>CM038142.1:457056075-457473091 GCA_021437245.1 Aegilops speltoides
CAAAAGCCATGCACTTCTCCCATTGCAAGAACTACCAATCTAGTTGGCCAAACCAAGCGGATAATTCAAGAGACTTGCAAAGATAACTCAATCATACATAAAAGAATTCAGAGAAGATTCAAATATTATTCATAGATAAGCTGGATCATAAACCCACAATTCATCGGTGCGAACAAACACACCGCAAAAAGAAGATTACATCGAATAGATCTCCACGAGAGAGGGAAGAACATTGTATTGAGATCCAAAAGAGAGAAGAAGCCATCTAGCTACTAGCTATGGACCGAAGGTCTGAAGTAAACTACTCACACTTCGTCGGAGGGGCTATGGTGTTGATGTAGAAGCCCTCCGTGGTAGATGCCCCTTGGTGAGCTCCTAACAGGCCCCAAGATGGGATCTCATGGATACAGAAGGTTGCGGCAGTGGAATTAGGTTTTTGGCTCCGTCTTTGGTCTATTGGGGGTACGTAGGTATATATAGGAGGAAGGAGTACGTCGGTGGAGCGTCAGGGGGCCCACGAGGTAGGGGGCGCGCCCTCCACCCTCGTGACCGCCTCTGGCGCTTCTTGGAGTAGGGTCCAAGTCTCCTGGATCATGTTCGGTGAGAAGATCACGTTCCCGAAGGTTTCATTTCATTTGGACTCCGTTTGATATTCTGTTTCTTCGAAATACTGAAAAAGGCAAAAAACAGCAATTCTAGGCTTGGCCTCCGGTTAATTGGTTAGCCCCAAAAATAATATAAAAGTGGAAAATAAAGCCCATTATAGTCCAAAACAATAGATAAAGTAGCATGGAGCAATCAAAAATTATAGATACGTTGGAGACATATCAGGTCTCCCCGAGTGTGGTTTGCCTACAGGAGTCCAAGCTTGCTGCGGTCTCACCTGCCATTGTCTCCAACACCTGTGGTGCCGCCTTTCAAGACTTCTTCGCGCTTCCGGCCATTGGCACGCGCGGGGGGATCATCCTGGCTTGGCGGCGCGACGAGATCTCGCTCTCCAACCCTGACATTGGGCTGTCATGTCATCGCCTTGGCTTCTGTGCCGGGCGTGGCTGGGCACTGGTGGCTGACTGGCGTCTACGGACCCCAACATGACGAGGACAAGCTTGCCTTCCTTGTTGAGCTGCATGATGCGCGCTCCATATGCGCCGGCCCCTGGCTGATTAGCGGCGACTTCAACATGATTGCAACGGCCGATGATAAGAGCAACGATCATTTATACCGGGGCATGATGAGCAGATTCCGTCGTTTCATTGCCGACGAGGAGCTTCGTGATGTCTATCTCCACGATCGGCGATACACCTGGTCTAGCGAGAGAGACTCACCCACTCTGGAGCGCATTGATCGGGCACTCTGTACCTCCGGTTGGGCGACGACGCACCCCAACTACTTCATGCGATGCCTCTCCTCCACGGTGTCGGATCACGCCCCGCTCCTAATCGACTGCACCCCGCGTACTCCGGGGCCTCGCAGGTTCCACTTCGAGAAGTTCTGGCCAAAAATTGATGGCTTTCATGAGACTGTGGCCGACGCTTGGAACTCTTGCCCTGCGGACGATGACCCGTTCAGACGCATCTTCACCCGTCTCAAGTTCACTGCCAAGCGCTTATAGAGTTGGAGCGCGCGGCGCATAGGGCATGTGGCCCTGCAGCTTTCCGTTGCCCGCGAGCTTATTGCAGGCTCGATGTTGCCTAAGATTTCCGCCCTCTTTTGCCGCATGAGGCCTGGTTTCGGTGCTGTCTGAAGGTTGCATATCTAGGCCTCGCGTCGCTGGATCGTTCCATCGCTCGCCAGCGAGCCCACTGTTCTTGGCTCCAGCTCGGGGAGACCAATACTTCCTTCCTGCGTGTTCGGGCGGCGCAGAGAAAGCAACGCACCAGAATCACTTCCCTTCAGGTGGGTGGTGCTGAAATTTCGGATCAGGCAGCCATGGTTGATTCCATCCACGAGTTCTTCACTAGGTCGCTGGGTACCCCTGACCATAGGGCTTTCTCCATAAACCTTGACACCCTCGACCAGCGCTCGTTTGACCTTTCCGCCCTCGACTTGCCGTTCTCTGAGGACGAGATATGGGCTGCGATCAAATCTCTGCCGTCTGGCAAGGCCCTTGGCCCGGATGGGTATTCTTCGGAGTTTCTTTGCTCCTGCTGGGACATCATCAAGCACGACATCTGTGCAGTCTTCCACAAGCTCTACTCCCTCAACGGTTGTGGCTTCCAAAAGCTCAATGAGGCCTTCATTACTCTGCTTCCTAAGCGTCCCGATGCGGCGTCCATTGTCGACTACCGTCCCATCAGCCTCATTCACCTCATTGCCAAGTTGGTGGCGAAGGTCTTATCTCTGCGCCTAGCACCACGACTCTGCGAGATGGTTTCGGCAAACCAGAGTGAATTCATTGCGGGGTGATGCATACACGACAATTTTTTGCTCGTCCAGCAAACGGCCCGGCGCCTCCATAACCTCAAGCTTGCTCGCGTGATGCTCAAGCTCGACATCGCGCGCGCCTTCGACTCGGTCTCCTGGCCCTTCCTCCTGGACATATTGCGCCACCTCGGGTTCGGACCACGCTTGAGGGAGTGGGTCTCCATCCTTCTTGGCACGGCAAGTACGCGGGTGCTGCTCAACGGCTGTCCTGGGCCGCCTGTCACTCACCGCAAGGGGCTCCGGCATGGCGATCCGGTCTCTCCCATGTTATTTGTCCTGGTGATTGACGTCCTCGACCGACTCCTTCAGCGCGCCGTCGCTGCCGGCATCCTCATGCGCCTTACTCCGCGCCACATGGCCTCTAGCATCTCCCTGTATGCCGACAACGTGGTCGTTTTCTGTCACCCCACAGTGCATGAGCTGGCGGTGGTGCGCGAGCTCCTTCGGGTCTATGGTGTCGCCTCTGGTCTGCACACCAATTTTGCCAAGTGTTCGGCCACACCCATTCATTGCTCTGCAGATGATCGCAACGCAATCGTCGGTGGCTTGGAGTGCCCGATCGTGGAATTCCCAAACCTTGGACTTCCCCTCTCCATCAGGAAGGTTTCTTCCTCCGCATTGCAACCTTTCATCGACAAGCTCGAGCGGAAACTTTCGCCGTGGTGGGGATCCATGCTCTCGAGGGGCGAGAGGCTTGCCCTGGCCCGGCATGTTCTGGGCGCCATGCCACTTCATATTCTCATGGCGATGGCTGTTACCCCTCCCATCTTGAAGCAGCTAAATCGCCTGGTACGCTCCTTTCTCTGGCATGGGCGGAAAGATGCCAATGGTGGTCACTGCCTTGTTAATTGGGCTACTGTTTGCCGTCTGATCTCTCTTGGCGGCCTGGGCATCCCGGATTTTCAGCGGGCCAGCATCGCCTTGCGGTCCAGGTGGTTGTGGCTACAATCCACCGACCCCTCGCGTCCATGGCATCACCTGCATATGCCCAGCAGCCCCGAGGTTTAGGCTATTTTCAGGGCCTCCACGACCTGGACTCTTGGTGATGGCCGTTCCTGCAAGTTTTGGGTGGATCACTGGCTCGACAACAACTCTATTCAGGAGACTGCACCGTTGATTTTCCAGAAGGTTTCGAGGCGCTACCGCAAACTCAGCTCCGTTCATGATGCCTTGCTAGACCACTCCTGGGCGTGCCAAATTTCAGGCTCTCTTGGGCCAGCGGCTCTGTTGCAGTACGTTCAGCTATGGCGTCGCCTACGGCATGTTGCGCTCTCTGAGATGCCCGACCTCATCAGGTGGAGATGGACCTCGACAGGGATTTACTCGGTGAGTTCCTCCTATCAAGCCCTATTCCATGGATCCATCGAAGCTCCCCACTGGCAGCTCACATGGAGGCCATGGGCGCTGAAAGTGCAACTAATCCCCGGGTGGTTTTGGTAATTAATAACAACATATATATCATTGAACTAATAGTTTCTTGAGAATCATTTCAGAAAGTTCAGTGATATGGGTATGGCAATATTCAAGAAGTGGACCCTCAAAATGCTAAGGAAAACATTAGCAAAAGCTCAAGACTCCATTTTTGGTTTAGTGATCCAAGATCACATTGAGTCTATAGGAAAGCCAATACTATTAAAAGGGGATGAGGTTATGTTAATGATCTGGTTGCTCAAAGTGCTTAGTGATACATCTCCCAAACCATCAGCAATCTTTCATTCCAACATACACTCATAAGTAATCTCGGTCCCACCGATTTCCTAAACTCACCACACCGAGATGAACCACCTCAGCCACAAAGCCAAACCCTAGATATTTCGGATTTTCCGATTTCAACTCGGTCTCACGAAACTAGTGTTGCCAAGCTTCAGAACATACGTCATCAAATCGGTGTCACCGAGATGATAAAGTCGGTCCCACCGAGATTGGCAAACCCTAGTCTTTGGAAGAATCGGACTCACCGAGATTGTATTTTCGGTCCCACCGAAAATCCCAACGTTCACAAGATTTGAACTTTCGGTCTCACCGAGTTGTCAACTTCGGTCTGACCGAGATTGGTCAAATGTGTGTAACGGTTGGATTTTGTGTGGAGGCTATAAATACCCCTCCACCTCCTCTTCATTCGTGGAGAGAGCCATCAGAAAGAACTACCACTCCTACCTTATATTTCTGAGAAGAAAACTACCTACCCTTGTGTTGAGATCAAGTTGCTCCACTCCCACCATATGAAACTTGATTTCTAGCCTTCCCAAGTTGCTTTCCACTCAATCCTTTCTTCCACCACAGCCAAATCAGTGAGGAGAGTTGAGTGTTGGGGAGATTATCATTTGAAGCACAAGAGCAAGGAGTTCATCATCATCAACACCATCTATTACCTTTTGGAGGTGGTGCCTCCTAGATTGGTTAGGTGTCGCTTGGGAGCCTCCGTCAAGATGTGGAGTTGAACCAAGAAGTTTGTAAGGGCAAGGAGATTGCCTACTTCGTGAAGATCTACCCCGAGTAAGGCTAGTCCTCCGTGGGCGTATGCCATGATGGCATAGACAAGGTTGCTTCTTCGTGGACCCTTCGTGGGTGGAGCCCTCCGTGGACTCTCATGGCCGTTACCCTCCGTGGGTTGAAGTCTCCATCAACGTGGATTGATGATAGCACCACCTATCGGAACCACGAGAAAAAATCTCCGTGTCTCCAAATTGCATTTGCTCTTCTCCACCTCTCTTTACTACATGTGCAATTTACTTTCCGCTGCCAATACTCTAGAATTGCATGTGTAGGGTGATACTTGACTTGATCATCATTGTGAATCTGCCAAAAACTTGTCTTAATCAAAAGGCTGAATTTTTATATTGTCAAGTAGTCTAATCACCCCCCTCTAGACATACTTTCGATCCTACAAGTGGTATCAGAGCCTTGGTCTCCATTGTATTGGTTTCCATTGCATTGGACTCCATAAGCTTGGTTTCACAACCTAGGAGAGTATGGCGTCTAGTGAGGGTAATTTTTGTAGAGGTCCTTACTTTGATGGTTCAAATTTTGCTAGTTGGAAGCATAAAATGAAAATGCATATTTTTGGACATAACCCTGCCGCATGGGGCATTATTTGTGTTGGCTTGCAAGGTGAATTCTTGAGGAAGGAAAAGTTCGGATCGTGAAGCTACTGCGGATGAATTGCGGATGTTGCAAAACAATGCTCAAGCTTGTGACATTCTCTTCAATGCTTTGTGTCCCGAGGAGTTCAACAAAATCAGCCGTCTTGAGAATGCAAAAGAGGTTTGGGATACTTTGGTGAAATGCACGAAGGTACCGAGTCCGTGAAGGAATCAAAGCTAGATGTTCTTCAAGGTCAACTTGACAAGTTCAAGATGAAGGAAGGTGAAGGAGTCGCTGAAATGTACTCTAGGCTTGCTCTCATCACAAATGAGATTGCCGGCTTAGGAAGCGAAGAAATGACCGACCGATTCATCATCAAGAAGATTCTCGAGCTTTGGATGGAAAGTATGACACCGTGTGCACTTTGATCCAAATGATGCCAAACTACAAGAATCTCAAGCCTACCAAGTCATTGGAAGAATTGTTGCTCATGAGATGACACTTAAAGATAAGGAAGAGCTTCACAACAAGTCAAGTGGTGCTTACAAAGCTACATGTGATGCTCCCACAACCTCAAGTGACAAGCTAGTTTCCAATGAAGAGATAAGCCTAATGGTGAAGAACTTCAACAAATTCTACAAGAGTAGAAGCAAGGAAAGAAGCTCAAAGTCTAGATCATATGATGAAAAGAGATCTTCTAGTCGTGATCGAATCTGCTACAATTGTGGAAGACCGGACACTACTCAAATGAATGTTCGGCTCCCCACAAGAGAAGAGAAGAATCTCCAAGAAGAAGAAGCTCAAGAGAAGAGTCACCTCGGAAAGAGAGAAGGAGTAGAGATGATCGTTATGAGCGAAGATCCTCTCGGAGAAGCAAGGATTCGGAGAGAAAAGACAAGTCATCAAGGAGCTACACAAGAAGAAAACATCAAGCTCATGTAGGTGAATGGGTCTCCGGCTCGACTCCGACAATCACTCCGAAAGAAGCTATCACTCCAACTCCGAATCTGATCAAGATGAAGGTGTTGCGGTCTTGCTCTTGTGTCCTCCAACTCCAACTCCTATGACTTATTTGATTCACCAAATGAGGGAATTGGAAGATGCTTCATGGCTACAGGCCCCAAGGTAACACACCCTGAATTCATTGACTTTGATAGTGATGAGGATGACTTGCTTGGTGAAGATGAGCTTTTACATGACAAAACTAGTGAGCCTAGTAATGATGAACATGCTAGTAGTCTTTATAGTCGAGAAGAGTCGAATGACAATGCTATGAAGGAGATTGAGCGTTTAACTAAAGAACTAAACACTCTTAAGTTAGCTCATGAAACAACTCAAGAAGATCATAGAGAGCTCCTAAGATCTCATGAGAAGCTACGCTTCGAGAAGCTCAATCTAGAGCAAGAACATGAGTTTCTAAAAGCAATCAATGACGATCTTCGAAAGAAGAGTTCTTCATATCTTGCCAAACGACTTCTCTTGTCTAATTTCTTGCCACCTATTAAAACTAAGCATGACAAGCATAAGAAAAATTCTTCATCTAGTAGTAGCAATAACCATGCTAAATCCAATATTGTTGCTTATAGTAGTTCTCTTGATTCCACTAACAATGTTTCGAGCCAAGTTACACTTGAGCAAGAAAATAGTTTATTGAAAGGGATTATAGAGAAAGGTGTCTACAAGAGCCTTGCGGAAGCAAGAACTTTGAGGAAATTGTTACAAGCAAGGAAGGCACGGAAGAATCAAGGAATTGGTTTTGAGCGAAAGTTCAACGCCGAGGGTGTTGAATGGGAAGAAGGTCAATATCCCACTCCAAAGTTTGTTTCTCAAAAGGAGAAGTATGATCCTACTTCTTCCAATGTGGAACAAGCTCAAGATGACCTTCCACCACAAGACCACAAGCTAAAAGGCAAGGACAAGCTTCAAGAGAAGATTGATGCATTTATTGAAGCACCTAAAGCCATGGTCAAGTGGGTTCCCAAGGAAGCGTCAAGTTCTACTTCGTCAAGCTCAACTACAACCCCAAGGATTCCCATCAAGATGATGTGGATCCCAAGAAGAAGAACTAGAGAGTTCTTGAGGGTGACTCCGCCAACATACTTCACTCACATTCTTTTGGCAAGAACTTGTGCAATCAACTTCCACATCTTGCACTAGTTCATGGAGTCACAAACCCTCTTGTTGGTAAGTCAAGGGACAAGGTAATCATTGCTTTCATGGACATCATCTATTGTGAACTCCAATCTATGTCCATGGATATCCTTGTTTGTTCCTTGTGGGACTAACCCATGTAGGTATTGAAAGTGCCGAATCCAAAGGATTGCTCCCAACTCTTGATGATCTTCATCAACATTGAGCATCCACATCTTCAACATCTACATGAAGTCTTCTCGACAACCCAAGGTTAGTTTGACCCTTTAAAAGGGTTCTCACATCTAGGGGAGCTTTGCTCTAAAGAATTGAGCTAAAGCATCTTCAAATGATGTGAACACATTAATGCTTTATGTAAAAGTGGTAACCCCACTTGTGCTTAAGCGATGAGTATGACCTATGATCAAATGTTCTCATTTGACTCCTAAGTCAATATACTCATATATAGATGACCTAGTCATCGACAAATTGTGTGATAGTAGCTTGTGTTTTGTTTGTGCATGTTTGACACATATTTCATTTGCTATCTTATTGTGTGAGCATGTTGGATGCATAATTTTATCCATTCAAGGACATCCATTTGTTGCTTTGGTCTTTTGGATTTTTTCGACCAAATGGATGGACAAGAATGCCTAAGTTCCTCCCTAGCTATCTATGCTTTCTTGTCTCAAATTCTATTCATGCTTATGTCACAAACTTTGATCAAGTCATTTTCGGACCCACCGAGTGAGGAGCACTCGAGCCACCGATCCGTCAAAGGCTAAATTTCCAAAACCTTCTAAGTATTTTCGGTCAGACCAACCCACTCAAACTCGGACGGACCGAAAGCACTTGATTGATCTAGGTTTTCACCGGTGAAACCGAGTTGTGAATTCGGCGTGATCAAGTGTGTAATCGCTTGCGATTATCCATCTCGGTGCCACCGAAGTTTTACAACTCGGTCCCACCGACAAACAAAAGGGTATATATATCCGAGGCAGCACGCGTTGATTCCTTCTTCAAAACGCCTCGCCCCCAAACCCCTTGCCGTCGCCGCCGTGGTCTCCGGATCGTCTCCGTGCCGCTCTGGCGCCCCGCCGCAGTCTCCGTCGCCGTCAGCGGACATTCTCTCGCGCCGTTGCCGCCAGAGAGAACTCCACCAAGTTAGGGTGAGTTTCGATCCTCTCGTGCTTCAACCTCCGATTCTATGCACGATTGGTTTGCCTAGCATCTTGCCACGTTTGAGATCTTCCATACACAGATTAGTTCGTTAGAACGAAATTGAGTAAGAGTTTTAGGGTTAGGTTTCGCGAATACATCTCGGTGAGACCGATTTTACATTCTCGGTATGACCGATTTGGCCTCTGGCCATTGCCTTCGCACCTTCGGTCCAACCGAAGTTGTGCAAATCGGTGCGACGAAATGAGGATTTAGTGAAACCCTAGTGTTTTCGGCGGGACGAAACCCACATCGGTCCAACGAAAGTGGTGTGAATGCTTCTGTTAGAACACTTCGGATTCACGAATTTTAGACTCGGTCGACCGACATGCATTCTGTGAAAACCTAAAACTGAAATTTGAACTCATTTTTTGCAAAATCTTCTCGCAGTTTGTGATAACTCTTCTACTCGCCTACACCTAATCTATTCATAGGTTGTCAGCCATGTCAGATGCCAGTGACAGCCAGAACAGGTCCGAGTCTCCAATTGCTGATATTCCAGAGGCAGGCACTAGTCCTGAGGCCAGCAGCTTTTCAGATGATGGTGAGAGGAGCACACCAAGTGGTTTGCCTCCTGCTGCCACCAGGGCCAGGAAGAAGAAGAACTCTGATGAAGAAGACTCTGATTTCATTGCTGAGGAAGAGATCTCCTCCAAGCCAAAGAGGAAAGTGGTTGCCAAAGAGCATCAAGGGCAACAAACCAAGAAAGGCACCAGTAAAGTGAAGAAGTCCACTGTTGCCAAGAAGCTGAGTATGGAAGAAGAAACTTCGAGCAAAGTGAAGAAAACTTCCAAGAGGAAGAGAATTGTGCATGATGAAGCAGCAGATGATGATGATGATGAGGAAGCACCCCAGCCTCCTCCTCAGAAGCCTAAGTTCATGGGCGATGCCATCAGGGCAGGAGCACCTTCAAAGTCTAAGCCATCTGCTCCAAAGAAAGGCAGCTCAAGCCAAGCTTCGCCGCCAAGCCCAAGAAAACTGTCAGAACATTCACGCTTCAGAGAAGAAGAAAGACAATGTGCCACCGGTGAGTCGATGATGAGGCACCTGTGTTCTTTGAAACTCCGTCGAAATTGCCAATTCACAATGATGCTCATCCTCGAGCTGAAAACATGAAGGAAAGAAAGGATAGAGGTCTCGGGCTATGGAGACAAGCTGATCCATATCTTTGTGAGGAGAAGGACTCTTTGTTGACCCAAGGTTCCACACCGAGAGCAAAGAGGACTTCTATGAGACTGTGCTTATGGACAAGAAGCCCATTGTTGCAGATACTCGCTATGTTGGTCGGGCATATATTGATAGTGAAGAGCACAGAGACTTCTTTCCACATGTGCATGAGAGCTTCCTTGCATGTGGTGTTCTGATTTCGTTGGTCGAAGTCGATGCTTGGAATGATGAGATGATCATGCAATTCTATGCCCAGACTCATGTCTATCCCGATGGAAGGATTGTATGGATGACTGAAGGCCAAAGATTCTCTTCAACTGTTGAAGAATGGGCAGCACTGCTGAATGCTCCAGTGCAGAGAGAGGACGATGTTGATGTCTATGGTATTCCCAAGAAGAACCATGAGTCTATGAGGAATATGTACAATGAGGTACTCCCTCCGTTCTAAAATAGATGACCCAACTTTATACTAAAATTAATACAAAGTGAAGTCATCTATTTTGGAACGGAGGGAGTACCAGCTAAGGATGTGGAAATCTGGAAGCTCGGCTCAGTGTATCATCTCCAGGCAGGTCTACCTACCACAAACACAATTCTGAGGCATACCTTGAAGCCCAAGTCTGGAGATCATCGCATGATAAGAGGCTATTCTATCAACATGCTGCATATACTTGATCAGAAGGCACCTTTCAAGGTGATGGACCTGATAGTTGAGACTATCAAGAGGACTGCAGCAGACCAGAAGAGGTCATGTGAATTTGCCCCGCACATTCAGATGCTTATCAATGCCAAGTTTGGCACGGGCACCTACTTGTTGGATAGACCACACTTGCCACTGCAGCCTGAGCATGAGGACAATGAAGTTGTGATGGATGAGGATGATCCAACGTCTGTTGAAGGTCAAGCAAAGAGTGAAGCTGCCAAGCAAGCTAAAGGCGAGAAGGAAGCAAGCAGCAGAGTGGCTAAACCCAAGAGTGTTGGAGAGCAGCTCCTTGAAGCTACCCAGAGGATTGAACAACGCCTGGCCAGCATTGTGCAGTCTCAGGAGAGTCTTGAGAGGATTGTTGAAGACAAGTTCCATGCTCTGGATGTGAAGCTGACTGAAGTGCAAGTCACTGTCAACAAGCTTGAGGAAGATATCGAGGAAGCAAAGAGGGAGAAGGAAGAGCTCATGCGTGAGATACAAGATGACCTAGTCCAGGATGATTATGAGCAGCCTGCTCCGGTTCCTACCAGACCCCGATCAGCTGCTATTCCAGTGACAGACACCAGGGCTACAACATCAGCACCTCCCACAGCTCCATCGGCCCAGCTCGGTGACCACTCCTCCGGCTCTCTGAGACATCGGTGAAGCCTTTGCAGATGCAGCCATGTCAACTCCATCAACCTGCATAGAGCCGCCACAGAGTCCCTAGTGACGTTTAGCTCTATACCTTCGAACTTTTGGTAACTTGTTGCCAAAGGGGAGAAATTGTATAGATCATAGGACTTCGAGAGAGAGAGTGCTCGCTTTTGCTCTTTCGTTTCATTTGCGGTCTTTTGAGATACTTTTGAGTTTTTGAGACATTCCGTGTGTTTGATACTACGTTTGCTCTACTTTGATGAGTGCTTGGTCGTACTATGCCTTAATGTGTGCTTAATGCTTATCATATGCCATTCATATCTTGTATGACCATTTACTCATGTCTTGGTGATTGGGTGCATGCTATTCATTCTTATCATTTTGTGCGCTCCACCAAGATTTATGTGACATGGAAGAGTGACCCATGATCCTAATCGATTGTGTATTTGCATTCAAACGCAAATCTTAAATAATACACAAATTTAGGGGGAGCTCTTGCTTATCACATACTTCTCAAAGCGACGATATTATTCATTGATTATATCATTTGTCGAAGCTTTGATCTATATGTTGTCATCAATTACCAAAAAGGGGGAGATTGAAAGTGCAACTAATCCCCGGGTGGTTTTGGTAATTAATAACAACATATATATCATTGAACTAATAGTTTCTTGAGAATCATTTGAGAAAGTTCAAGATTGATATGGGTATGGCAATGATCAAGAAGTGGACCCTCAAAATGCTAAGGAAAACATTGGCAAAAGCTCAAGACTCCATTTTTGGTTTAGTGATCCAAGATCACATTGAGTCTATAGGAAAGCCAATACTATTAAAAGGGATGAGGTTATGTTAATGATCTGGTTGCTCAAAGTGCTTAGTGATACATCTCGTAGGGGAGCGAGTAATTTCAAAAATTTTCCCACGCACACGCAAGATCATGGTGATGTATAGCAACGAGAGGGGAGAGTGTTGTCACGCCCTCGTGAGACCCGAGCGCGAAGCAATCACAACGTAGAGGAAGTAGTCGACGTTCTCCTCGCGATCCGACCGATCCCGCCGTTACTCGGCGCCCGAGTTCTTGACACACGTACAGCTCGATGACGTCCCTCGTACTCGATCCAGCCGAGTGTCGAGGAGAGTTCCGTCAAGACGACGGCGTGGTGACGATCTTGATGTTTCACGGCGCAGGCTTCGCCTAAGCTTCATGACAGTATAACCGAGGTGGAATATGGTGGAGGGGGCACCGCACACGGCTAAGGAACGATCCGTAGATCAACTTGTGTGTTCTAGGGTGCCCCCTGCCCCGTGATATAAAGGAGGGGGGGGAGGCCGGCCGGCCTAGCTAGAAGGCTGGGAGGAGTCCTACTCCCTGGGAGTAGGACTCCCCCTTTCCTAGTTGGATTAGGTTTGGGGGGAGGGGGAAGAGGAGAGGGCGCCCCCCTCCTTGTCCTATTCGGACTGGGGGGGGAGAGGGCGCGCGGCCACCTCCTGGCCGGCCCCTCCTCTTCTCCCTCGAGGCCCATGAAGGCCCATTTACCCCGGGGTTCGGTAACCTCCGGTACATTAAATTCCGTTTTCGCCGGAACCATTCGAACTCCAAACATAGGCTTCCAATATATCAATCTTTATGTCTCGACCATTCCGAGACTCCTCGTCATGTCCGTGATCACATCCGGGACTCGAACTTCTTGGTACATCAAAATACATAAACTCATAATAAGCATCATCGAAACTTTAAGCGTGCGGACCCTACGGTTCGAGAACAATGTAGACATGACCTAGAACTATTCACGGTCAATAACCAACAGCGGGACCTGGATGCCCATATTGGTTCCTACATATTCTACGAAGATCTTTATCGGTCAGACCGCATAACAACATACGTTGTTCCCTTTGTCATCGGTATGTTACTTGCGAGATTCGATCGTCGGTATCCAATACCTAGTTCAATCTCGTTACCGGCAAGTCTCTTTACTCGTTCCGTAATACATCATCTCACAACTAACTCATTAGTTGTAGTGCTTGCAAGGCTTCAGTGATGTGTATTACCGAGAGGGCCCAGAGATACCTCTCCAGACAATCGGAGTGACAAAACCTAATCTCAAATACGCCAACCCAACATCGCCTTTGGAGACACTGTAGTACTCCTTTATAATCACCCGATTACGTTGTGACGTTTGGTAGTACCAAAGTGTTCCTCCGTAAACGGAGTTGCATAATCTCATAATTACAGGAACATGTATAAGTCATGGATAAAAGCGGTAGCAACATACTAAACGATCGTGTGCTAAGCTAATGGAATGGGTCATGTCAATCGATCATTCTACTAATGATGTGACCTTGTTAATCAAATAACAACTCTTTGTTCATGGTGGGAAACATAACCATCTTTGATTAACAAGCTAGTCTAGTAGAGGCATACTAGTGACATCTTGTTTTGTCTATGCATTCACACATGTATCATGTTTCCGGTTAATACAATTCTAGCATGAATGATAAACATTTATCATGAAATAAGGAAATAAATAATAACTTTATTATTGCCTCTAGGGCATATTTCCTTTAGTCTCCCACTTGCACTAGAGTCAATAATCTAGATTACATAGTAATGATTCTAACACCCATGGAGTCTTGGTCTTGATCATGTTTTGCTCGTGGAAGAGGCTTAGTCAAGCGGTCTGCGACATTCAGATCCGTATGTATCTTGCAAATCTCTATGTCTCCCACCGGACTAAGTCCCGGATGGAATTGAAGCGTCTCTTGATGTGCTTGGTCCTCTTGTGAAATCTGGATTCCTTTGCTAAGGCAATTGCTCCGAGATTGTCACGAAGATTTTCATTGGACCCGATGCACTAGGTATGACACCTAGATCGGATATGAACTCCTTCATCCAGACTCCTTCATTAGCTGCTTCCTGAAGCTGCTATGTATTCCGCTTCACATGTAGATCCCGCTACGACGCTTTGTTTAGAACTGCACCAACTGACAGCTCCTCCGTTTAGTGTAAATACGTATCCGGTCTGCGATTTAGAATCGTCCGGATCGGTGTCAAAGCTTGCATCAACGTAACTGCCACGATGAGCTCTTTGTCACCTCCATATACGAGGAACATATCCTTAGTCCTTTTCGGTATTCGGGATGTTCTTGACGCTGCCCGATGATCCACTCTGGATTACTTTGGTACCTCCTGCTAGGCTTATAGCAAGGCACACATCAGTCGGTACACAACATTGAATACATGATAGAGCCTATGGGTGAAGCATAGGAACATCTTTCATTTCTCTCTATCTTCTGCAGTGGTCGGGCATTGAGTCTTACTCAACTTCACACCTTGCAACACGTGCAAGAACCCTTTCTTTGCTTGATCCATTTTGAACTTCTTCAAAATCTTGTCAAGGTATGTGCTTTGTGAAAGTCCAATTAAGCGCCTTGATCTATCTCTATAGATCTTAATGCCCAATATGTAAGCAGCTTCACCGAGGTCTTTCATTGAAAAACTCTTGTTTAAGTATCCCTTTATGCTATCCAGAATTCTATATCATTTCCGATCAGCAATATGTCATCTACATATAATATCGAAATGCTCAGAGCTCCCACTCACTTTCTTGTAAATCTGAGGCTTCTCCAAAAGTTCAGACAAACCCAAATGCTTTGATCACACTATCAAAGCATTTATTCCAACTCGAGATGCTTGCACCAGTCCATAGATGGATCTTTGGAGCTTGCACACTTTGTTAGCTCCTTTGGATCGATAAAACCTTTCGTTGCATCATATACAACTCTTCTTCCGTAAATCCATTCAGAATGCGTCTTTACATCCATTTGCCAAATTTCATAATCATAAAATGCGCAATTGCTAACATGATTCGGACGGACTTAAGCATCGCCACTGGTGAGAAGGTCTCATCGTAGTCAATCCCTTGAACTTGTCGAAACCTTTTGCGACAAGTCGAGCTTTATAGACGAGAATATTACCGTCGGCGTCGGTCTTCTTCTTGAAGATCCACTTGTTTTCTATTGCTTGCCTACCCTCGGGCAAGTCAACCAAAGTCCATACTTTGTTTTCATACATGGATCCCATCTCGATTTCATGGCCTCAAGCCATTTTGCGAATCTGGGCTCACCATCGCTTCTTCATAGTTCGTAGGTTCATCATGATCTAGTAGCATGATTTCCGAACAGGATTACCGTACCACTCGTGCGGATCTTACTCGTTGATCTACGAGGTTACTGCAGCAACTTGATCTCAAGTTTCATGATCAACATCATCAACTTCCTCACTACTTGGTGTAGGTGTCTCGTAAACCGGTTTCTGCGATTTAACTACTTTCAAGTAAGGGAGAAGGTACTATTACCTCATCAAGTTCCACTTTCCTCCCACTCACTTCTTTCGAGAGAAACTCCTTCTCTAGAAAGGATCCATTCTTAGCAACGAATGTCTTGCCTTCGGATCTGTGATAGAAGGTGTACCCAACTGTCTCCTTTGGGTATCCTATGAAGACACATTTCTCGATTTGGGTTCGAGCTTATCAGGTTGAAGCTTTTTCACATAAGCATCGCATCCCCAAACTTTAAGAAACGACAACTTTGGTTTCTTGCTAAACCATAGTTCATAAGGTGTCGTCTCAATGGATTTCGATGGTGTTCTATTCATGTGAATGCGGCCGTCTCTAGAGCATAACCCCAAAACGATAGCGGTAAATCTGTAAGAGACATCATAGATCGTACCATATCTAGTAAAGCACGATTCGACGTTCGGACACACCATTCTGTTGTGGTGTTCGGGTGGCGTGAGTTGCTAAACTATTCCGCATTGTTTCAAATGTAGACCAAACTCGTAACTCAAATATTCACCTCCACGATCGATCGTAGAAACTTAATTTTCTTGTTACGATGATTTTCAACTTCACTCTGAAATTCTTTGAACTTTTCAAACGTTTTGGACTTATGTTTCATTAAGTAGATATACCCATATCCGCTTAAGTCATCTGTGAAGGTGAGAAAATAACGATATCCGCCACGAGCCTCAACATTCATCGGACCACATACATACGTATGTATGATTTCCAACAAATCTGCTGCTCTCTCCATAGTACCGAGAACGGTGTTCTAGTCATCTTGCCCATGAGGCACGGTTCGCAAGTGCCAAGTGATTCATAATCAAGTGACTCCAAAAGTCCATCAAGATGGAGTTTCTTCATGCGCTTTACACCGATATGACCTAAACGGCAAGTGCCACAAATAAGTTGCACTTTCATTATCAACTCTGCATCTTTTGGTTTCAACATTATGAATATGTGTATCACTACTATCGAGATTCATCAAAATAGACCATTCCTCAAGGGTGCATGACCATAAAAGATATTACTCATATAAATAGAACAACCATTATTCTCTCGATTTAAATGAATAATCGTCTCGCATCAAACAAGATCCAGATATAATGTTCATGCTCAACGCAGCACCAAATAACAATTATTTAGGTCTAAAACTAATCCTCAAGGTAGATGTAGAGGTAGCGTGTCGACCGCGATCACATCGACTTTGGAACCATTTCCCACGCGCATCGTCACCTCGCCCTTTGCCGAGTTAAGCTAATCAGTAGTCCCTGCTTTGAGTTGCAAATATTAGCAATGTAACCAAGATCAAATACCAGTGCTACTACGAGCTCTAGTAAGGTACACATCAATAACATGTATATCACATATACCTTTGTTCACCTTGCCATCCTTCTTATCCGCCAAATACTTGGGGCAGTTCCGCTCAAAGGACGATCCGCTTGCGGTAGAAGCACTCGATTTCAGGTTTAGGGCCGACTTGGGTTTCTTCTCCGAGCAAACAACTTGCTTGCTGTTCTTCTTGAAGTTCCTTCTTCTTCCCTTTGCCTTTCTTCTTGAAACTAGTGGTCTTATTGACCATCAACACTTGATGCTCCTTTTTGATTTCTACCTCCGCAGCCTTTAGCATTGCGAAGAGCTCGGTATAGTCTTTACTAACCCTTGCATATTATAGTTCATCACGAAGCCTTTGTAGCTTGGTGGCGGTGATTGGAGAATTTCATCAATGACACAATCATCCGGAAGATTAACTCCCAATTGTGTCAAGTGATTATAGTACCCGGACATTACGAGTATATGCTCACTAATGTAACTGTTCTCCTCCATCTTGCAGCTATAGAACTTATTGGAGACTTCATATCTCTCAATCGGGCATTCTGTTGGAATATCAACTTCAACTCCTCGAACATCTCATATGCTCCATGACGCTCAAAACGTCGTTGAAGTCCCGGTTCTAAGCCGTAAAGCATGGCACATTGAACTATAGAGTAGTCATCACTTTGCTCGCCAGACGCTCATAACATCTGCGCAGTTGCATTAGCAAGAGTTCTGCACCTAGCGGTGCATCCAGACGTAACTCTTTCAGGCAGCAATGAGGATGATCCTCGTTACGGACCCAAATCCGTAATTGCTACCATCATCTTTCAACTTTGCTTTCTCAAGGAACGCATTAAAATTCAACGGAACAACAAAGACGAGCCATCTATCTACAATCAAACATAAACAAGCAAGATACTATCGGTACTAAGTTCATGATAAATTTAAGTTCAATTAATCATATTACTAAAGAACTCCCACTTAGAAAGACATCCTCTAGTCATCTAAGTGATCACGTGATCCAAACCAACTAAACCATAACCGATCATCACGTGAAATGGAGTAGTTTTCAATGGTGAACATCTTATGTTGATCATATCTACTATATGATTCACGCCGACCTTTCGGTCTCCGTGTTCCGAGGCCATATCTGCATATGCTAGGCTCGTCAAGTATAACCCGAGTATTCTGCGTGTGCAAAACTGGCTTGCACCCGTTGTAGATGGACGAGAGCTTATCACACCCGATCATCACGTGGTGTGCGGGCACGATTTAACTTTGGCAACGGTGCATACTGGGAGAACACTTCTTGATAATTTAGTGAGAGATCATCTTATAATGCTACCGTCAATCAAAGCAAGATAAGATGCATAAAAGGATAAACATCACATGCAAATCAATATAAGTGATATGATATGGTCATCATCATCTTGTGCTTCATGATCTCCATCTTGCAAAGCACCACCATGATCACCATCGCCACCGGCGCGACACCTTGATCTCCATCGTAGCATCGTTGTCGTCTCGCCAAACTTATGCTTCTACGACTATCGCTACCGCTTAGTGATAAAGTAAAGCATTACGAAGCGATTGCATTGCATACAATAAAGCGACAACCATATGGCTCCCGCCATTGCCGATAACTTCGGTTACAAAACATGATCATCTCATACAATAAAATATAGCATCACGTCTTGACCATATCACATCACAACATGCCCTGCAAAAACAAGTTAGACGTCCTCTACTTTGTTGTTGCAAATTTTACGTGGCTGCTACGGGCTTAAGCAAGAACCAGTCTCACCCACGCATCAAAACCACAACGATATTTCGTCAAATAGACTCGTTTAACCTTCTCAAGGACCGGGCGTAGCCACACTCGGTTCAACTAAAGTGAGAGAGACAGCACCCACCGGTCACCTTTAAGCAACGAGTGCTCGTGGCGGTGAAACCAGTCTCGCGTAAGCGTCGCGTAATGTCGGTGCGGGCCGCTTCATCTCACAATACCGCTGAACCAAAGTATGACATCTTTGGTAGGTAGTATGACTTGTATCGCCCACAACTCACTTGTGTTCTACTCGTGCAAAACATCAAACCATAGAAAAACCTAGGCTCGATGCCTTTGTAGGGGAACGTAGTAATTTCAAAAATTTCCTACGCACACGCAAGATCATGGTGATGTATAGCAACGAGGGGAGAGTGTTGTCTATGTACCCTCGAGACCCGGCGAAGCAATCACAACGTAGAGGAAGTAGTAAAGACGTTCTCCTCGCGATCCGACCGATCCGGCGCCGTTACTCGGCGCCCCAGTTCTTGACACACGACAGCTCGATGACGCCCTCGTAATCCGATCCAGCCGAGTGTCGAGGGAGAGTTCCGTCAAGACGACGGCAGGACGATCTTGATGTTTCACGGCGCAGGGTTTCGCTTAAGCTTCGCGACAGTATAACCGAGGTGGAATATGGTGGAGGGGCACCGCACACGGCTAAGGAACGATCCGTAGATCAACTTGTGTGTTCTAGGGTGCCCCCTGCCCCGTATATAAAGGAGGGAGGGGAGGCCGGCCGGCCTAGCTAGGGCGGCGGGAGGAGTCCTACTCCTACCAGGGAGTAGGACTCCCCCTTTCCTAGTTGGATTAGGTTTGGGGGAGGGAAGAGGAGGCGCCCCCTCCTTGTCCTATTCGGACTGGGGGGAGAGGGCGCGGCCACCTCCTGGCCGCCCCTCCTCTTCTCCCTCGAGGCCCATGAAGGCCCATTTACCCCGGGGTTCGGTAACCTCCGGTACTCCAGAATTCCGTTTTGCCGAACCATTCGAACTCCAAACATAGGCTTCCAATATATCAATCTTTATGTCTCGACCATTCCGAGACTCCTCGTCATGTCCGTGATCACATCCGGACTCAACTTCTTGGTACATCAAAATACATAAACTCATAATAAGCGCCATCGAAACTTTAAGCGTGCGGACCCTACGGTTCGAGAACAATGTAGACATGACCTAGAACTATTCACGGTCAATAACCAACAGCGGACCTGGATGCCCATATTGGTTCCTACATATTCTACGAAGATCTTTATCGGTCGACCGCATAACAACATCGTTGTTCCCTTTGTCATCGGTATGTTACTTGCGAGATTCGATCGTCGGTATCCAATACCTAGTTCAATCTCGTTACCGCAAGTCTCTTTACTCGTTCCGTAATACATCATCTCACAACTAACTCATTAGTTGTAGTGCTTGCAAGGCTTCAGTGATGTGTATTACCGAGAGGGCCCAGAGATACCTCTCCGACAATCGGAGTGACAAAACCTAATCTCAAATACGCCAACCCAACATCGCCTTTGGAGACACTGTAGTACTCCTTTATAATCACCCGATTCGTTGTGACGTTTGGTAGTACCAAAGTGTTCCTCCGTAAACGGAGTTGCATAATCTCATAGTTACAGGAACATGTATAAGTCATGGATAAAAGCAGTAGCAACATACTAAACGATCGTGTGCTAAGCTAATGGAATGGGTCATGTCAATCAGATCATTCTACTAATGATGTGACCTTGTTAATCAAATAACAAATCTTTGTTCATGGTCAGGAAACATAACCATCTTTGATTAACAAGCTAGTCTAGTAGAGGCATACTAGTGACATCTTGTTTTGTCTATGCATTCACACATGTATCATGTTTCCGGTTAATACAATTCTAGCATGAATGATAAACATTTATCATGAAATAAGGAAATAAATAATAACTTTATTATTGCCTCTAGGGCATATTTCCTTTAACATCTCCCAAACCATCAGCAATCTTTCATTCCAACATACACTCATAAGTAATCTCGGTCCCACCGATTTCCTAAACTCAGTCACACCGAGATGAACCACCTCAGCCACAAAGCCAAACCCTAGATATTTCGGATTTTCCGATTCGAACTCGGTCTCACGAAACTAGTGTTGCCAAGCTTCAGAACCTTACGTCATCAAATCGGTGTCACCGAGATGATAAAGTCGGTCCCACCGAGATTGGCAAACCCTAGTCTTTGGAAGAATCGGACTCACCGAGATTGTATTTTCGGTCCCACCGAAAATCCCAACGCTCACAAGATTTGAACTTTCGGTCTCACCGAGTTGTCAACTTCGGTCCGACCGAGATTGGTCAAATGTGTGTAACGGTTGGATTTTGTGTGGAGGCTATAAATACCCTCCACCTCCTCTTCATTCGTGGAGAGAGCCATCGTAAAGAACTACCACTCCTACCTTACATTTACGAGAAGAAAACTACCTACCCTTGTGTTGAGATCAAGTTGCTCCACTCCCACCATATGAAACTTGATTTCTAGCCTTCCCAAGTTGCTTTCCACTCAATCCTTTCTTCCACCACAGCCAAATCGGTGAGGAGAGTTGAGTGTTGGGGAGATTATCATTTGAAGCACAAGAGCAAGGAGTTCATCATCATCAACACCATCTATTACCTTTTGGAGGGTGGTGCCTCCTAGATTGGTTAGGTGTCGCTTGGGAGCCTCCGTCAAGATGTGGAGTTGAACCAAGAAGTTTGTAAGGGCAAGGAGATCGCCTACTTCGTGAAGATCTACCCCGAGTAAGGCTAGTCCTCCGTGGGCGTATGCCATGATGGCATAGACAAGGTTGCTTCTTCGTGGACCCTTCGTGGGTGGAGCCCTCCGTGGACTCTCGCAGCCGTTACCCTCCGTGGGTTGAAGTCTCCATCAACGTGGATTGACGATAGCACCACCTATCGGAACCACGAGAAAAAATCTCCGTGTCTCCAAATTGCGTTTGCTCTTCTCCACCTCTCTTTACTACATGTGCAATTTACTTTCCACTGCCAATACTCTAGAATTGCATGTGTAGGGTGATACTTGACTTGATCATCATTGTGAATCTGCCAAAAACTTGTCTTAATCAAAAGGCTGAATTTTTATATTGTCAAGTAGTCTAATCACCCCCCCCTCTAGACATACTTTCGATCCTACAGGCGCCTCTCCGGGTGAAGATCTTCTTTTGGCTCGCTCTCAGGGATCGCTGCTGGACCGCGCAGCGTGTTGCCCGGCATGGCCTGCCGCACGATTCAACCCTGCCCCTTATGCGACCAGGAGCTTGACACGATGCTTCACCTCCTCTCGGGTTGCCCCTTTTCCCGACAGGTTTGGCACGAGATCTTGTGCTGGTGTAGGCTTCCAGTTTCCATTCCCTCTGCAGACGTCCCATTCCTCGACTGGTTCGCTGCATCCACGGCAAACTCCCCGCTCTTCCTGCGTCGGGGCCTCACTTCGCTAGTCCTGCTCACTACTTGGTGGATTTGGAAGCAGCGCAACTCCTGTGTCTTCGACAATGACATGGCATCCATCCCGCACCTCACGATGACAATCAAGGATGAGGCTCGCGCATGGGAACGAGCAGGCTCCAAAGAAATCTGCACCATCTTGCCACAGACGTAGTGTCTAGGACCTGGGGTGCGTACACCCCCCTTTCTCTTTGTACGCCCCACCTCTTGACTCATGCCGCGATGCGTGTTCATGCTTGTCAGCGGTGGCAATCTGTACTTGCTGTTTGCTACTTCTTCTACCTATCAATGCAATGATACGCAAGCCTTTTGCGTATTCGTGAAAAAAAATCATGAGAGCTCTATCTACCAACTCCTGGTAGTTGTTGAAGGTTGCTACCATCAACTGCATGCTCAGCTCATCATTCAGTCCTTCCAGGAATTTCTCCTGCTTAGCTGCATCCATTGAAACGTCATCTGGGGCATAACGTGCTAGCTTACTAAAGTCATCCACATACTCGCCAACTGTACGTCCTCCTTGGCGCAAGTTGCGAAACTCACGCTTCTTCATGGCCATAGCTCCTGCTGAAACATGGGCAGTACGGAAAGCCTGCTGGAACTGATCCCATGTGACAGTGTCGATAGGATAAGTGGTTGTGACATTCTCCCACCATGATGTTGCGGGTCCATCAAGCTGATGTGCGGCAAAACCCACCTTCTCGCGTGATCATGCATCCTGCAGTGGTCAACTCCCTTCCCATCTTACGGAGCCAATCATCTGCAACTATCAGCTCGGTGCTACTGGAGAACACCGGCGGATTCAGCCTCAAGAAACAGGCTAAGTGATCAACAGGTGGTGGTGGTGGTGGTGGGTTATTGTTGTTGTTGTTGTTGTTGTTGTTCCCTTGATTCTGATTCTGGACTAGCATCTGCATCAATGCATTCTGCTGCTGGATCAACTGAGTGAGCTCCAGTGGGAAAGCAAATCCATTGTCACGTCTCGGAGGCATCTGAGGGTTTAGAAAAGATGAGAAAATAGAATAGAATGAGGTCTATAGAGAAAACACTACCCATATGCACATGAGACAAATTCAATCAATATCACTTCAATCAATTCAAACAAAGGCATACAACGGTCTAACTATCGTTACAAAAGTGCTCGGACTATACTATGTACATGGGGGAATACTACTACTATTATGGGGGTCGACTAGAAAAACTGCTCGGTTGAAGACTCCATGATATCTGCTCCAGCTTCATCAACAAAGTCATCATCGCTATCGTCTGGGTCCGAGTCGGTGTCATCGATGATGATGTACTTCTCCGGGCAAGGGCAATCATCGTCTTCTCCTCCCGTCGCGGGAAATCCCATGAATACTTTTAGCTTCTTCTTCAGATCATCATTCTTTTCCACAAGCGTTGCTATTTCCTCCTCATAACCATCGCGTGTAGACTTAAGTTCTTCTTGCAGCTCCATGATCTTGGTCATAGCCTTCTTTAGGTCTATCATGCCTGCGCACATCTGGTTCTCCTGGTGACGAATGTGCTGGTTTAGCTCCTGGATGAAAGCTGCAATTGATCTATCCTTTCTGGTGCTGATCATCTCCCATTGCTCATCTTGACGCCCACAAATTTGGTAAATAGTATCCTTAAGATCCTTGTGGTAAAATCCCCAATGCGCCCCATTGTGATGTGGGCTGCCATGCTCTTTCCTAAACTCCAGGTTGGTGCATCAAAGGAAAACTCTATGGGCTCAGTGACGGGCATGAACGTCCTTCCTGGAACTTGAACTTGAATCATCCAGCGCTCCTCTTCAGGTAAAGTGGCGATGTAGGTCCCGGTGAAGCTTGGTACTCCGATGTTCAGCTATCTAGTGACTTCCTTCAAGTGACGTCCAAAGGGTGTATCTTCATCCAATTGCGTGAACTTGTTCCTTGCATCCGCCATCCTAAAAGAGTAGAAAAGATGGGGAGTCAGAAATGAGAAGAGAGAGTGGTGATCTAGGGCTTTAACTTAGTGGTCTTGTCCTACAGTCAGTGTGTGCTCTGATACCATCTTATAGCGATCAGACCTCAGACAGTCTGATCTCTGTGCTTTAGTGTCATCCCTGGATCAGTCATGCTGACACACACAGTACTTGAAGGATTTATAACAGAGTAGCAATCACACACTTATTACATTGAATGTCTCAAAAAAGAGCTTATTACAATAAATATGGCTTAAGGCCATCTAATAACGATAACAATGGAAGGCTTGGAAGATAAGCGAGTCCATCAACTCCAACGGCATCACTGAGTATAAGACCACAACCTAAGACACCTTACTCGTCGTCTGAAAAGTCTGCAACATGAACTTTGCAGCCCGAAAATGGGTCAGCACATGGAATATGCTGGCATTTAACACATAGAGAATAATGAAAGAATAATGCTATACTACATGCATATATGGCTGGTGGAAAGCTCTATGGTTACAGTTTTGCAAAAAGCCAATTTTTCCCTACTGCAAAGGAATAAATTTTGTTTAACTATCATGGTGGTTGTTAAACATTGAGAAGGTTCACCCAACTCAATCCCAATTAAGCATCATCATTAAACCCAACAAAATTAATTAAAGTAACATGATGAGATTCACATGATAATCCAAGTACTAAATACTCAAAACGTCCATAACCGATGACACGGCTAACCATGATTAGTTTATACACTCTGCAGAGGTTTGCGCACTTTTCCCCGCAAGACTCGTTCTCCTCCGTTGGGATTCTCGCACTACACGGTGTTTGAGAAATGGATGACCGAGACATAGTCTTTCAGAAGCGTTTGCACCTTACGATGGGTAGACCACCTACTTTCCCCTACATCTGCTAGTCTACCACTGTAAGAGTTCACATGACTTAATCAACTATGCTAGAGCCCATAGTAACTTGCGGCTTCACACGGAAGTTTCTAGCATGAATAATCTCATGATCCCTTTGAGCCTGGGTGGCGGTCCATAAAGAAAAATATAGGCAATCACTGGAATCCCAGGTGCCTCAATCCACCCAGATGTGTATTAAAGTTGCCACCTTAAATAAACCATTGATTAACACTCTCACATCTGTCATGGATACACTCACCCAATCCACGTCTACTAGCATAGCATGGCAATATAAGCAAACATAGAAGTAACTCCCAAAGGTTTGATAATAAAACAGGTAATAGGTTCTACCTCAACTACTTCCCAAACCCACAAGTTAAGTCAGATCCTAATCATGCAATTGTTTGAGGATTGATCTAATGCAATAAAACTGGGTAGTAAAGACGTATGATCAAAGTGTTACTTGCCTTGCTGACGATCCATGAAACCTAGAGATTCGAAGTAGCAAGCGGCACACTCCGGATACTCTATCGCAAAGAAACAAGTATACAATAAGCACTCATCTAATGCACAGGTAAAACACAAATAAGAGATCTAACCAGAAAGTTCAACTTAAGAACTCTGGTTTGCAAAAAGAATCAAATCAAACGAAGCAACGAAACTCAAACGGCGAAAGAAACAAGCTTCGTTTTACTAATCTAGACCTAAGTCAAATTTTAGAGTAGCAAAAACTTGTTTGAGTTGGTTAAACGGAAAGAGGGTTGTGAGACAAAACTCTAGGCGCTTGAATTGCCTGATTCCGATAAACGAGCGAAAAGTTATACTAAAACGAAAATCGGATCAGAAATCGCGATTAGAAATAACCGCGGAAAATCCGAGAAAAAGAAAAACGGACGAACAGGCTAACGAATGAACGTTCGCTGTCTGCGGCTAAACGACGAAAACCATTCGTTAAAACGAACATACGGACGAACGTCCGCTAAATAAACTAAACCAGAAAAAATAAACCGATCTAATAAAAAACGACTGCTGTTTTTATAAAAAAGCAGGCGTTAACCCAAGCAAAACCGGTGGCGGCTACCTCGGTCGGGTCAGGAGGCGGCGGCGGCGGCTACCTGGTCGGGTCCGCAGCTCGGCGGTGGGCGTCGGGACGATCAAGGGCGGCGGAGGATCCGGGATCGGCCACATGGCGGGCATGCATGGCATGCGAGATCGGCAATGGGCGGCGATCGTGGCGGCATGGCGGCGGATCCGGCAAGGCGCTAGGGTTTTCAGGGCGGGGCGGCTGGCTCGGGCCTCGCGGCTCTTAAAGGGCCGGCCGGGTCGGAGTCCCAGGCGGACACGGCCCGGTTAGGTCGGTTCGTGTTTTTTTTTTGAATAATTAAGTACAGAAAATCAAATAAAAGAAATACTAAATGGACTCCAAAAATTCCGAAATAAATTTTCCCCGACTTCTAAAATCAAGCTGGACAAGATGAACATTTATTTGGGGCCTAAATGAAATTTTTAAAAACGCACATTTTTTCTAAATTCAAATAAAATAGCGATAAACTCCAAAATAAAATCATATTTGATTTTATTATTAAATCCTCAATATTTCTTTATTTTGGGAAATTCATTTTATTCCCTCTCTCATATTTTTATAATAGAAATAATTGAAGGTAAAATAATTAAAATCAAATGATCCTATTTTCAAAATTTGAGAAAACTCAAATATGAAAATTACGAAATCTCCAACTCTCTCTGTGGGTCCTTGAGTTGCGTGAAATTTCTAGGATCAAGCCAAAATGCAATAAAATATGATATGCAATGATGATCTATGTATAACATTCCAAATTAAAAATTTGGGATGTTACAATGTTCTACGCAAATTCAGTTTAATGCCCATGGCAAGTTTTTTTTGAAGGATGTCAACCTCTTTTTACCATGACCATTTTAATGTGATTTTGCCATGGCAAATTCACTAGATGTCCCACGACAAATTCAATTTAATGCCCATAGCAAGTTTCTTTTTTCAAGATGATGTCATATTTTTATCACCATGGTAATTTTTAAAGTGATTTTGCCATGACAAATTCACTAGATGTCCCACGACATATTCAGTTTAATGCCCATGGCAACTTTTTTTTTCAAGACGATGTCCATTTTTCTTTTACCATGGCAAATTTCACTAGATGCCCCACGACAAATTCAGTTTAATGCCCATGGCAAGATTCTTTTTTCAAGACGATGCGTGAAAGAATACAATCTAGATGTCCCATGAATTACAATTTTGGCAAGACGATGTCAACATTTTTATTTTGCCATGGAAAATTTTACTTTGCATGCATGCTAACTTTTGGTTCATTAACCTTGTCAAATGTAATTCATGGGGCATGGCAATTTTTTCCACTATATGATTTTTGATATACCACGGCAAATTGTGAGTGCATAGTTGCCATGATAGCTTTTGTTTAGTAAATAGTTGCCATGGCAAATTGCTATTCATTCTTTACAGATCGTTTTTGCCATGTCAATACACTATATTTTGCATTTTTCATCTTTTGTGTTGACATGACATCTATAATTACACCGCCATGGCAAATTCTTCATTTTTATTGCCATGGCAAATGTAGTCTTTCACTTGCCATGGCAAATTTACATTCACCACCACAACAAAAGTACCTACATTGCCATGGCAAATTTACTTCTTATTTAATAGCGCATTGCAATTTTTTTGTT
Source organism: Aegilops speltoides (assembly GCA_021437245.1). Lineage (NCBI taxonomy): Eukaryota > Viridiplantae > Streptophyta > Magnoliopsida > Poales > Poaceae > Aegilops > Aegilops speltoides. The sequence goes on from CM038142.1 coordinate 457,083,945, forward strand.
CTTCATGGTGCCATGGTAGTTTTGCCGTGGCAATTTTTATTTTGAGCATACATCATAGCAAAAATTGAAATATTTTCATTGGAGTAGGCACATGAACAAATGTATGAATTTATATATTTTTTGCTGTTTTTATATTGCAATGGCAATTCTATCTTTGTTGGCATGGCAAATACAACTACACACCCATGGCAAATTCTACATTTTTATTGCCATGGCAAAATATAGTTTTCACTTGCCATGGAAAATTAGCATTCATTTATCACGGTAAAATAGTACCTACATTGCCATGTCAAATTTACTTTTTACATGTCATTTTAATAGCTCATGGGAACTTTTTTTGGTTTTCGTGGAATGATGGAAGTTTTTTGCTATGCGAATTTTTACTTCAAATAAATTTGCGCATGTAAAATTCTTCATTTTTATTGCCATCGCAAAATGTATTTTCACTTGCGATGGCAAATTTACATTCATCACCACGGCAATTTTAATTGCCATCCCACATGGCAAACTTAACTTTCTCTCTCTGAGTTTTATATTTAAGAAGCATGGCAAGTTTACTCTTATTTTTTGCATGGTATAAATACTTCACATCCATGGCATTATTTTTGCGTTTTTGGCTCGTTCATGACATTTTTCATGTTTTTTTGCCATGGCAACATTTTACCTTTTTTATTTTTGTAATGACATTTTCATATTTTAGTTGACATGGCAATTGTGGCAATTTTTCATCGCACACATCTTCATGTAAATATACCGTATATTTTTTCAATCTACATTTTCGTTGCCACCATGTACAAATATTTTTTTGGCCTTGAACCTTTTCTTTTGTGCCATTTGCATTAAGAAGGAGCAATTTTTCAACAATTTAGTTTTTTGGACCATTGCAAATTTTTCAGGAGCATGGCAAATTCTAACCTTTATTAGTCACAGCCGAAATCAGGGCCAAGTGGGCTTTATGTTTTATTTTTTATTTTTTCGCCTGTGGCCATGGGGAGAAGGTGTTCGGGCTGGGTGGTTTCTCCTGCCGAACATCTTTCGTTCGATTTGATCGTTCGGTGGATGCCATCCTGCTACCGAACGAAACATTCGGTTTGGCACCTGCCCAGACCGAATGTGCGGGACTTATTGACGTCCTTAATCTATGTCATTCTAGCTTCCGAATTTCAAAATCTTGGAATGGCTCCGCCGCTACAAATCTTGCACCGGTGCTCCCATGACTGTGCAGTTACACAAGTGCAGTGTTGCACGCTTGTTTGAGTTTTTCTTTGCAGTGTTGCAAGTTCATTGGTTGTTGTCTACCACTAGTCAAATAGAACTTCAATTAGAATACTTTATCTATAGGTACGATCCTTCGTGTACGACAAGTGCCCCATACTACAAATCAATCCGTTCATATGTTGTTCACCAAGAGGACTGGGCGTCGACCTGTTGGCTGGGCAGTTGAGGTTGCTGCCAGCCCACCCGAGTTCAAGTCGCAGCTTGGACGCGTGGTGCTTGCAGAGTTTCTCCTATAAATAAATGCCAACGAGGGTTAGCCCTTGGGTTGGTCTCATTTTTTTTTCATATGTTGTTCACCAACCCATCAGACGGTGCGAAGGAATTGCTCGTAAACCTATCGGGTGCACAACCATTTGATACTCCCTCTGTTCCTAAATATAAGTCTTTGAAGAGATTTGACTATGAACCACATATGAATATATATAGATGCATTTTAGAGTGTAGATTAACTTATTTTGCTCCGTATGTAGTCCATTATGAAATCTCTACAAAGACTTATATGTAGGAACGGAGGGAGTACATAGGATAATAGTTGCTAGACTAGAGTTAAAAGCAACTAGTCCCTCCGTTTAAAAATAGATGACTCAACTTTGTACTAACTTTAGAGGAAGTATATTACACAAATTCATGCAGACTCAAAAGCACCGGTTGGTCACAATCTTTCACATTTTTTTTCAATATAAAAGCTGTAGCATCGGACTACTCCAAGTTTGTGTGGCGGGCCCTCATCTGGGCCGGGCTTTGGCCCAGAACACCCGCGAGCTCGAGCACCACCATCTCGAACAGCACAAACATGGCCCCCTCGTACAGGCTCCCCATCGGCAGCTTCGCCTGCGCCGCCGCGCCATCCTCGTCGTCAGCCATGGTCTGCGCGGGGAGGTGGGCCACCACGTCGGCCTGGCGCCCAGGGAAATCTCCCTCCGGCCTCGCGGTGAGCAGCACGACGCGCGCGCCGGCGCCTCGCGCCACGCCGCAGATGGCGTCGACGGTGGAGAACGCGCCCGGCCCCGCGGAGGCGACGAGGAGGTCTCCCGATAAGGCGGGCGGCGCCGTGACGTCGCCGACGCAGTGCGCTGGGAGGCCGAGGTGCGCCAGGCGCATGCAGAGGGCGCGCATCATGAGGCCCTCGCGCCCGACGCCGTGCACGAACACGCGGCCTCCCCGGGAGGACGCGGCGGCGAGCTCAGAGACTAGGACGGCGCGCGCCGGTGGGTGCGCGGATGGCGCGGCGAAGACGGCCGCGATCTGAGCGCATATGGCGGAGGCGTCGGCCGGCGCCGGGGAGGCGGCATCGCGGCCGCTCATCGTACAAGACTACAAGTTTATCTTATCCGCGGCTCTGGTGGAGTGGTGGAGCACTGGACTCCTTTGGTCAACGGCCTCAGCCCTTTGGATGCGGTTGATGGGGTATCATCACAAACTTCGGCCGCGCTTGGCACGGGGTATTTTTATACATCTGTATTTATTTTTTCTCAAATACATACATCTGTATTTCTTTTACAGGTGTAAAATACCGGCGCACACTTGATTTTGAGCTAGAAAGAAAAAACGACCGACGGACTTACCGGAACACCCGCATACCTAGCTAGCCAACAAACTCCAACCGCTCCTTCTCGCGCCGTCTTCCAGCGGCTCTCCTCCGCCGGCGACCTTTTAGTCGTCGGTGGTGAGGGGGTCGCCGGATCCCGCGAGTGTGGATCGTTTTAGCTTTAGGTTTTAGGGTCCAAGAAGCTTAGGGTTTTGGACCGTTCGACGTCTTGGCTTCAGTGGCGGCGGGCAGCAATGCTGAATAAAGAAGCTCCGGATTCTTCTCCGGTGAGGCGATCGTCTCTATTGTTGGTGAAGGATCTGGGAACCAACCTGTTCAAGCGGGGACGTTGTGGCGGCGGCGGCATTCGTGTGGTAGAAATGTGTCCTCGGGCTCCGCCGTTGCGACGACATCTGCTCCAACGTCGGCACGGAGCTTGAAAGGTAGTCGAGGAGCGGATGCAGATTGTGGTCCGCATCGACGACATCTGGAATACGGAACGTGTGTTGGGCTCGTGGTTCATGGATGGCAGGTATGGTTTCCTCCTCCGACGTCTTAGTCATGTGGGGGGTGCTAGATCTGGAGTTCGATGTCGTGTCCGGGGTATTGCCCCGGCCTGATTCGTTCAACGGTAATGGTTTCGTCTATGGCGAGCCACCTGGAGGTTCGCAAAGCCGCATATCGGCGACGGAGTCGCGTCGAGCTTGGATGAGAAGGTGATCCGTCATTTTTTCTTTCGGCGGCTGCTATGGTGGTGCCGGAGGCAGGTGACGGACATTGGTGTCAAGCTCAGAGATGTTCTATCGTCTTTTCAGTTTTTTCATATCGGTCTTTATGTGACATGTACTTTAATATTTATTATATGAATGAGACACATATTATCATGAAAAAACCGACCGAAGTAGGTCTGTTATATTTTACAAGCGTATTGCACCGTGAAATGCCAATCCAACTAGGGCCTTCAAGGGTACTCTAGTATGGCTTCATTCGGCCACAATTTCTTTTTGACGGAAAAAACTCAAACATTCTCTGACTAGCAAATTGCACGTTCGTTGCAATGGGTAATACATTATTTCAAAAATCGGGACTCATATATGTAATTTTCAAAATTGGGACACATATATGTAATTTTCAAAAAAGAAAAATGTATGCATACTGTCGGATATCGGGTTCCGGTAAAATCCTTAAGGTTCGAACTCTGGGGTGCGCACGAAGATCTTCTCACTACCGAAACACGCCCAGAACCTCGCCGCAATTCTAAGCTAGAATGTTAAACAACACAAGAGACACGAGGTTTATACTGGTTCGGGCCACCGTTGTGGTGTAATACCCTAATCCAGTGTGTGGTGTGGTGGATTGCCTCTTGGGCTGATGATGAAAGAGTACAGAGGAAGAATAGTCTCGCGAGGAGAGGTGTTCTTCTGGTGGTGTGCTTGGAGAGGAGTCGATCCGTCTCTGTTGGCTCTCGATGAGATGCCTTCTACTGTGGTGGCTAGCCCTATTTATAGAGACCCTGGTCCTTTTTTCCAAATATTGAGCGGGAGGGAGCCAACAACGACCATTTTGAAAGGGGACAGCTAGTACAAGCTATCCTGACTAAAGGTGGTCTTCGACTGCCAAAGGCCCTGGCGATGACGCCATCTTGGGCTCCACGGTGACCTCCGTCCTGTTGGTCTTGGTCTCACAGACCGATATGGAAACCTTTGCTCGATGCCTCGGTACTCGCGCTGCAAGGCTTACCCCTTTGCACCAAAGAGGAAACGAGGACACTGCGCGGGCTGGCGCACGCCTGGTCTTGATCATCATGGCTTGCATCACGAGCACCTCGCGAGGTACCCCTCGCCTTGATCTCTCCGCCTCGCGAGCTCGCTGGTGAGGCCGCCCCTGAGGAGGCCTTGTGTCGTCCGCCTGCTGGGCTTGGCCCCTCGCGAGGGTCTTGAACTTGGGTTGATGAAGGCGGGCCGTACTGGGCCACAGCCGAGCCACGCAAGCAGCAGCGAGCAAGTCTGGGACCCCATTCCGTAACGCCGACAGAGCCCCGGGCCCAAGGCGTGCTCGGACTTGGCTTAGCAGTGAAGCCAAAGGGCAAGTGCGGAGCGCCGTGGGCCCCAACAGCCTGCGGCCTTGGTCGACGCGTGGCGGTTGATTGGATGTGGGCGTCTCTGCTTCCCCACGCTGCCTCAACAACTGCTTGATTTGACGAGTCCCTGGTGCATGCAAAAAGAGTCACCATTACCTGTGATCGTGGAGGCCGACAGTTGGCCTCCCTTGGGCTATAAGTATGGAGAGGCGAGAGCCCTCATTGTCCATCTCTTCTTGCTTCGCCTGCTCCTTCTCCCTTGCTCCACCTCCATTCTCGACGCCAATGGCACCGATCCGTAGGTTCTCAGCTGAACAAAAAGGAAAGGCTCCCCGGGAGGGGCCTGACCCGCTCCCGCCGAAGAAGCGGCCGGTCCCGCGCCGCCGCGACGAGGTTGCGAGGCCGGAGATGACGAGGCCTTGGTGCGAGTGGCCACCTCCTGGGTTTCCTCTACCCCTGTACGCCCAGGCCGAGGGCCCTGGAGAAGAAGACGACGAGCGACGCCGCCCGCGCTGCAGGCCAGGTCGACGAGCCATGGTGGCGCGCACCGTCGCTCCTGGAGTCCACACCACGGACTCCTCCCGCGGGCTCGTGCTCAACACCGCGATGCCTCCAAGCACCTGGATCCGCTTCCCTCCATTCTTCGCCTTTGAGATGCCGCTGAGGGGGCCTCCTGAGCTTTGGCTGCAGCACGCCGACTGCGGTGCTCCAGAGCCGGAGCGGAGGTTGAAGTCGTTGCTCCGGGCAAGGTCTTCATGACCCGAGGCTGGGGCGAGGTCGCCCGGGTCTGCCGAAAAAGGGGTGCCCTCGTGATTCATTTCGAATACGATGGTGCCTCCTTGATGCTCTTCAAGGTCTTCGACGCAGAAGGCCGCCGGCTGGAGTGCTGCCCTAGGAGAGGCAGCCGGGACATCGTCGTGGCAGGGGCTAGGCCTGCCACCCGCTTCCCCAACGGCTCCTCTGGCAGCAGCGGCGATGCTTGGGAGTCCAGCGACTCTCCCGAGCTCTTCGCGACTCCGGAGACGAGCGACGACAGCTACGTGCCCCCGAGCTCGCATTGTGCCCGGAGCAAGGCAACTGCATCAGGCCGCAGGCGCAGCTGATCTGGATGGGGTTGGCGCTGGCCTCCCGTGGCCCACTATTGATGATGGCATCGGCCATGGAGGCGCGTGTAGTTAGGGCTCCTTAGGATTCACGTCTTTTGTTCCTTGCGAGGAATCAAGAAAACACCCCGTGGGGGAATGTAAAGGGTTCATGATGTCTTTTGTTGATATTATCCTTATTATGAAGCGGTGCAAATGCTTGTCCTGTCCCGGCTTGGTTCCCCCTTTCTAACGTCGCGACGACTTGGTGCTCTACGCTGACAGGTCCGGTCCCCAGGCAGGCTTCAGCCGTCGCTGGTATGCCAGGTCGCGATGCCGTGGTCAAGGCCAGGAGGTGAGCGGCCCGAGGTCCAGTAAGAGCCCCTGAGGCGCGATGCTCAGGAGGTCCCCTTTAGCGCACAAGCAGCCGTCAAAAGGTGAGAAAGGAAGGCAACGTTGCCGTCACAGAGCCGCATTAGGTGGAGATTCTGCGTCGCATCAATTAGCTACTCCAGGTGCGAAACTTATCTCGGAAACATGGAGTCGTTCCTTCGTGTTCTTACGGACTTGTACGCCGGGTGGGATGTAGCCGGTTAGGCCTCATGAGCTTCCCTCTCTCCTCCACACTCCCCTTCGTGCTCTACATCCTCAGGTCCCGGCCCTCGAGCAAGCTCAGCTGCCGCTGGTATGCCAGGTCGCGATGCCATGGACAAGGCTAGGGGGTGAGGGCTGGAGAGCCAGTAAGAGCTCTTGAGTCGCGATGCTCAGGAGCCCTCCTTTTAATGTGCAAGCGGATCGAGCGGATAGAGAGAGAGAGAGAGAGAGAGAGAGAGAGAGCTTGTGATGCCACCCGCTTTAGACCTCAGGGGGTTCCTGTAAACCAACGCGAGAAGAGCAGGGGTTGCCATTATGATTGCCGGCCATTGGTTGCTCCGAGAGAGTGGTGAGGGCACTGAGGGCCTGGTGAGGTGACGCTTGCGGGGCTGCCGCGGGCCAGAGCTCGGCCACTCAGATTTGTCGACGTTGCAGGGACGGACCCATGCACAAGCGTCGTGCCAGAGCGAGCGGCTCCAAAGGTAGGTGTCAATCGAGCAGGCGATAATCACAGGCGGGTTAGGCATGGAGGGCAAATCAACTTGGATAAACGCGGAAAGGATACATGCCACTGGGTCAGGCCTGAGCGGCTTGGGGATGATGCATCCCGAGGGGCGCCCCCAGCAAGGTAAACTAAAGACATGAGCAAAAGTGATACCATCCACAGGGATGGACCCACGCGTCCTGGGAATGATGCAACCCTGAGGGCGCTCCCAGCTGAAATGAACTCGAAAGATGTCACCTGGTACCATTGTAGAGGGGGTGTTGGAGTAGTTGAAGGTGTGCGGTGAAGAGGCCGATCCTAACGAGCCGCCGGAGCCCTGAGCCTCGGGAGGCTCTGGGGGTCCGGGCGGTTCCTCGAGGATCATCTCCATCTCCGCTAGGACCGCGTGATGCCTGGACTCCTGAGCCGCCAGAATGCTCCGCAGGTGGCACTGGTGAGTAGCAGCCGCATTCGGTAGCCGAAAGGCATGCGAATGTAGCTGTGTGGCGGACCCTCGCAACGTCCCACACGCGAAGGCTAGAGGTGCTCCGGAGATGCGGCTCGGTTGAGCCCTGGGAAGTCGATGCAGACGCGTAGCCCGCCATCCTCGCCTGGATGGGGAGCTACGCCGGGCAAACGGCGATCACCCCGTATGGCTCTTGATTCATGAAGCTCCCGAGTGGCCTTGGTGATGAACTCCTGAGGGTTGGGCCTTTCTTGCCCCATGCCTTCCCGAGGGAAACGTGCTGCGAAGCACGCCTCCAAGTGGTGCACGAGCGCCTCCCTCGCGATCTTGGCAAAGTCTGAGGCCCTCCAAAAGAGAGCCCCCAAGCCCTGCCCGAGGAGGGCGCCGGGCGCACCTTCCTATGTGATGGAAGGAGGCGCCCCTTGCATGGGCGCAGATCCTGATGCAACTCCTCCTGAGATGCCAACCTCCTGAGGCCTTGAGCTGGGCGATGTCTTCTTCTTCTTGGGAACTGCCTCAGGAGGGTTCTCGCCCTTGTTGTCTGGGTCCTCGATCGATGCAGCTTGGAAGGCGCGCTCGAGGGAGCACACCACATCCCTCTCTTCGCAACGAACTGCGATGATTCCACCACTTCCTGGCATCTTGAGGACATTGTAGACATGGTGGGTCACCGTCATGAACTTGGCCAGGGCCGGATACCCGAGGATGGCATTGTATGGCAGGTGAATGTGGGCGACGTCAAAGTCGATGAGCTCGGTGTGGTAGTTGTTGCGCTGTCCGAAGGTGACAGGGAGGTGGACCTGCCCTATCGGGGTGGTGGAACCGTCAGTAACTCTTGAGAAAGGCTTGGTAGGCTGAAGTTGATCATATGGCACTTGACGATTGTTGAACATCTCGACGGACAGAACATTGAGCCCTGTGTTGGGTAACGTAGCAGAAATTCAAAATTTTCCTACGTGTCACCAAGATCTATCTATGGAGAAACCAGCAACGAGTAGAAAGAGAGTGCATCTACATAACCTTGTAGATCGCTAAGCGGAAGCGTTCAAGAGAACGGGGTTGAAGGAGTCGTACTCGTCGTGATCCAAATCACCGGAGATCCTAGTGTCGAACGGACGGCACCTCCGCGTTCAACACACGTACAACCCGGTGACGTCTCCCCCGCCTTGATCCAGCAAGGAGAGAGGGAGAGGTTGAGGAAGACTCCCTCCAGCAGCAGCACAACGGCATGGTGGTGATGGAGGAGCGTGGTAATCCCGCAGGGCTTCGCTAAGCACCACGGGAGAGGAGGAGTACTTGGGAGAGAGGAGAGGGCTGCAACCAAAGGCGAGATCGAATCACGTGTTCTCTGTGTCTCTGGGCAGCCCCTAGGCCTCACTATTTATAGGGAGAGGGGCTGCCCCCTCTAGGGTTTCCCACCCCAAGGGGTGCGGCCAGCCCTAGATTGGATAGGGGTGGCGCCAAGAGGGGAGGAGAGGAGGCGAGGGAGCATGGGCCTTAGGGCCCATCTGCCCTAGGGTTTGCCCCTCCCACCTCCCCCGCCTTGGGCCCCTTGTGGGCGCACCAGCCCACCAGGGCTGGTTCCTCCCACACATGGCCCACGAGCCCTCTGGGGTAGGTGGCCCCACTTGGTGGACCCTCGACCTCCGGTGGTCCCAGACGCTACCGATAAAACCCAAACTTTTCGGTGACCAAAACAGACTTTCCATATATAAATCTTTACCTCCGGACCATTCTCGAACTCCTCGTGACGTCAGGGATCTCATCCGGACTCGAACAACATTCGTAACCACATACAAGCTTCCTTTATAACCCTAGCGCCATCGAACCTTATGTGTAGACCCTACGGGTTCGGGAGACATGTAGACATGACCGAGACGTTCTCCCGGTCAATAACCAACAGCGGATCTGGATACCCATCTTGGCTCCTACATGTTCCACGATGATCTCATCGGATGAACCACGATGTCAAGGACTCATCGATCCCGTATACAATTCCCTTTGTCTAGCGGTATTTTACTTGCCCGAGATTCGATCGTCGGTATACCGATACCTTGTTCAATCTCGTTATCGCAAGTCTCTTTACTCGCTCCGCAACACATCATCCCGTGATCAACCCCTTGGTCACATTGTGCACATTATGATGATGTCCTACCGAGTGGGCCAGAGATACCTCTCCGCTTGCACGGAGTGACAAATCCCAGCCTCGATCCGTGTCAACCCAAAAGACACTTTCGGAGATACTGTAATGCACCTTTATAGTCACCCGCCACGTTGTGACGCTTGATACACCCAAAGCACTCCTACGGTATCCGGGAGTTACACGATCTCATGGTCTAAGGAAGAGATACTTGACATTGGAAAAGCTCTAGCAAACGAACTACACGATCTTTGTGCTATGCTTAGGATTGTCTTGTCCATCACATCATTCTCCTAATGATGTGATCCCGTTATCAACGACATCCAATGTCCATAGTCAGAAACCATGACTATCTGCTGATCACAACGAGCTAGTCAACTAGAGGCTCACTAGGGACATATAGTGGTCTATGTATTCACACGTGTATTACGATTTCCGGATAATACGCTTATAGCATGAATAAAAGACAATTATCATGAACAAGGAAATATAATAATACTTTTATTATTGCCTCTAGGCATATTTCCAACAGTCTCCCACTTGCACTAGAGTCAATAATCTAGTTCACATCGCCATGTGATTAACATTGACAGGTCACATCGCCATGTGACCAACATCCAAAGAGTTTACTAGTTTCATTAAACTAGTTCACATCATCATGTGATTAAGACTCAATGAGTTCTGGGGTTTGATCATGTTTTGCTTGTGAGAGAGGTTTTAGTCAACGGGTCTGCAACATTCAGATCCGTATGTACTTCACAAATCTCTAGGTCATTCTGTAAATGCTACTTCCACGCTCCACTTGGAGCTATTCCAAATGGTTGCTCCACTATACGTATCCGGTTTGCTACTCAGAGTCACTCGGATAGGTGTTAAAGCTTGCATCGACGTAATCCTTTACGCCGAACTCTTTATCACCTCCATAATCGAGAAACATGTCCTTATTTATTCCAAGGACAATTTTGATCATTGTCCAATGATCCATTCTGGATCATTCTTGTACCCCTTGACTAACTCATGACAAGGCACACTTCCGTAGCGGTACACAAAGATAGCATCTTGTAGAGCCTATGTATAAAGCATAGGGGACGACCTTCGTCCTTTCTCTCTCTTCTGCCGTGGTCGAACTTTAAGTCTTAACTTCGTACCTTACATCTCAGGCAAGAACTCCTTCTTTGACTGATACATCTTGAACACCTTCAAGATCATGTCAAGGTATATGCTCATTTTGAAAGTACTATTAAGCATTTTGATCTATCTTATAGATCTTGATGCTTATTATTCAAGTAGCCTAATTCAGGTTTTCCATTGAAAAACACTTTTCAAATAACTCTATATGCTTTCCAGAAATTCTACATCATTTCTGATCAACGATATGTCAATAACATATACTCATCAGAAATTCTATAGTGCTCCCACTAACTTCTTTGGAAATACAAGTTTCTCATAAATTTGTATAAACCCAAAATCTTTGATCATCTTATCAAAGTACATATTCCAACTCCGAGATGCTTACTCCAGTCCTTAGAAGGATCGCTGGAGCTAGCATACCTTTTAGCATCCTTAGGATCGACAAAACTTTTCTGATTGTATCACATACAACCTTTCCTTCTAAAACGGTAAGGAAACTCATTTTGACATCCATTTGCCAGATTTCATAAATGCAGCTAATGCTAACATGATTCCGACGGACTTAAGCATCACTACGGATGAGAAAATCTCATCGTAGTCAACTCTTTGAACTTGTGAAAAAACTCTTCGCCACAAGTCGAGCTTCATAGACGGTGACATTACCGTCCACATCCGTCTTCTTCTTAAAGATCCATTTATCTCAATTGCTTGCTGATCATCGGGCAAGTCCACCAAAGTCCATGCTTAGTTCTGATACATGGATCCTATCTTAGATTTCATGGCTTCTAACCATTTGTCGGAATTTGGGCCCACCATCGCTTCTCCATAGCTCATAGGTTCATCGTTGCCTAGCAACATGTCCTTCAAGACAGGATTACTGTACCACTCTGAAGCAGTACGCATCCTTGTCACCCTACGAGGTACGGTAGTGACTTGACCTGAAGTTTCATGATCACTATCATAAGCTTCTACTTCAATTGGTGTAGGTGCCACAGAACAACTTCCTCGTGCCTGCTACACACTAGTTGTAGTGACGGTTCAATAACCATATCAAGTCTCCACCATCCTCCCACTCAACTTTTCGAGACAAACTTTTCCTCGAGAAAGGACCCGATTCAAGAAACAATCCCTATTGCTTTCGGATCTGAATTAGGAGGTATACCCAACTGTTTTGGGTGTCCTATGAAGATGCATTTTATCCGCTTTGGGTTCGAGCTTATCAACTCGAAACTTTTTCACATAAGCGCCGCAGCCCCAAACCTTTAAGAAATGACAGCTTAGGTTTCTCTAAACCATAGTTCATACGGTGTCATCTCAACGGAATTACGTGGTGCCCTATTTAAAGTGAGTGCGGTTGTCTCTAATGCCTAACCCATAAACGATAGTGGTAATTCAATAAGAGACATCATGGTACGCAGCATATCCAATAGGGTGCAACTATGATGTTCGGACACACCATCAAACTATGGTGTTCCAGGCGGTATTAATTGTGGAACAATTTCCACAATGTCTTAATTGCGTGCCAAAGATCATAATTCAGATACTCATCTCTATGATCATATCATAGACATTTCATCCTCTTGTCACGATGATCTTCAACTTCACTCTGAAATTACTTGAACCATTCAATAATTCAGACTTGTGTTTCATCAAGTAAATATACTCTACATCTACTCGAATCATCTGTGAAGTAAGAACATAACGATATTCATCAGATGCCTCAAAGACTCATTGGACTGCACACATCAAAATGTGTTACTTCCAACAAGTTGCTATCTTGTTCCATCTTACTGAAACCGAGGCTTTTCAGTCATCTTGCCCATGTGGTATGATTTGCATATCTCAAGCGATTCAAAATCAAGTGAGTCCGAACGATCCATCCGCATGGAGTTTCTTCATGCGTATACACCAATAGACATGGTTCGCATGTCTCAAACTTTTAAAAAATGAGTGAGTCCAAAGATCCATCAATATGGAGCTTCTTCATGCGTTTTATACCAATATGACTTACATGGCAGTGCCACAAGTAAGTGGTACTATCATTATTATCTTATATCTTTTGGCATGAAAATGTGTATCACTACGATCGAGATTCAATAAACCATTCATTTAGGTGCAAGACCATTGAAGGTATTATTTAAATAAATAGAGTAACCATTATTCTCCTTAAATGAATAATCAGATTGCGATAGACATAATCCAATCATGTCTATGCTCAACGCAAACACCAAATCTCGATGGTAGAGGGAGCGCGATGCTTGATCACATCATCCTTGGAAACACTTCCAACCCATATCGTCACTCACCTTTAGCTAGTCTCCGCTTATTCCAGTAGCTTTTATTTCGAGTTACTAACACTTAGCAACCGAACCGCATCTAATACCCTGGTGCTACTAGGAGTACTAGTAAAGTACACATTAACATAATGTATATCCAATATACTTCTATCGACCTTGCCACCTTCTCATCTATCAAGTATCTAGGTCGGTTCCGCTCGATTGCCGTTCTTCTTATTACGTAAGCACTTAGTCTCGGTTTGGGTTCAACCTTGGGTTTCTTCACTAGAGCAGCGGCTGATTTGCCGCTTCATGAAGTATCCCTTCGCCCTTGCCCTTCTTGAAACTAGTGGTTTCACCAACCATCAACAATTGATGCTCCTTCTTGATTTCTACTTTCGCAGTGTCAAACATCGCGAATACCTCAAGGATCATCATATCTATCCCTGATATGTTATAGTTCATCACGAAGCTCTAGCAGCTTGGTGGCAATGACTTTGGAGAAACATCACTATCTCATCTGGAAGATCAACTCCCACTCGATTCAAGTGATTGTTGCACTCAGACAATCTGAGCACACACTCAACGATTGAGCTTTTCTCCCTTAGTTTGTAGGCTAAGAAAATCGTCGGAGGTCTCATACCTCTTGACGTGGGCACGAGCCTGAAATCTCAATTTCAGCCCTCAAAACATCTCATATGTTCCGCGACGTTTCGATAATGTCTTTGGTGCCTCAACTCTAAACCGTTTAACTGAACTATCACGTAGTTATCAAAACATGTATGTCCGATGTTCGCAACATCCACAAACGACGTTTGGGGTTCAGCATATCGAGCGTGCATTAAGGACATAAGCTTTCTCGTCCGCATAATCGCCATCACAACTTTCAACTATATTTTTCTAGGAACATATCTAAACAAAGGAACTAAAACGCGAGCATATGACATAATTTGCAAAGATCTTTTGACTATGTTCAGATAATTAAGTTCATCTTATGAACTCCCACTCAGATAGACATCCTCTGGTCATCTAAGTGATTACATGATCCAAGTCAACTAGCTCGTGGTCCGATCATCACGTGAGACGGACTAGTCATCATCGGTGAACATCTTCATGTTGATCGATCTTCCATACGACTCATGCTCGACCTTTCGGTCTCCGTGTTCCGAGGCCATGTCCGTACATGCTAGGCTCGCAAGTTAACCCTAAGTGTTTTTCTGTGTAAAACTGTCTTACACCCGCTGTATGTGAACGTAAGAATCCATCACACCCGATCATCACGTGGTGCTTAGAAGTTTACGAACCGTAGCAACGGTGCACATCAGAGGAGAACACTTCTTGAAATTTTGTAAGGATCATCTTATTTACTACCGTCGTCCTAAGTAAACAAGATGCATAAACATGATAAACATCACATGCAATCAAATAGTGACATGATATGGCCAATATCATTTTGCTCCTTTTGATCTCCATCTTCGGGCTCCATGATCATCAGGTGTCACCGCATGACACCATGATCTCCATCATCGTGTTCCATGAAGTCGTCTCGCCAACTTATTACTTCTACTACTATGGCTACCGTTAGCAATAAAGTAAAGTAATTACATGGCGTTGTTCAATGACACGCAGGTCATACAATAAATTAAGACAACTCCTATGGCTTCTGCCGTTGTCATACTCATCGACATGCAAGTCGTGATTCCTATTACAAGAACATGATCAATCTCATACATCACATATCATTCATCACATTCTTCTTGGCCATATCACATCACATAGCATACCTGCAAAAACAAGTTAGACGCCCTCTAATTGTTGTTTGCATGTTTTACGTGGCTGCTATGGGTTTCTAGCAAGAACGCTTACCTACGCAAAACCACAACGTGATATGCAAATTGCTATTTACCCTTCATAAGGACCCTTTTCATCGAATCCGCTCCAACTAAAGTGGAGAGATCGGCACCGCTAGCCACCTTATGCGAAGTGCATGTCAATCGGTGGAACCTGTCTCTCGTAAGAGTACGTAAGGTCGGTCCGGCCGCTTCATCCCACAATACCGTCAAACAAGATTGGACTAGTAACGGTAAGCATATTGAACAAAATCAACGCCCACAACTACTTTGTGTTCTACTCGTGCAAAGAATCTACGCAATAGACCTAGCTCATGATGCCATTTGTTGGGTAACATAGCGAAATTCAAAATTTTCCTACGTGTCACCAAGATCTATCTATGGAGAAACCAGCAACGAGTAGAAAGAGAGTGCATCTACATACCCTTGTAGATCGCTAAGCGGAAGCGTTCAAGAGAACGGGGTTGAAGGAGTCGTACTCGTCGTGATCCAAATCATCGGAGATCCTAGTGCCGAACGGACGGCACCTCCGCGTTCAACACACGTACAACCCGGTGACGTCTCCCCCGCCTTGATCCAGCAAGGAGAGAGGGAGAGGTTGAGGAAGACTCCCTCCAGCAGCAGAACAATGGCGTGGTGGTGATGGAGGAGCGTGGTAATCCTGCAGGGCTTCGCTAAGCACCACGGGAGAGGAGGAGTACTTGGGGGAGAGGAGAGGGCTGCAACCAAAGGCAGAGATCGAATCACGTGTATTCTGTGTCTCTCTGGGCAGCCCCTAGGCCTCACTATTTATAGGGGAGAGGGGGCTGCGCCCCCTCTAGGGTTTCCCACCCCCAAGGGGTGCGGCCAGCCCTAGATTGGATAGGGGTGGCGGCCAAGAGGGGAGGAGAGGAGGCGCAGGAGCATGGGCCTTAGGGCCCATCTCGCCCTAGGGTTTGCCCCTCCCACCTCCCCCGCGCCTTGGGCCCCTTGGGGCGCACCAGCCCACCGGGCTGGTTACCTCCCACACATGGCCCACGAGCCCTCGGGGTAGGTGGCCCCACTTGGTGGACCCTCGACCTCCCGGTGGTCCCAGACGCTACCGATAAAACCTCAAACTTTTCGGTGACCAAAACAGACTTAACATATATAAATCTTTACCTCCCGACCATTCCGAACTCCTCGTGACGTCCGGGATCTCATCCGGACTCAACAACATCCGTAACCACATACAAGCTTCCTTTATAACCCTAGCGCCATCGAACCTTATGTGTAGACCCTACGGGTTCGGGAGACATGTAGACATGACCGAGACGTTCTCCGTCAATAACCAACAGCGGATCTGGATACCCATCTTGGCTCCTACATGTTCCACGATGATCTCATCGGATGAACCACGATGTCAAGGACTCATCGATCCCGTATACAATTCCCTTTGTCTAGCGGTATTTTACTTGCCCGAGATTCGATCGTCGGTATACCGATACCTTGTTCAATCTCGTTACGGCAAGTCTCTTTACTCGCTCCGCAACACATCATCCCGTGATCAACCCCTTGGTCACATTGTGCACATTATGATGATGTCCTACCGAGTGGGCCCAGAGATACCTCTCCGCTTGCACGGAGTGACAAATCCCGCCTCGATCCGTGTCAACCCAAAAGACACTTTCGGAGATACATGTAATGCACCTTTATAGTCACCCGATTACGCCAGACGCTTGATACACCCAAAGCACTCCTACGGTATCCGGAGTTACACGATCTCATGGTCTAAGGAAGAGATACTTGACATTGGAAAAGCTCTAGCAAACTAACTACACGATCTTTGTGCTATGCTTAGATTGTCTTGTCCATCACATCATTCTCCTAATGATGTGATCCCGTTATCAACTACATCCAATGTCCATAGCCAGAAACCATGACTATCTGCTGATCACAACGAGCTAGTCAACTAGAGGCTCACTAGGGACATATAGTGGTCTATGTATTCACACGTGTATTACGATTTCCGGATAATACAGTTATAGCATGAATAAAAGACAATTATCATGAACAAGGAAATATAATAATACTTTTATTATTGCCTCTAGGGCATATTTCCAACACCCTGCGCCGCTGTCTGAGGGTCCTGGTAACTTGCATGTTGCTGATGACCGGGGAACAAAGCATTGGGAGGACACCAGCTGTAGCCGCACACTTGAGTTGATCTGCTGCGCTGAAAGTGATAGCGCACTTGGACCACCTGAGCGGGCGTGTGGCCTCGAGCTTGGGGAGGACTGCATTCACCTCGCGAGCAAACTGCTTGAAGATGCGCTGAGAGGCTGGGGCCTGGGCACCGCCCAAGATGCAAGCGATGGCACGTGGCTCCTGGAAGCCCCCAGCCCTCTCGTCCAGGTGGTGGTCATCATTCCTTCTTGGTGGTGGTGGCAGAGGAGGAAGGCCTACGTTGCCCTGCGGGTGATCCTCACGAGGTTGATCCCTCCAGGCTCCCTCGCAAGGTTGGTCCTGCCAGCGATCCTCGCGAGGTCGGTCACGCTACTCCTGGCGAGGGCCTCGGTCGTCCTAGCGTCCTCCGCCTCTTCCGCCTCCTCGGCCGTAGCCCCGGTCGTTGCGCTCGGGGCATCGACTGATGCACCCTTCTCAAACGGCCCTGAGCTCCTGGCATTCGTTGGTGTTGTGGGTGTAGAGGTTGTGGTAGGCGCAGAATCGGTTGCACTTGGACGACTTCGGCTGGTCCTTGCCGCGCTTCGTATCTGGCTCTGCTGCGAGCACGGCCGCTCCTTTGCGCTTCACATCCTTGGCCTTGGCTTTCTTCTCTTCTGGGTCAGCAGCTGGAAGCTCGAGAAGGGAGAGGCGCCCCTCCTCAGCTCTTGCGCACTTGGTCGCCAGGTTGAACAGCTCCAGAGATGTGCACAGATCCTCGTGGATGGCGAGCTCCTCCATCTTGACGTCGTGAACGCCATCAGAAAATGCTGAGATGATGGCCTCGTCCGTCACCTTGGGGATCTTGAGGCGAGCGTTGTTGAAACGCTGGATGTACTTTTGCAGGGTCTCTCCAGGTTGCTGCTTCATGCGGCGCAGGTCACCCTCGGTCGGAGGACGATCGCGAGTGCCCTGGAAGTTAGCGATGAAACGACTGCGTATCTCGTCCCAAGAGGAGATCGAGCCGGGAGGCAGGTTCAGGAGCCAGGTGCGGGCACCATCCTTGTGCGCCATGGGAAACCAGTTCGCCATGACCTTTTCGCTCCGCTGGCGCCGATGCCCAGCTCAGAGCTGCAGGAACTCGCGGGTCGGCAAGATCGTCAGAAGGGAGGCAGGTCCGGCTTGAACTTGCCGGGCCAGGCGACGCTAAGCAGGTCGGCGGTGAAGGCACGGCAACCTGCGGTGGACGCTGGACTTGCTCTTGATGGTTCCCGCGCGCCGCCGCCAGGGGCAGCGCGGGGTCTTGGCATGCTGGTGTAGGGATGCGGTCTTTCCGTGCTGGTGCAGGGAGTGTTGGGGAACGTAGCATAAATTCAAAATTTTCCTACATGTCACCAAGATCTATCTATGGAGAAACCAGCAACGAGGGAAGGAGAGTGCATCTACATACCCTTGTAGATCGCTAGTTGAAGCGCTCAAGAGAACGGGTTGAAGGAGTCAGATTGTCGGATCCAAATCACGGAGATCCTAGTGCCGAACGGACGGCACCTCCGCGTTCAACACACGTACAGCCCGGTGACATCTCCCATGCCTTGATCCAGCAAGGTAAGAGGGAGAGGTTGGGGAAGACTCCATCCAGCAGCAGCACGACGGCGTGGTGGTGATGGAGGAGCGTGGCATCCCGCAGGCTTCGCCAAGCACCGGGAGAGGAGGAGTACATGGAGAGGGGAGGGCTGCGCCAGGAAGCGTGAAGCTCCCATGCGCCTCCCCACTATATATAGGGGTGGAGGGGCTGGTTTCTTGCCCTCCAAGTCCATTGGGCGTTATAAAGGTGGGAGGAAAGAAATCCCATCATTTCCTTCCCCACCGATTGTTATCCCCCTTTTAGGATCTTGATCTTATCCCTTCGGATATGATCTTATTCCTTCTAAGGGGGATCTTGGTGCGCTTGACCAGGGGTGTGGGGCCTTGCCCCACTACCCACGTTCATGTGGGTCCCCCATGCAGGTGGGCCCCACTCCGGAACCTTCTAGAACCTTCCCGGTACAATACCAAAAAATCCCGAACATTTTCCGGTGGCCAAAATAGGACTTCCCATTGTCGGGGGGGAGGCTGCCCGCCACGGACACCTATGGGGCCGGAGCCCCTTGTGTGTGCGGTACGAGGGCGGAGGGAGCACAGAGAGCAGATCGTGGTGAGCACGCGGGCGGCTTTTTACCCAGGTTCGGGCCGCGATGGACGCGTAAAACCCTACTCCTGCCTTGATTTGTATTGAGCTCGGGAGCTTGAAGAGCTACATTAGCAGCTACACCGAGCGCGAGAGTTGTCAAGGTTTCCAGCCGAACCGAACCGAACCCCGAACTCCCGACACGTCGTGCATGGGCCTCCTTTTATAGTGCAAGGGTCACCGACAGTGTCAACGAGGAGAAAGGGGTAAAATGTAAAAGAGGTGGTAGTTGGAGCAAAAGGGAACAGTGGAGCTACAAAGGCGTGAACAAGTGGTCGCTACCTACTTTGACATGGGGGACAAGGGCATTGAATGCCCGCCGCCGTCGACCCCAAAAGCTCCCGCGCCTTGCGTCTCCGCTCGCCACGGCGATGGATCCACCACCGTGAAGTGCCACCGTGTCCCCAGCTGCACAGCCATCCGCCACGCGCCCTCGAAAGGCCCTGCATGCACGCTGGGCCGATGAGCTGGAGCGCCGGGCACAACAGAATTCTCCGGCAAGCACCTTGCCGGGTCTTGATCTTGCCGGACCCGGAGCTTGCGGGCTCAGAACTTGTCGCTCCCGGGCCCTCGCCGACGCATACAGCGCCGGGCGGTCTTCTATGATGTAATCTTCTAGTCTTCCTGGCGAGCTCCTCTTGCTAGGGCCTTGCGTGAGTGATGCAACCTTGAGCCTCGAACGGCCTTCCCGGCAAACTCCGCTTGCCGGGTCTCGATCTTCTGCCTTGTACACTTTGTCTTTGAATGGTTTGACATGGAGCAGAAGGTCTCCGCGAGCACGTGGTAAACCCCGCCTGGAAGTTGCAACCGCCGTGCACAAGTTGGGGTACCGAGGTACCCTTACCTTAGTACACCGACAGAGCCCCCGGCTGGGCCACACACGGTGCCGAAGCGCTGTTGGGCCAGCCCAAAAAATCTGCACGGGCACACGCGCCCACGGCGCGCCGAATCCACTCCAGATCCGCCAGATCCTCGTGAACGGCACGCGCCGATTGGCGTCGTGGGAGACGTGGGCGGCGCGGCACGGTCTTTAGGGCATCCACCCCGTGATCGTGGTGCGGGCTAGGTCACTTCACCCGCCGCCGGCCCGCTTTTTTCGCCACGCTGCCCTCATGCATGGGGGTCGGGCGGCGAAGGTGGAGACCGAGCCGCCACGGGCGGAGATGGCGAGTCGGCCCCGCCTCCGCCTCCTCGCTTCTCGATTGGCGGGCAGGGCGGTTGAGCCCCCACCTCGCCTTTAAAAAGGGCGGAAGGGGAGCACAATGGTCTCACACTTCTTCTTCTCCCTTCGCCTTGACTTCCGTTCTTCTTTTTCGCCATGGAAGGAGGAAATCCTAGTTCTTCAACGGTGGCAGCGAGGGTCGCCGCCCAGCACGCACTTCTCCCTATCTCAAGACCTGGCAGGCGGAGCCGCCACGAGGGGAGAGGGAGGGGCGAGGCCGCGACGAGGCCGAGGGCGTGGTCGAGGCGGACGGGAGGGGCGGTCGTGGCGATGTGCCTCCCCGCCTCCTCCGTGGCTCCTTTCTCGAGGCGGTCCATACCGAGACGATCCTGGGAGTTCTTCATCAAGCTGCGCCGAGCGCCTGTCGCCGCCTTCGGCTGCCGGCCCCATTCGGGCGAGCGATGGAACCGGATCCGCCCGAGGTGATGGAGTTGACATGAGGGGCTGTGGGATCAGCGGCACTCGAGTGAGTGTCGTGTCCCCAGCCCCGGCGTGATGTACTTTGATCGAGGGTGGAAGACGTCACCGATCCACAGCTTGACGGCGGGTTTACCCTCCATTTCAAGTTAATGGAGGGCGACCTTCGCCGCCAAGGTCTTCGGGATTCCGGATCCGGCGAGATGCTGTGTGGACAGCTCCTCCGATAGCGAAGGTCCCTCCTCGAGCGAGAGTGATGAGGAGGGGAGCGACAGCGGCGACGACGAGGATGGCGGGTCCGACTAGGCGCCGGATGCGGCTCACAGGCCACCGGGCGACCCCATCATCCGGTCGCTGCCTCTCAACTCCCCGGGCCGCCTCCTTGGGGCGGTGGCGTGGGGAGGCTGCGGAAGAGGAAGAGGGTGGCGCAAGGCCGTCAAATCGAGTACGAGGGCGAGGAGCCTCGACAGCAGGCCGACGCTCCACCACCCCGCCTTCAAGCTCTGCCTCCGGCGCCTCCGCCTCCGCCAAGCTCTGGCCGCCCCCGGAAGTTCTCTTGGTGTCTTCTGGCGCCTGTAGCTCTCCTAGGCGCCCTTTTGCCTCTCCCGCAAGCTTCTCTTGCCGGGCCTCTTGACCTATCTCCCAAGAGAGAAACAAGAGAGGAATTACGGCATCTTATCTTCTAATTTGTAAGCCTTCGGCCTTAGCTGCATTTAAAACTTGTAATCCTCTCTTTCATGTTTTTCATCCTCTATGGACTTGTAATCGAATGGGATGTTTTTAATGAAAAGAGGGAATGCTTGCCGGTAACGCCCTTACTTGATCCGTGCCTTGTATGTTTCCACCCCACGCTTCTAGGAACTTGCCGGCGAGGGGCCCTTGTCATGAAGCGCCGAAAGTGCTGAACTCAAGCAGCCTGTCGCCAAGGTCTTTCCGCAAGCAACCTTGTTGCTGCTAGTCGCAACGCACTTAGCTTGTCGAGCGGACTCAAAACGAAACAAGGGCGCGACACTTGTCGCAGCTCACTTAAATCGCTGAGCGTGCTCGAAAACAAGATAAGGGTGCGGCTATCCACGGTAGGTTCCTCCGCGCATGTGTTTTTCCATACAAGGCATGCTCGCTCAATGACGGCCTCGCATCCTCCGGTCCATAAGAGGATGCATGAAGAGGGATGAAAAACTTATCTCGATATCACAGCCCCCGCAACTCGGCTTGTCGGGACATAGGAGCTCGCGCTTTTTCCTTTGTTCTGCTGCCATCATCGCAGCCCACGGCGACTGCCAGCCGCGAAGGAACCTTGGTACTGCAGCCCCAAAGAACGCCGGTTTGTCGGGCCCTGTGCCGTGCGCCTTTTTGCTCTTTCCTTGCCGCTGTTATTCCAAATATGAGAACAACTTAGATAGCGCTGTAATAAGTTACTTTTTGTAACGTAATTCGAGTTGGGCAACGAATGCTATGTTTCATCCTTTGTATGTTTATACTTCACGCTTTTAGGGAACTTGCCGGCGATGCACGCTTGCTTGAGGGCGGAACATCAAGAGTTCAGCCGGGCGGTGTAGCTCCGCAAGAAACCTCGCCGGGCTTAGTTGCAGCGCTTTCATCGCTTGAGCGACTCGAAAACAAATCAAGGGCTTAACTTAGCCATGACTCGCTCCTCCGCGCACAAGTTTTCATACAAAGGACGCATCACGGCAAGGCTTGTTACGCCACATCCTCTACCCGTCTGCATCCCTTGTATGTTCCTACCCCGCGCTTTTAGGAAACTTGCCGGGCGCTTAACACACTTGCTGAGGCGAACATCAAGCAGTCTGGCCTGGCAGTGTTGCTTCCGCAAGAAACCTTGTCGGGCCATTGCTGGCAAGACTTGTATTGTTGAGCGGACTCGAAACAAAGCAAGGGCGCAACTTAACCACGAGTTGGTTCCCAGCAGCACAAAGCGCTCCATACAAGGTACGAACGCTCGAGGAATATAACACAAAACTTAGAACTAAAAGTGCTCAGACTCAAGCTTGAGCAACTTAGCTTTTTCTGCTTTCGTGTTCGCAAGGTCGCACTCTCCCTTGATTTCTCCCTTGTACGCTTTCTCCTCACGCCAGTGGAACCCGGCAAGAAACACACTTGCTGAGTGCGGAACATCAGCAGTTCATTGGCGGTGTTGCTCCGGCAGGAGAACTCCTCGGCTAGTTGCAACGCGCTTTCATCGCTGAGCGACTCAAACAGATCAAGGGTGCAACTTAGCCACGATTCGCCCCTTTGCGCACGGGTTTTCCATACAAGGTACGGACTTTCAAGGATACGGCTCAAAAGTTTGAAACCGACCGCTTTTGCTTTACTTGCCGGTGGAGCTCGATGGCGCGTCCTCGACGGGCGCGCAAGACTCCGGGAGGTGCGCTGTCGGAGTAGGCACTGTGAGCTGTTCCCGCCGGACTTAGTCTTTGGTAAATTTCGCTTTGGTTTTTTGCACTTGCGGTGGAGCTCGATGCGCTGTCTCGACGGCAGAAAGCACCAAGAGGTGCGGTTGCCGGAGGGCCCCAGAGCACTTGCCGGACTTGGTCTTCGTCTTCTTCCCCGGAGCTTCAATGCAAGTGTATCCTTATCGGCCGCACTGCCGAGATCCCAGAGATCTTGTCGGCGCAGATAAGCGATCCTTCTTGTCGCCGTGGATGCGATGACGCTTATCGCCCCGCATCTTGAGTACGCTAAGCATAATGGGAAGCTGCCATGAACTTGGCGAGGGCAGACGGCCGAGTATCCCATTGTATGGCAACGGATATCGGCGACGCCGAAAGTGATGCGCCAGCCTGAAATTGAGCTCCCGCCAAAGGTCACCGGCAGAGTGATCTTTCCTTGGGCTTGCTCCGCCCCGGTTGATTCTTGAAAGGACCGGCCTCTTCGAGCTCGCCATCCGAATTTGGAGTTTCTTGATCACAGCAGAGGAGATCAAGTTCAGCCCGCCCCGCTGGCCAACCAACATTTTGGTGACCTTGAGGTTGCGGATGGTGGGCGAGACCAGCATCGGTAAGCACCCGACCGCTGTGGTGCGGCCGTGGCGATCCTCAAGATCAAAAATGATGGGCGGTTGACCATTTGAGGAGCTCTGGCGACTCCACGGGCGGCTCGCTGCATTCACCTCACGCACCCACCGCTTTAGCTGGCGGTGGAGGTGTGCAGAGGCGCCACTGTCGACGCACAGACTTCCGTGGCCTTCTCGAACTCCCTGCTCGCTGTTATCCTCATCCTCCATGTCTTCGCTGCCGCCTTCTTCATCCTTGTCGCGCCCCGGGAGGTCGATCACCTTGCCGCTGCTTGGCCTTGCCAAGGCCCTCCCCGCCATTGAACGGCCGCTTGCTTGCGGGTTCTCCTCCGCCACCTTGGGCCTTCTCCTTGTCGCGCCTCCTCATACTCAGCTTTTTGCTGCTCGACGAGATACTCGACGCGCTTGCGCTTGGAGAGACCGTGGCCCTTGGTGCGGTGGATTTTGCAAGATTGCTTGTCGGAGCTGCCCTGCTTGTCGGCTGCCGCTACAGGGGCAGGCTCCTTGCCGGAGCCGCCAGCCTGTGTTTGCTTGGCGGGAGCCTCCTTGCCGGACTTCTCGACGGCAAGCACCTCTTTGTAGAGCTCCGTGGACCCACCGGCGTCCTCGGCGGCCTCGACGTCCTCCTCCTCCTCCTCCCCGGCTGGTTCGCCGGGCCCAGCCAGCCGCTGGCCTCTTCCCTCGGGCGCCTCCGCTCCTCCGCGCCCGCTTCTGCTTGGCGCTCTGCTCTCTCCGGCAGCGCCACCTCTTGCTGCCTCGGCCGCGATTCCGGGATCCCAGAGTGCCTCAGAGAGGGGACCCCGGCGAAGGCTGGAGGAAGTCAAGTAGTCTGCGGATCTCCGCCTCCGCTTGGCAGGACGCTCAGCTTCGCCTCCTCGGCGTATCCAAAATCTCGCCGCTGCGCTGCGGCAGCTTCTTCACCGAGAAGCTATGTATGTAAGCTTTGGTCGGTGGTGTCCGCAGATGTTTTTGATGTCATCCTTGTTCTTCGCCACCTCCACAAGGTTGTCAAGAAGCCGAGGATGTCTCGATGGATCGGGCGGAATCCACGGCGGTCCACGCCCGCGTAATCACACGCGGGCATCATGGCGCAAAGACGATCCCGAGCTGTCTTTGTTGCAGAGGGCACCACTCCCCGGGAGGTCTGAACCACTCGATGGGCCGGGTCATATTTAAAGAGTTCCTGACCATCCCCTCGCCCCCGGCGCCGTGAAGTTGAAGTTTAGCCCGGGCGCAGCCTCATTATATCTCCTGCGCTGCCATACTCCCAGCCGGCCTTTTCCTGTCTTGGAGAGGGCGATGCGGGCGGCGGAGGAAGTCTGCTACCACCTCGCAATGGACAGCTTTGCCATTCAAGACGAAGAACTGGATGAGAGCGATGTTGAGCTTGACGCCGTCTCAATCCAGCTCGCTTCCAGCCTCTCGCCACAAGACGATGGGCGCCAGCGCGGCGCGGTGAAGGGCTGTGGCGCGCCCTCAACGATCCAGCACTATCAAGACGCCACCTCCCACTTGCATGAGCTCCCCAGCAAGTACTCCTCCTTCTTGTTCGCACGAAAAACCCAAGAAATTCCTCCGGAGAGGGGGGCGCCGCCTCCGCCTAGGAGTGAAGAAGTGCCTAAACAGCGCCACGCTTGGTGTATTCAATGAAGTTTTCGCACATGTGTGCGAAACCGCCATTGTGAGGATTATGCTGGGGTGAAGTCAAGAAGGTGGAAGCCGATGTGTGCATGATGTCACAAAAGAAATCGTAAAAAGGGGGCAAAGGCCGCAATGAAAAAGTCTGCTGAAGAAGAAGTACCGCCGATAGTTGTCCTTGGCAGCGGCAGGATAAGCTCTGGTCCGAGGATGCGATTGGTCTTCTTGGCCTAGAACAAGTAATATTTGTTCCAGAGTTCTCAACAACGAGTCATGGGCGAGAAGACGACGCTCCGCTCAAGCAGCGAGGCGAAGCCATTACCGCCAGATTTCTCCTTCTTGGTCTTCTCCGCCTTCCCTTCCCGGTCTTCGGGCCATGGCGGGGGCGGCGGAGGAAGGGGACGGAAGAGTCGGGCGGCGCTGGAGATGCAAAGGTGGCGACGGAGGTTTGAGGCGAACGCAAAGGGGATCTTCGGAGGAGGAAGAAGATGCAATGAAAGCGGCGAGGGAACCGCTCGCTTCTCTCGCTTTTATGGGGAAGGGGGGCCGCTTCTTCCCACTAATGAACGTGGGCACGCCCCATCCCACGACGCTGCAGTCGACACGCGCTGCTACGGGGATGCGGCAGATGCGAAGTGGATTCGGCACAAGGCCGCTGGCAAGCTGGTGCCTGCAGACTGCTTTTGGGCCTCGCCCAACAGCGCCAAAGACTGTGTGGCCCAGGCCAGCTTGTTTATTGTGGTGCACTTCCATAGGTAGTCGCCAAGGCTCATATTACAGTGTGTGCAGCCGCTTTTCTCACTGCCATTTTCATTCTCGGTCCTGCCTCATCAGCATGCATGGTCGCTCACACAGCCTGCTCATAGCCTGTCCTGGCGGGCAGCCTCTCGGCCATCTCGCGCCAGAGATGTCGGGAGGCTGCCGCCACACGACACCTATGGGGCCGAGCCCTGTGTGTGCGGCACGAGGGCGGAGGGAGCAGAGAGCAGATCGTGGTGAGCACGCTGGGCGGCTTTTTACCTGGTTCGGGCCGCGATGGACGCAGAAACCCTACTCCCGCTTTTGATTTGTATTGAGCTCGGAGCTTGAAGAGCTACAAGAGCAGCCTACACCGAGCGCGAGAGTTGTCAAGGTTTCACCAACCGAACTGAACCTCGAACCCCCGACATCGCCAGTATGGGCCTCCTTTATAGTGCAAGGGTCACCGATGTGTCAACGAGGAGAAGGGGTAAAATGTAAAAGAGGTGGTAGTTGGAACAAAAGGGAACAAAGGAGCTACAAGGCGTGAACAAAGTGGTCGCTACTACTTTGACAAGGGGGACAAGGGCATTTAATGCCTGCCGCCGCCGACCCCAAAAGCTCCCCGCCTTGCGCTCTGGCTCGCCACGGGCGATGGATCCACCACTGCGGAAGTGCCACCGTGTCCCCAGTTGCACAGCCATCCGCCACGCTGCCCCTCGAAAGGCCCTGTATGCACGCTGGGCTGATGAGCCGGAGCGCGGGCACACAACAAGAATTCTCCCGCAAGCACCTTGCCGGGTCTTGATCTTGCCGACCCGGAGCTTGCCGGCTCAGAATTTGTCGCCCTCGGCCCTCGCTGACGCATACAGCGCCGGGCGTGGTCTTCTATGATGTAATCTTTCTAGTCTTCCGGCGAGCTCCTTCTTGCTGTGGCCTTGCGTGAGTGATGCAACCTTGAGCTCTGAACGGCCTTCCCGCAAACTCCGCTTGCCGGGTCTCGATCTTCTGCCTTGTACACTTTGTCTTTGAATGGTTTGACATGGAGCAGAAGGTCTCCGCGAAAGCACGTGGTAAACCCCGCTGAAGTCAGAATCACCAGCACAAGTTGGGGTACCGAGGTACCCCTACCTTAGTACAACCGACACCCATACATAAATCTTTACCTCCCGACCATTCCGAACTCCTCATGATGTCCGGATCTCATCCGACTCAACAACATTCGCAACCACATACAAACTTCCTTTATAACCCTAGCGCCATCGAACCTTATGTGTAGATTCTACGGGTTCGGGAGACATGTAGACATGACCGAGACGTTTTCCGTCAATAACCAACAGCGGATCCGATACCCATGTTGGCTCCTACATGTTCCACGATGATCTCATCGGATGAACCACGATGTCAAGGACTCAATCGATCCTCAGATACAATTCCCTTTGTCTAACGGTATTGTACTTGCCCGAGATTCGATCAGCGTGTATACCGATACCTTGTTCAATCTCGCTATCGCAAGTCTCTTTACTCTACGTAACACATCATCCCGTGATCAACCCCTTGGTCACATTGTGCACATTATGATGATGTCCTACCGAGTGGGCCCAAAGATACCTCTCCATTTACACGGAGTGACAAATCCTAGTCTCGATTCGCCAACCCAACAGCACTTTCGAGATACCAGTAGTGCACCTTTATAGCCACCCGCTTATTGCCAGGACGCTTTGGTACACCCAAAGTATTCCTACGGTATCCGGAGTTGCACAATCTCATGGTCTAAGGAAAAGATACTTGACATTAGAAAAGCTTTAGCATACTAACTACACGATCTCTGTGCTAGGATTAGATTGTCTTGTCCATCACATCATTCTCCTAATGATGTGATCCTGTTATCAACGACATCTAATGTCCATGGTTAGGAAACCGTAACCATCTGCTGATCAACGAGCTAGTCAACTAGAGGCTTACTAGGACATGGTGTTGTCTATGTATCCACACATGTATCCGAGTTTCCTATCAATACAATTATAGCATGGATAATAAACGATTATCATGAACAAGGAAATATAATAATAACCAATTTATTATTGCCTCTAGGGCATATTTCCAACAGTCTCCCACTTGCACTAGAGTCAATAATTTAGTTCACATCGCCATGCGATTAACACTCACAGGTCACATCGCCAAGTGACCAACATCCAAAGAGTTTACTAGTGTCATTAAACTAGTTCACATCACCATGTGATTAAGACTCAATGAGTTCTGGGGTTTGATCATGTTTTTCTTGTGAGAGAGGTTTTAGTCAACGGGTCTGCAACATTCAGATCCGTATGTACTTCGCAAATCTCTAGGTCATATTGTAAATGCTCCTTCCAGGCTCCACTTGGAGCTATTCCAAATGGTTGCTCCACTATACGTATCCGGTTTGCTACTTAGAGTCACTCGGATAGGTGTTAAAGCTTGCATCGACGTAACCCTTGACACCGAACTCTTTATCACCTCCATAATCGAGAAACATGTCCTTATTTACTCCAAGGACAATTTTTTTGACCGCCGTCCAATGATCCATTCCTGGATCATTCTTGTACCCTTGATCGACTCATGGCAAGGCACACTTCCAAAGCGGTACACAAGATAGCATACTATAGAGCCTACGCTCTGAAACATAGGGACGACCTTCGCCCTTTCTCTCTTTTCCGATGTGGTCGAGCTTTAAGTCTTAACTTCATACTACAACTCAGTGCAAGAACTCCTTCTTCGATCGATCCATCTTGAACACCTTCAAGATCATGTCAAGGTATGTGCTCATTTGAAAGTACCATTAAGCGTTTTTGATCTATCCTCACAGATCTTGATGCTCAATGTTCAAGTAACTTAATCCAGGTTTTCCATTGGAAATTCCTTTCAATCAACCCTTTATGCTTTCTAGAAATTCTACATCATTTCTGATCAACAATATGTCAACAACATATACTCATCAGAAATTCCATAGTGCTCCCACTCACTTCTTCGGAAATACAAGTTTATCACAAACTTTGTATAAACCCAAAATCTTTGATCATCAAAGCGCACATTCCAACTCCGAGATGCTTACTCCAGTCCTTAGAAGGATTGCTGGAGCCAACATACCTTTTAGCATCCTTAGGATCGACGAAAACTTCCTGATTGTATCACATACAACCCTTCCTTACGAAGACTAGTAAGGAAACTCGTTTTGACATCCATCTGCCAGATTTCATAAATGCAGCTAATGCTAACATGATTCCGACGGACTTAAGCATCGCCACTTAATGAGAAAATCTCATCGTAGTCAACTCCTTGAACTTGTGAAAACTCTTTGCCACAAGTCGAGCTTCATAGACGGTGACATCACCGCCCACGCCCGCCTTCTTAAAGATCCATTTATCTCAATGGCTTGCCGATCATCGGCAAGTCCACCAAAGTCCATGCTTTGTTATGATACATGGATCCTATCTCGGATTTCATGGCTTCTAACCATTTGTCGGAATTTGGGCCCACCATCGCTTCTCCATAGCTCGAGGTTCATTGTTGTCTAGCAACATGACCTTCACGACAGATTACGCACCACTCTAAAGCAAGACACATCCTTGTCACCCTATGAGGTACGGTAGTGACTTGATCCAAGTTTCATGATCACTATCATAAGCTTCTACTTCAATTGGTGTAGGTGCCACAGAACAACTTCCCGTGCCTCGCTACACACTAGTTGTAGTGATGGTTCAATAACCATATCAAGTCTCCACCATCCTCCCACTCAACTTTTGAGACAAACTTTTCCTCGAGAAAGGACCCGATTCAAGAAACAATCCCTATTGCTTTGGATCTGAATTAGGAGGTATACCCAACTATTTTGGGTGTCCTATGAAGATGCATTTTATCCGCTGGTTCGAGCTTATCAACCGAAAGTTTTTCACATAAGCGCCGCAGCCCCAAACCTTTAAGAAATGACACTTAGGTTTTCTAAACCATAGTTCATACGGTGTCATCTCAATGGAATTACGTGGTGCTCTATTTAAAGTGAATGTGGTTGTCTCTAATGCCTAACCCATAAACGATAGTGGTAATTCGATAAGAGACATCATGGTACACACCATATCCAATAGGGTGCAACTATGATGTTCGGGACACACCATCAAACTATGGTGTTCCAGCGGTATTAATTGTGAAACAATTTCCACAATGTCTTAATTGTGTGCCAAAGCTCAGAACTCAGATACTCATCTCTATGATCATATCATAGACATTTTATCCTCTTGTCATGATGATCTTCAACTTCACTCTGAAATTACTTGAACCATTCAATAATTCAGACTTGTGTTTCATCAAGTAAATATACTCAACATCTACTCAATCATCTCGTGAAGTAAGAACATAACGATATTCATCAGATGCCTCAAAGACTCATTGGACGCACACATCAAAATGTGTTACTTCCAACAAGTTGCTATCTTGTTCCATTTTACTAAAAACAAGGCTTTTCACCATCTTGCCCATGTGGTATGATTTGCATATCTCAAGTGATTCAAAATCAAGTGAGTCCAAACGATCCATCCGCATGGAGTTTCTTCATGCATATACACCAATAGACATGGTTCGACATGTCTCAAACTTTTCAAAACGAGTGAGTCCAAAGATCCATCAACATGGAGCTTCTTCATGCTTTTATACCAATATGACTTACATGGCAATGCCACAAGTAAGTGGTACTATCTTATATCTTTTGGCATGAAAATGTGTATCAAGACGATCGAGATTCAATAAACCATTCTTTTGTGCAAGACCATTGAAGGTATTATTCAAATAAACAGAGTAACCATTATTCTCCTTAAATGAATAATCAGACATGTATAGACATAATCCAATCATGTCTATGCTCAACGCAAACACCAACTCTCGATGGTAGAGGGAGCGGCGATGCTTGATCACATCAACCTTGGAAACACTTCCAACACATATCGTCACCACCTTTAGCTAGTCTCCATTTATTCCGTAGCTTTTATTTCGAAAGTTACTAACACTTAGCAACCAAACGGTATCTAATACCCTGGTGCTACTAGGAGTACTAGTAAAGTACACATTAACATAATGTATATCCAATATCAACCTTGCCAGCCTTCTCATCTACCAAGTATCTAGGGTAATTCCGCTCAGGTCTGCTCCTCTTATTACGTACACTTAGTCTCGGTTTGGGTTCAACCTTGGGTTTCTTCACTAGAGCAGCAGCTGATTTGCCGCTTCATGAAGTATCCTTCTGCCCTTGCCCTTCTTGAAACTAGTGGTTTCACCAACCATCAACAATTGATGCTCCTTCTGATTTCTACTTTCATGTGTCAAACATCGCTAATACCTCAAGGATCATCATATCTATCCCTCGATATGTTATAGTTCATCACGAAGCTCTAGCAGCTTGGTGGCAATGACTTTGGAGAAACATCACTATCTCATCCGGAAGATCAACTCCCACTCGATTCTAGTGATTGTTGACTCGCATAACTGAGCACAAGCTCAACGATTGAGTTTTTCTCCTTAGTTTGCAGTGCTAAGAAAATCGCCGGAGGTCTCATACCTCTTGACGTAAGCACGAGCCCGAAATCCCAATTTCAGCCCTCGAAAACATCTCATATGTTCCGCGACGCTCAAAACGCCTTTGGTGCCTCAACTCTAAACCGCTTAACCGAACTATCACGTAGTTATCAAAACGTATATCCGATGTTCGCAACATCCACAAACGACGCTTGGGGTTCAAAGACATCGAGCAAAGGCATTAAGGACATAAGCTTTTACTATCCGCATAATCGCCATCACAACTTTCAACTATATTTTCTAGGAACATATCTAAACAAAGGAACTAAAGCGCTGGCCATTTACATAATTTTGCAAAGATCTTTTGACTATGTTCAGATAATTAAGTTCATCTTATGAACTCCCACCAGATAGACATCCTCTAGTCATCTAAGTGATTACATGATCCGAGTCAATTAGGCCCGGTCCGATCATCACGTGAGATGACTAGTCATCATCGGTGGACATCTTCATGTTGATCGATCTACTATACGACTCATGCTCGACCTTTTGGTCTCGTGTTCCGAGGCCATGTCTCTGACATGCTAGGCTCGCAAGTTAACCCTAAGTGTTTTGCATGTGTAAACTGTCTTACACCCGCTGTATGTGAACGTAAGGATCTATCACACCGATCATCACGCGGTGCTTCAAACCATTTAACTTTAGCAACGGTGCACAGTTAGGGAGAACACTTCTTGAAATTGTTGTAAGGATCATCTTATTTACTACCGCCGCTCTAAGTAAACAAGATGCATAAACATGATAAACATCACATGCAATCATAATAGTGACATGATATGGCCAATATCATATTGCTCCATTGATCTCCATCTTCGGGCTCCATGATCATCATCGTCACCGCATGACACCATGATCTCCATCATCATGATCTCCATCATCGTGTCTTCATGAAGTTGTCTCGCCAACTATTACTTCTACTACTATGGCTACCGTTAGCAATAAAGTAAAGTAATTACATGGCGCTGTTTAATGACACGCAGGTCATACAATAAATTAAGACAACTCCTATGGTTCTCGCCGTTGTCATACTCATCGACATGCAAGTCGTGATTCCTATTACAAGAACATGATCAATCTCATACATCACATATCATTCATCACATTCTTCTGGCCATATCACATCACATAGCATACCCTCGCAAAAACAAGTTAGACGCCCTCTAATTGTTGTTTGCATGTTTTACGTGGCTGCTATGGGTTTCTAGCAAGAACGCTTACCTACGCAAAACCACAACGTGATATGTCAATTGCTATTTACCCTTCATAAGGACCTTTTCATCGAATCCGCCTCCGACTAAAGTGGAAGAGATCTGCACCGCTAGCCACCTTATGCACCAAGTGCATGTCAATCGGTGGAACTCGCCTCACGAAGAGTACGTAAGGTCGGTCCGGCCGCTTCATCCCACAATACCGTCAAACAAGATTGGACTAGTAACGGTAAGCATATTGAACAAAATCAACGCCCACAACTACTTTGTGTTCTACTCGCAAAGAATCTACGAATAGACCTAGCTCGATATCACTGCTGGGGAACGAGCGTAAATTCAAAATTTTCCCACGTGTCACCAAGATCTATCTATGGAGAAACCAGCAACGAGGGAAGGAGAGTGCATCTACATACCCTTGTAGATCGCTGCGGAAGCGCTCAAGAGAACGGGTTGAAGGAGTCGATCGTCAGGATCCAAATCACCGAGATCCTAGTGCCGAACGGACGGCACCTCCGCTGCTCAACACACGTGACAGCCCGGTGACGCCTCCCATGCCTTGATCCAGCAAGGAAGAGGGAGAGGTTGGGGAAGACTCCATCCAGCAGCAGACGACGGCGTGGTGGTGATGGAGGAGCGTGGCATCCCAGCAGGCTTCGCCAAGCACCATGGGAGAGGAGGAGTACTTGGGAGAGGGAGGGCTGCGCCAGGAAGCGTGAAGCTCCCATGCGCCTCCCCACTATATATAGGGGTGGAGGGGCTGGTTTCTTGCCCTCCAAGTCCATTGGGCGTTGGCAAAGGTGGAGGAAAGAAATCCCATCATTTCCTTCCCCATCGATTGTTATCCCCCTTTAGGGATCTTGATCTTATCCTTCGATATGATCTTATTCCTTCTAAGGGGGATCTTGGTGCGCTTGACCAGGGTGTGGGCCTTGCCCCACTACACCACATTCATGTGGGTCCCCATGCAGGTGGGCCCCACTCCGAACCTTCTAGAACCTTCCCAGACAATACCAAAAAATCCCTAACATTTTCGGCCAAAATAGGACTTCCCATATATAAATCTTTACCTCCGACCATTCCGAACTCCTCGTGACGCCCGGGATCTCATCCGACTCAACAACATTCGTAACTACATACAAACTTCCTTTATAACCCTAGCGCCATCGAACCTTATGTGTAGACCCTACGGTTCGGAGACATGTAGACATGACCGCGACGTTTCCCGTAAATAACCAACAGCGGATCTCGATACCCATGTTGGCTCCTACATGTTCCACGATGATCTCATCGGATGAACCATGATGTCAAGGACTCAATCGATCCCGTGATACAATTCCCTTTGTCTAACGGTATTGTACTTGCCCGAGATTCGATCGCCGGTATACCGATACCTTGTTCAATCTTGTTACCGCAAGTCTCTTTACTCGCTCCGTAACACATCATCCCGTGATCAACCCCTTGGTCACATTGTGCACATTATGATGATGTCCTACCGAGTGGGCCCAGAGATACCTCTCCGCTTACACGGAGTGACAAATCCTGCCTCGATTCGTACAACCCAACGGACACTTTCGAGATACCAGTAGTGCACCTTTATAGCCACCCAGTTATGTTGTGACGCTTGGTACACCCAAAGTATTCCTACGGTATCCGGAGTTGCACAATCTCATGGTCTAAGGAAAAGATACTTGACATTAGAAAAGCTTTAGCATACTAACTACACGATCTTTGTGCTAGGCTTAGGATTGTCTTGTCCATCACATCATTCTCCTAATGATGTGATCCCGCTATCAACGACATCTAATGTCCATGGTCAGGAAACCGTAACCATCTATTGATCAACGAGCTAGTCAACTAGAGGCTTACTAGGACATGGTGTTGTCTATGTATCCACACATGTATATGAGTTTCCTATCAATACAATTATAGCATGGATAATAAACGATTATCATGAACAAGGAAATATAATAATAACTAATTTATTATTGCCTCTAGGGCATATTTCCAACAGGAGCACGGAGTGCCTTCTTGATGCCGAGGGATTTCTTGGCAGCTTCTTTTCTTGCCACATGGGCACCGGACGCGATGGGTCACGAGACCGGGGTTGCGCGCTTGGAGCCAGAGCGCTTTCTTGGGGAGGAGGTGGCAGAGGACTTCTCGGTCAAGGCCGCCTATGCAGGACTTGAGGGCGAGGCGCGAGAGGGACAATGCAGAGAGCCCCTCACGGCACCGGGACGAGCTCGGGTGATGCGAGCGAGCCATTCTTCGAGAGGTCGCCGACGGGCGGTAGTGCAGGAGCTCACGTGCCAGAGTACGCGCTGCATACTGGTGGGGGTGCGATTTGAGCGTGAGATGACAAACCAGTTGGGTCAGCGATGGAGTGGCGGAGGCCTTCCGCCGCACCGAGGGGTACAGCTAAGATGCTTGTTGTCGTTTCGCCGGCCGATGGCGGCGCTGGCGGCAGCAACGGAGAACCACGAGGAGGCCTGGCCGATGGGATCCGTTTCAGGCGACGCTGGCGGCGAGAGCAGCCCGGCGCGACTTCGCAAGCGCCCGCCATGGATGCGACGGGCGATGGGACGCAGCACTGAGAAAAGATTTTGCAAGATCCCCTACCTAGCAGGCAAATGTCGGATATCGAGTTCCAAGAAACCGCTAAGGTTCAACTCGGGTACATGAAGATCTTCTCCTACCGAACACGCCCAAAACCTCGCCATGATTCTAAGCTAGAACGATGAACAACACAAGAGACACGAGGTTTATATCGTTCGGGCCACCGCTATGGTGTAATACCCTAATCCAGCAGGTGGTATGGTGGATTACCTCTGGGCTGATGATGAACAGACAGAGGAAGAATAGCCTCATGAGGAGAGGTGTTCTGTGGTGGTGTGCTTGGAGAGGAGTCGATCCGCCTTTGTTGGCTCTCGGCGAGATGCCTTCTACCTGTGGTGGCTAGCCCTATTTATAGAGACCCCGGTCCTCTTCCATAATGTCGAGCGGGAAGAGAGCCAACAACCACCATTTTGAAAGGGGACAACTAGTACAAGCTATCCTAACTAAAGGTGGTCTTCGATCTCAAAGGCACCGGGCGATGACGCCTGCCTTTGGCTCCATAAAGGACCTTCGCCCCGCCTGGTCCCCGCTGGTCTTGGTCTCACAGACCGATATGGAAACCTTTTCTCGATGCCTCGGATTCTGCGCCACGCTTGCGCCCCTTTGCACCAAAGAGGAAACAGGATATCATGGTCGGGCGCCTGGCCTGTCTTGATCGTCATGGCTTGCGCCACGAGCACCTCGCGAGGTACCCTCGCTTGATCTCTCTCGGCCTCGCGAGCTCGTGAGGCCTCCCCAGAGGAGGCCTTAGTGTCGCCCGGGCTCATGAGGCTTGCCTCGCGAGGGTCTTGAACTTGGGTTGATGAAGGCGGGCCAGATCGGGCCACAGCCTGAGCCACGCAGCAGCCGCATGCAGTAAGTCTGAGACCCCTGCTCCTTAACGCCCACACATACCGATGTTCATGCAATTGTTCAAGCAATCTATCTCTATCTCTCAGATCTATACTAATAATAAAAAGAGGTGTGTTTCTCTTATTTATTTATTTATTTATTTTGGTTCGTTTCATCAGATTTTTTAAACAAAACTATAAAACTATTCAAGTGGTACGAATTATTTCTCGGGTCGAGCTCCTATATGTCGTGTTCTCACAAAGGACGGCTTTGATCGGCCTGTCCATTAATCAAAAACAACAAAAATTCAGTGAAAAAATGAACGTCAAGACGGGATCGAGCCTCGAAGGGGTCGCTGCTCACCGATGAGTTGATGAGCTTCAATATTAATTAGGAGGACCGCGTTATAACAATGTGCAACCACTACCGATCTAAACAAATAAAAAATCAATCGAAAGCAATCCGCCAATGCGGGGATCAAACATCGCCCCGACACTTTTCTAGCTCATCATTCACCGCATGAGCTGATGAGCTTCAATATTTAATTATGAAAGGCTGATTGTAAGAACTGGAGCAACGACTAGACCTAAAATACTGTTTTCAATTTTGAAATGCATTTTTTCTGTTTGTTTCTTTATTGTTTTTCTTTCCTTTTTCTCTTTTTCTTCCTTTTTTTCTAAAACAACAATTTCAAAAACTATTTGCATTCTCAAAAGAATTCAAAAAGTATGCGCTTTTTGTCAACACACTCGCCTACAATGACATAAATTTTTGCTTTTCAAAACATGTTTGTAAATTGGAAAATTGTTTGGATTTTCATAAAATGTTCCAATTTTCAAAATTGTTTGAATATCAAAATTGTTTATGCTTATGCTTCCAATTTTCTGAAAAACACAAAAAATGTGCATATTTGCAAAAAATCGCTTGTCGTGCCAAAATTGTTCGGTCTTGAGTTTGCAGGAAAGTTTCAAATGGGGACAGTTTTTGTCATTCTAAACATGATTTTTTCAAAAACCAAACAATTTTGGAAAGTGTGAACATTTTTAGTTTACGATCAAAAGTTAGAAAACCTGAAAAATTTTGAGAAACACAAACATCTTTTGAAAATCTAGAACATTTTTGAGTTCATGAACATAATTTTAAAAACCTGAATAGTGAAAACACGAACATTATTTGAAAACCCAAACATTTTTTAAAAACACGAGATGATGAACATTTTTAATTTTGTAAATGCAAACATATTTTGTATTTATGGAAAAAAATGCAAACAATTCTTAAAAAACACAAAGATTTGTTGAAAACCCTGATGTTTGGAAGTAACATATTTTTGAATATATGAAGAAAATATGAAATATAAATACATTTTTTGGATTTTGAAGCAATTTTAAAACTAAAAAGATTTTTTTCGAAACCTCTGAACATTTTTTGAAAGGAAAAAGAAAGAAGAAAAAAAACAAAATAGAAAAGAAACAATAAAAAACAAAAAATAAAATAAAAAGCAAAACCCCCAAAAGAAACAGAAAAACGAGTAAAGATAAACCGTTGAGGGAACTTTCGATAAGGTTCCCAAAACCAGTTGGTCTCAAAGGGTAAAGTGGTTGGCCCATTGCTCACGCCGACCATTTCAAGGCTCAAGGCTTCAGCGAGAGTTCGACGCAAAGAGGGTAAAATAGAATTTTCCATTGTAGCCACATGTGGTAGGTCCCATCCAGCCAGTGAGAGAAAGGCCACATTGAGTTGCTCGCCTGCGCTCCAAGCTTGGCCTGTAAAAGCCTAACCTCCATGTCATAAGAACGGCTTCCGCTGGCTTAGTCCGTCACGCCTGGGCGCTTTTTGTCAGAATCGTGGCCTTTTCTAGGCCAAAAAACATGGTTGCTAATTAGATAATTTCACCTTGCCTTTTACACAAATTCTCACCAATTTAAATGCGATCGTGAGTTACCTCAAAAACAAGGAGCCTCCTCGAGAATAAATAAACAAAATGTTGATAATAAATTGACTAAGAAAAGATCCCATTATTTAAGTGAGATTATGGGCTAGGAGGGAAAGAAATTAAGAAAATTAAATTATGTATCATGAGTAGAGGAAAGAAAGCTCAACCTACACATGCAGTATCTGAATTATGATTTGTACATGGTGGAGGATCTTGGCAAATGACCAAACTCACCGCTTGAAACCAATCTTCGCTTTTGGAACCTCAACTCGATTTAATAAATGGGCTTCAAAGGAACTAAAAGAAGGAATAAATAGGCTGTAATTAGGCCACATGTGCAGGTCTATGAATTGTGATTTGTGCATGATGGAGGAACTTGACAACCCACCAAACTCACCGCCGAGAATAACCTTTGTTTCTTTTTGAATCTCTCGCTATAAATTTTGCTTTTCCATTTTTATATTATTATACTAATTAGTGGATGCTAGAATGTGATGACCAACCTCACCGCTTTGACTTATCACATTTGTTGTAAATTAGTGGGCAAGTGACCACCATCGATGATGGTACGAAGAGGAAAAGGTGGCAAGCTCACTAGGGTGTGCGAGAGTTTTTCTCCCTGCTGTAATGCACGGTCATGTTTGCTAGTAAATACACACGATATAGTTATGTTATATGTGCAATTTTCAGTTAAAATAAATAAGTCTCAGCTGCACACCCTCTCCTCTATCTCTCTCCCATCTCTAAGCTCCCTTTCTCCCCGCCATTCTCTTATACACACAAGAATGCTTGTAGTTCTTAGTTCTTACACCTACCTCCGCACATAACTTCAAGAATATAGTTGTCAAGCAACTAATATGCATAGCACAACTACTATCACCACATCATTTTCAGGATAAAGATAACTAATGTCACCACATCCTCTATATCCTATTACGATCTTCTTTATTTGATCACTTTGGGAGCTTCAGCCTGCGGAATAATTTGTGGAACACCATCCGCAATGACCCATTGTCGCCAACGCCTTGCAACCTTCTCCTTGCCAATGCTGGCCTGCTCTCGATCTCCTTGGCCTTCACAAGCTCCTTGTCATACATCTCCATCAACACGCCGATCGACCTTCATCTCATCCATCTCAAACAAACTTTCAGAATCAAATTTTAATAATTTTTAAGTCGGATGAAAACATCCAAAGGTAAATGATCATTGTGAACTAAACCATTCTGTAAACAAAGAGTTTACCATCTCTCAAGAAAAGTTCCAAATTTCTCCTAACAAAATCACTAAAGTCATGTTAGAAATTTAATCTACTACCAATCTTAAATACCATATGATGAATCTGATAACTTAGAATGAAGTAATAGATTGGATCCTTCCTTGACAACATGGGTGGTAGGTAGTTTTGAGGGAAATCTGCATAAATTTTGGCACAACCTTGCACAAAGAAAAATTCATTGTAACAATTCAACAAATAACCTATAACTTCTAATATACCAATGGGGAATAGATCACACGACATGTTTTTAAGTCCTATGATAGCCAAAAGGCATATCACCATGACATATACTATAAGTGAAAGTGTGAAACTGAAATGCAATTGTGTCACCATAAACTTGCGACATCATAGAAATGATCCTCTCGCCTATGTAAAACTTGATCACACAACAACTAATTAGGATTGTTGTCAACCATGTAAGAAGATGCCGTGATATCCATGTGAAAAATGAGAGATATTATGGGGGAAATAATATGCAAGATGATTTGTTCTACTAATGTTGTAGCTCAGCAAGCATATGTCATAATGCCCTGTTGTTTTTGTCTAACTGCATATATATAGTACAAACATTAGGATGGGCAAAGGAAGACCCATGCATCAATGAGCACACATAGTCTAACAGCTTGGGATCAATAAGCAATCCACCTATCATACTTGATATCCTTTTGGTACAAAACTTGTATATTACAAATTTATGACATGGGTATTAATTGACATATACCAATTGGAAGTGTGCCAACAATAAGGAACTTTTTACCAAGATGCTATAGTATGGAAGGAAGAGATGTTATCCAGAGGACACTGATCAAGGGAGCAACGCCTGCTCATGTAATAGTAGTGGAGAAGTTGTGTAACGGTGGGAGAACAATAGCCCCATGCATGTACCGGACACCGTCGCATGCTCCTAGCCTTGCGCTTTGTACCCACCACTCTGCGGTCATTAAAGATCATAGAGACCGCAGATCTAGATACAAAAGAAGATACCGCCGTTGGCACTGCTTGTCGCTGATCCACAAATCCCTAAGACCACCTCCACCCTCTAGTGTCTTGGCGCCGAAAGTGTGTGGTCCTCGCCCTCTTCAAAGCCACCTAACTCCTTGTGCTACTCATTTCTCGCTATAGGTAATGTAAGGCATGTCTACCAGAGGGGCAGGGTGACTGACTTAATTTTTTTTGGAAAACTCAAAACTCTCGTAACCCAAAGAGCGAATGAGTGAAAGACAGACTACAACGAATAAAACAGAGTACCGAAAAGAAACTAAGTCATGCATTGATACAAATCACACGAATGAAAATGCATCGAAGGTAAACATGGGTGACAGAGATAACCGAAGATGCTCGATGGCGACAAGGTATTTGTTTGACCACTTCATCCTTCCGCCAAGGAATACATCCGTTGGAGGGTTGTGACTTAACAAGAAAGATAAACTCTTCACCCTATTCTTCTCGACAATCGATTCAACCGATGCTTAATACTGTGGTAGATACTTGAAGGCGGTCTCTATACCTTTATAGACTTCTTCTTCAAGAACCACAATCACTCTTGGTCTCGAAGAAATTGGCACCTAACCATCTAGAGAGTTTGCAGCTCTCAAGAGTAATAGGTGGAGCGATTAGACTTACATTCGAAAGTGATGCTGAACCACTATCTAATTCTTCGCTCTAGGGTTTTTCTCTCGTGGATTTTAAACTCAATCGCCGTAGAGTGGGTTGCTCAATAATCTTCTCGAATCAAAAAGAGCAGCCACCGGACATAGTCATGCGCTGGTTGGATATTTTAGCCGCAGCCTTCCCAGATGGGAAATGACCATTTTGGACATGAGGTCCAGCTAATGGCCAACCGACACGCCATAACAATGAGATTTGAGCAACGGTAACATTACTTGAGGAACAAGTAATGCTAACTCCTCACCGATAAATCTCGCAATGAAGAAGATCTCATTTTGCTAGCAAGTATTTGCTCGTAACACAAAGAGATTTCTCTCATAGCTTTTATAGGATTTGGGTTTAGCATAAGACAATCAAAGTTTCAACGCCACACCCCTCTTAAAAGTAATGTGGCCCTATGACTCAATGAAAGAAGAAGAATAACTAAACAAATGCTACGCCTTCAGCTTTGTTTTCATTCTCTCAACCTACCATTTTTCTTCTGACAGACATCAACCAATTGCTTCACTTCAGCAATTTTTAGGCATCACTTGCTAGCATCATCTTCAAAGTGATAACCTTCACGAGTGCAGCAGATTATCTTCATCGCTTGCATCAAACTCCTCGATGCATCAGTGACCTATTACTCTATGTGCACTAGAAAACACATATGTCCCAGATCGCTTATGTCAACAACCCAAAACATAAGGGCCTATCATTGCACCAACAATGTCCCCTTTGGACGGGTGTTGACAAAACAGTATAATCATCAAAGTGAAGATAGATAAGTGAAATGTAAATCAAACAAGAGTGAATTTGCAATACTTTACTCGATGAAGAAATATACTCCCCTAGATGTATGCAGGTCGTAAATATGTTATGAAATTCTCTTGAATTCATTGAAGTAAGTGGAGGATTTTTCAATCTATCGAGATAATGATTAGCATTGAAGATAAATGATCCATCGAGAATATAGTGCAATCATTCAGAATCTCGATAATAATTCCACCTACAAAACAAATGCTTTGAGAGAATATGGTGCAGCAGTATGGTTATTAATATTACATCACAGATCAGAAATTTTACATCGAGCACAAATAGTCTTTAAGGCATAAAGCTCAAGTCATAACACAAGACCAAATAAACACAGAGAGCAAAGCTAACAGAGCAAATCACGTAAACGTGATGTAATTCTCCCTTTTGTCAACTAGTGTCAAAAAGGTGACAAGGAACATGAGCGCGAAGAGGTGAACTTGATTCAGTCAAGCATCTCCGTAAGAACTGGTCAAGAAGTTTCTCGATTCGGATGTAGCCTGAATATCTTCATCGTTAGCAGCAGCAGATGTTCCTTCGAGACTGGCTTGAGGCTGATAGGATGAAGGCACAATGGGACCATCTTGTTGATTCTTATGAGACAACACATTTCCTTCAGCTAGTTTTCGCTTGGTGAAGTAGCTTCGATTCGCGAGCAACTTATGAGCTTAAACCCAAGTAAATCGTGTGAGTTCACGCTCGGGCAGCCCCTAGGCCTCACTATTTATAGGGGAGAGGGGCTGGCGCCTCTAGGGTTTCCCCACCCCAAGGGTGCCAGCCCTAGATTGATAGGGGTGGCGCCAAGAGGGAGGAGAGGAGGCGCAGGAGCATGGGCCTTAGGCCCATCTCGCTCTAGGGTTTGCCCCTCCCACCTCCCTCGGCTTTGCCCCTTAGGAAGCACCAGCCCACCCGGGCTGGTTACCTCCCACACATGGCCCACGAGCTCTCTCGGGGTAGGTGGCCCCACTTGGTGGACCCCGGGACCTCCCCGTGGTCCCAGACGCTATCGATAAAACCCAAACTTTTCCCATGACCAAAACAGACTTCCCATATATAAATCTTTACCTCCTGACCATTCCGAACTCCTCGTGACGTCCCGGATCTCATCCGACTCCAACAACATCCCAGAACCACATACAAGCTTCCTTTATAACCCTAGCGCCATCGAACCTATGTGTAGACTTCTACGGTTCGGAGACATGTAGACATGACCGAGACGCTTTCCGTCAATAACCAACAGCGGATCTCGATACCCATGTTGGCTCCTACATGTTCCACGATGATCTCATCGGATGAACCACGATGTCAAGGACTCCGATCCTGATACAATTCCCTTTGTCTAGCGGTATTTTATTGCCCGAGATTCGATCGTCGCAGATACCGATACCTTGTTCAATCTCGCACGGGCAAGTCTCTTTACTGCTCCGCAACACATCATCCCGTGATCAACCCTTGGTCACATTGTGCACATTATGATGATGTCCTACCGAAAGGGCCCAGAGATACTTCTCCGCTTGCACGGAGTGACAAATCCCGCCTCGATCCGTGTCAACCCAAAAGACACTTTCGGAGATACATGTAATGCACCTTATAGTCACCCAGCCACGCCAGACGCTTGATACACCCAAAGCACTCCTACGGTATCCGGGAGTTACACGATCTCATGGTCTAAGGAAGAGATACTTGACATTGGAAAAGCTCTAGCAAACTAACTACACGATCTTTGTGCTATGCTTAGATTGTCTTGTCCATCACATCATTCTCCTAATGATGTGATCCCGCTATCAACCGCATCCAATGTCCATAGCCAGGAAACCATGACTATCTCTGCTGATCACAACGAGCTAGTCAACTAGAGGCTCACTAGGACATATAGTGGTCTATGTATTCACACGCAGTATTACGATTTCCGATAATACAGCTTATAGCATGAATAAAAGACAATTATCATGAACAAGGAAATATAATAATTTTTATTATTGCCTCTAGGGCATATTTCCAACACCGCGCCACGCTGCTCGAGGGTCCCGTAACTTGCATGTTGTCGATGCACCGGGAACAAAGCATTGGGAGGACACCACCGTGAGCAAGACACTTGAGTTGATTCGCCGCGCACGAAGTGATAGCGCACTTGGGACCACCTGAGAAAGCGCGCGGTGGCCTCGAAGCTTGGGAGGACTGTATTCACCTCGCGAGCAACTGCTTGAAGATGCGCCGAGAGGTCGGCCCGGCACCGCCCCAAGATGCAAGCGAGCGGCACGTGGGTTTCGGAAGCCCCAGCCCTCTCGCCCGTGTGGTGGTCATCATTCCTTCTGGTGGTGGTGGCGAGGAGGAAGGCCTACGCTGCTTCAAGCTGGTGATCCTCACGAGGTTGATCCTCCAGCCCTCGCAAGGTTGGTCCCGCCACGATCCTCGCGCGAGGTCGGTCACGCTTACCCCGGGCGAGGGCCTCGGTCGCCCTAGCGCCCTCCG
Organism: Aegilops speltoides; assembly: GCA_021437245.1. Classification (NCBI taxonomy): domain Eukaryota; kingdom Viridiplantae; phylum Streptophyta; class Magnoliopsida; order Poales; family Poaceae; genus Aegilops; species Aegilops speltoides. The sequence continues at coordinate 457,128,645 of CM038142.1, forward strand.
CTTCTTCCGCTTTCTCGTCAGAGTCCCTGCCAGCAAGGCGCTGGGCATCGGGACCGATGCACCTTCTCAAACGGCCCCGAGCTCTCGGGCATCTGCTGGTGCTGTGGGTGTAGAGGTTGTGGTAGGCGCAGAATCGTTGCACTTTGGACGACTTCGCTGGTCCTGCTCAGCGCCAGATTCGGCTCATCACATAGCACGGCCGCCTCCTTTGCGCTTCACATCCTTGGCCTTGGCTTTTTCTTCGCGGTCAAGAGCCGGAAGCTCGAGAAGGAGAGGCGCCTCAGCTTCTACAAGACTTGGTCGCCAGTTGAATGTCTCCAGAGATGTGCACAGATCCTCGTGGATGGCGAAGCCTCCATCTTGACGCCGTGAACGCCATCGTAAAAATGCTGAGATGATGGCCTCCGCCCGTCACCTGGGGATCTTGAGGCGAGCGTTGTTGAAACGCTGGATGTACTTTTGCGGTCTCTCCAAAGTTGTCGCTCATGCGGCGCAGTCACCCTCGGCCGGAGGACGACTGCTGGAAGTGCCCTGGAAGTTAGCGATGAAACGATCACAGATCTCGGCCCCAAGAGGAGATCGAGCCGAGGCAGGTTCAGAGCCGTGCAAGGCACCATCTCAGCGCCATGGGAAACCAGTTCGCCATGACCTTTGCTCGCACGCATGCTTGCCCACCCAGAGCCGCAAGAACTCTCGCTGGGTCGGCAAGACCGTCAGAAGGGAGGCAGGTCCGCTTTGAACTTGCCGGGCCAGCGACGCTAAGCAGGTCGGGCGGTGAAGGCACGGGCACTCGCGTGGACGCCGGACTTGTTTCTTGATGGTTTGCCACGCCGCCAGGGCAGCGGGTCTTGGCATGCCGGGTGTAGGGCGGTCTTTCCGCGGTCGGGTGCAGGAGTGTTGGGGAACGAGCATAAATTCAAAATTTTCCTACATGTCACCAAGATCTATCTATGGAGAAACCAGCAACGAGGGGAAGGAGAGTGCATCTACATACCCTTGTAGATCGCTAAGCGGAAGCTGCTCAAGAGAACGGGTTGAAGGAGTCAGATTGCCGTGATCCAAATCACGGAGATCCTAGTGCCGAACGGACGCACTCCTCTGCTCAACACACACAGCATGCCAATGACATCTCCCATGCCTTGATCCAGCAAGGTAAGAGGGAGAGGTTGGGGAAGACTCCATCCAGCAAGCAAAGCACGACGCATGCAGGGTGGTGATGGAGGAGCGTGGCATCCCAGCAGGCTTCGCCAAGCACCGCGGGAGAGGAGGAGTACATGGGAGAGGGGAGGGCTGGCGCCAGGAAGCGTGAAGCTCCCATGCGCCTCCCCACTATATATAGTGGTGGGGGGCTGGTTTCTGCCCTCCAAGTCCATTAGTTGTAAAGGTGGGAGGAAAGAAATCCCATCATTTCTTCCCCATCGATTGTTATCCCCCTTTTAGGATCTTGATCTTATGTCCTTCGGATATGATCTTATTCCTTCTAAGGGGGATCTTAGTGCGCTGACCAGGGGTGTGGGCCTTGCCCCACTACTACCACGCTCATGTGGGTCCCCATGCAGTGGGCCCCACCCGAACCTTCTAGAACCTTCCTGCACAATACCAAAAATCCCTAACATTTTCCTATGGCCAAAATAGGACTTCCCATTGCCTGGGAGGTTGCCCGCCACGACACCTATGGGGCCGAGCCCCTTGTGTGTGCGGTACGAGGGCGGAGGGAGCACAGAGAGCAGATCGTGGTGAGCACGCTGGGCTTTTTTTACCCAGTTCGGGCGCGATGGACGCCAGAAACCCTACTCCCGCCTTTGATTTGTATTGAGCTCTGGAGCTTGAAGAGCTACATTAGCAGCTACACCGAGCGAGAGTTGTCAAGGTTTCCACCGGAATCAACCTAACCCCGAACTCCCGACACGCTGTGCATGGGCCTCCTTTATAGTGCAAGGGTCACCGACATGTGTCAACGAGGAGAAAGGGGTAAAATGTAAAAGAGGTGGTAGTTGGAATAACAGGGAACAAGTGGAGCTACAAAGGCGTGAACAAAGTGGTCGCCACCTACTTTGGACAAGGGGGACAAGGGCATTTAATGCCCCGCCGCCGACCCCAAAAGCTCCCGCCTCATGCTCTTCCGCTCGCCACGGCGATGGATCCACCACCGGAAGTGCCACCGTCCTCAGTTGCACAGCCATCCGCCACGCGGCCCTCGAAAGGCCCTGTGGCGACGCCAAGGTATTGATGAGCTGGAGCGCCACACAATAAGCATTCTCCTCCGGCAAGCACCTTGCCGGGTCTTGATCTTGCCGACCCGGAGCTTGCCGGCTCAGAATCTTGTCGCTTCCCTGAGGCCCTCGCCGACGCATACAAATGCGGTCTTCTATGATGTAATCTTCTAGTCTTCCGGCGAAGCTCCTCTTGCTAGGGCCTTGCGTGAGTGATGCAACCCTGAGCCTCGAACGCCCGCAAACTCCGCTTGCCGGGTCTCGATTCTGCCTTGTACACTTTGTCTTTTGAATGGTTTGACATGGAGCAGAAGGTCTCCGCGAGCACGCAGTAAACCCCGCCTGAAGTCGAGAATCACTGCCACAAGTTAGTACTGAGGTACTCCCCTACCTTAGTACACCGACAGAGCCCCCTGCCTGGGTTACACACGGTGCCGAAGCGCTTGGGCCAGGCCCAAACAAAGGCACGGGCACACGCGCCCACGGCGCGCCAATCCACTTCGTGATCTCGCCAGATCTCTCGAATGCGAAGACGCTGCCGACAAGGGGCGTCGATGGAGACGCGGGCGCAAGCGGCGGTCTTTTAGGGCATCCACCCCGTGATCGTGGTGCAGCTATAGTCACTTCACCCGCCGCCCTGCCCGCCGCCACGCTGCCCTCATGCATGGGGGTCGGGGCGGCGTGGGAGACCGAGCCGCCACGGGCGGAGATGGCGAGTCGCCCCGCCTCCGCCTCGCCTTCCCGACATTGGTCAGGGCGTGTTGAGCCCCCACCTCGCCTTTTAAAAAGGGCGGAAGGGGAGCACAATGGTCTCACACTTCTTTCTCCTTCGCCTTCGCCTTCCGCTCTTTCTTCACGCCATGGAAGGAGGAAATCCCAGTTCTTCAATCGGTGGCAGCGAGGGTCGCCCAGCACGAGACTTCTCCCTATTCAAGACCTGGCAGGCGGAGCCGCCACGAGGGGAGAGGGAGGGGCGAGGTCAGCGGACGAGGCCGAGGGCGTGGTCGAGGCGGACGGGAGGGGCGGTCGTGGCGATGTGCCTCCCCGCCTCCGGTGGCCTTTCTCGAGGCGTCCATACCGAGACGATCCTCGGGAGTTCTTTCATCAAGCTGCGCGCCGAGCTGCCGCCGCCGGGCTGCCGGCCCCATTCGGGCGAAGCCGCTGGATGGAACCGGATCCGCCCGAGGTGATGGAGTTAGACATGAGGGGCTGTGGGATCACGCACTCGAGTGAGTGTCGTGTCCCCCAAGTGATGTACTTTTGATCGAGGGTGGAAGACGTCACCAAGATCCACAGCTTGACGCATGGGTTTACCCTCCATTTCTGTTAATGGAGGGCGACCTTCGCCAAGGTCTTCGGGATTCCGGATCCGGGCGAGATGTCAGGTGGTGGACAGCTCCTCCGAGCATGGAAGGTCCCTCCTCGAGCGAGAGTGATGAGGAGGGGAGCGACAAAGCGCACGACGTAGGATGGCGGGTCCGACTCAGGCGCCGGATGCGCTCAGCAGGCCACCGGGCGACCCCATCATCCGGCCGCTGCCTCGAACTCCCCGGGCCGCCTCTGGGGCGGCTGGGGGAGGCATGGAAGAGGAAGAGGGTGGCGGCAAGGCCAAATCGAGTACGAGGGCGAGGAGCCTCGAAGGCAACAGGCCGACGCTCCACCACCCCTGCCTCAAGCTCGCCGGGCGCCTGCCTCCGGCTAAGCTCCTCGGCCGCCCCCTGGAAGTTCTTCTTGTGTCTTCTCGCGCCTGTAGCTCTCCTAGGCGCTCCTTAGTTCTCCCGGCAAGTTTTCTTGCCGGGCCTCCTTGACCTATCTCCCAAGAGAGAAACAAGAGAGGAATTACTGGCATCTTATCTTCTAATTTGTAAGCCTTCGGCCTTAGCTGCATTTAAAACTTGTAATCCTCTCTTTCATGTTTTTCATCCTCTATGGACTTGTAATCGAATGGGATGTTTTTAATGAAAAGAGGGAATGCTTGCCGGTAACGCCCTTACTTGATCCCGTGCCTTGTATGTTTCCCACCCCACGCTTCTAGGGAACTTGCCGCGAGGGCCCTTGTCAAGCGCCGAAAGTGCGAACTCAAGCAGTACCGTGGCCAAGGTCTTTTCCGGCAGCAACCTTGCCGCTGCTAGTCGCAACGCACTTAGCTTGTCGAGCGGACTCGAAAACGAACAAGGGCGCGACACTTGTCGCAGCTCACTTAAATCGCTGGAGCGTGTTCGAAAACAAGATAAGGGTGCGGCTATCCACGGTAGGTTCCTCCGCCGCACGTTTTTTCCATACAAGGCATGCTCGCTCATGACGGCCTCGCGATCCTCCAAACCCATAAGAGGATGCATGAAGAGGGATGAAAACTTATCTCGATATCACACATTTCCCTAAGCAACTCTGGCTTGTCGGGACATAGGAGCCTGCGCCTTTTCCTTTTGTTCTGCTGCTGTCATCGCAGCTCACGGCGACTCTGCCAGCCGCTGGCGAACCTTGGTACTGCAGAGCTCAAAGAACGCCGGGTTTGTCGGGCCAAAAAGCCGTGCGCCTTTTTGCTTTTCCTTGCCGCTGTTATTCCAATATGAGAACAACTTAGACAGCGCTGTAATAAGTTACTTTTGTAACGAATTCGAAGTTGGGCAACGCAATGCTATGTTTCATCCTTTGTATGTTTATACTTCACGCTTTTAGGAACTTGCCGCAAGATGCACGCTTGCCGAGGGCGGAACATCAAGAGTTCGGCTGGGTGTAGCCTCCGCAAGAAACCTCGCCGGGCTTAGTCAGCAGCCGCTTTCATCGCTTGAGCGACTCAAAACAAATCAAGGGCGCGAACTTAGCCATGACTCGCCTCCGCCACAACACAAGTTTTCATACAAAGGACGCACTCACGGCAAGGCTTGTTACGCCACATCTCTACCTCAGCTGTATCCCTTGTATGTTCCTACCGCTTTTTAGGAAACTTGCCGGGCGCTTAACACACTTGCTGAAAGTGCTAAACATCAGCAGTCTGGCTGGCAGAGTTAAGCCCGCAAGAAGAAACCTTGTCGGGCCAGCTTGCAGCAAGACTTGTATTGTTGAGCGGACTAAACAAAGCAAGGGCTTAACTTAACCACGAGTTGGTTCCCCACAGCATGTGCTGCTCCATACAAGGTAATGAACGCTCGAGGAATATAACACAAAACTTAGAACTAAAAGTGCTCAGACTCAAGCTTGAGCAACTTAGCTTTTTCTCGTTTCCTCGTTCGCAGGCGTCAGACCTCCCTTGATTTCCTCCCCTTGACGCTTTCTCCTCACGCCAGTGGAACCCGCCCAAGAAACACACTTGCTGAGTGCAAGCGGAACATCAGCAGTTGGCCGGCGGTGGAGTTTCTCATAGGAGAGAACTCCTCGCTAGTTGCAACGCCGCTTTCATCGCTGAGCGACTCAAACAGATCAAGGGTGCAACTTAGCCACGATTCGCCCCTTTGCGCACGGGTTTTCCATACAAGGTACGGACTTTCAAGGATACGGCTCAAAAGTTTGAAACCGACCGCTTTTGCTTTACTTGCCGGTGGAGCTCGATGGCGCTGTTCGACGGCGCGCAAAGACCGGGAGGTGCGCTTGTCGGAGTAGGCACCAGAGCTGTTCCCGCCGGACTTAGTCTTTGGTAAATTTCGCTTTTGCCTTTTTGCACTTGCCGGTGGAGCTCGATGGCTGGGTTCCCTCGACGGCAAATAAAGCACCAAGAGGTGCGGTTGCCGGAGTGGGCCCCAGAGCACTTGCCGGACTTGGTTCGCTTTTCTTCCCCGGAGCTTCAGCGGCAAGTGTATCCTTATCGGCCGCAGCCGCCGCATCCCTAGAGATCTTGTCGGCGCAGATAAGCGATCCTTCTTGTCGCCGGACAGTGATGACGCTTTATCGCCCCGCATCTTGAGTAACGCTAGAAGCATAATGGGAAGCTGCCATGAACTTGGCGAGGGCAGACGGCCGAGTATCCCATTGTATGGCAACGGATATCGGCGACGCCGAAGTGATGCGCCAGCCTGAAATTGAGCTCCCGCCAAAGGTCACCTGCAGAGAGTGATCTTTCCTTGGGCTTGCTCCGCCCCGGTTGATTCTTGAAAGGACCGGCCCTTCGAGCCTCGCTTATCCGAATTTGGAGTTTCTTGATCACAGCAGAGGAGATCGTTCAGCCTGCCTCTGCGGGCCAACCAACATTTTGGTGACCTTTGAGGTTGCGGATGGTGGGCGAGACCAAAGATCGGTGAGCACCCGACCGCTGTGGTGCGGCCTGCGATGATCCTCAAGATCAAAAATGATGGGCGGCTGACCATTTGAGGAGCTCAGGCGACTCACTTGGGCGGTTCGCAAGATTCACCTCACGCACCCACCGCTTAGCTGGCGGTGGAGGTGTGCAGAGGCGCCACTGCCGACGCACGTGGACTTCCGTGGCCTTCTCGAACTCCCTGCTCGCTGTTATCCTCATCCTCCATGTCTTCGCTGCCGCCTTCTTCATCCTTGTCGCGCCCCGGGAGGTCGATCACCTTGCCGCTGTTTTGCTCCCTGCCAAGGCCCTCCCCGCCATTGAACGGCCGCTTGCTCGGTTGGTTCTCCGCCACCTGGGCCTTCTCCTTGTCGCGCCTCATACTCAGCTTTTTGTCGCCGACGAGATACTCGACGCCGCTTGCGCTTGGAGAGACCGTGGCCCTTGGTGCGCGTGGATTTTGCAAGATTGCTTTGTCTGAGCTGCCCCGCTGGTTTGCATTGTCACATAGGCAGTGCTCTGCCTGAGCCGCCAGCCTGTGTTTGCTTGGCGGAGCCTCCTTGCTCTGACCTCGACGGCAAGCACCTCTTGTAGAGCCTGCGGACCCACCTGGCGCCCTCGGGCGGCCTCGACGCTCCTCCTCCTCCTCCTGCTGGGTTGGGCCTGGCCTCCCGCGCTATGGCTTTTCTCCGGGCGCCTGCGCCTCCTCCGCGCCCGCTCTCGCGCATGGCGCTTCGCTTCCTCCGGCACACCTCTGTGTCATGCTCGGCCGCGATTCCGGGATCCCAGAGTGCCTCAGAGAGGGGACCTCACGAAGCGCTGCTGAGGAAGCTGGGAAGTTCTGCGGATCTCCGCCTCCGCTGGCAGTGACGCTCAGAGCTTCGCCTCGGCGCAGTATCCAAAATCTCGCCGCTGCGGCAAGGGCAGCTCTTCAAATTCGAAGTTATGTATGTATGTGTTTGGTCGGTGGTGTCTCCGCCAGATGTCTTTGATAAAACATCTCTTGTTCTTCGCCACCTCCACAAGGTCAGTCAAGAAGCCGAGGATGTCTGATGGATCGGGCGGAATCCATCGCGGCGTCCACGCTGCGGCGAATCACACGCTGGCATCATGGCGCAAAGACGATCCTGAACAGGTTGGCAGAGGGCACCACCCCGGGAGGTCCGAACCACTCGATGGGCCGGGTCATATTTAAAGAGTTCCCGACCATCCCCTCAGCTCCAGCTGCCGTGGAAGTTGAAGTTTAGCCCGGCGCAGCCTCATTATATCTCCCGCGCCATACTCCCCAGCCGCCTTTTCCTCGCCTTTGGAGAGGGCGATGCGGGCGGCGGAGGAAGTCGCATACCACCTCGCAATGGACAGCTTTGCCATTCAAGACGAAGAACCGGATGAGAGCGATGTTGAGCTTGACGCCGTCTCAATCCAGTCGCTTTCAGCTTCGCCACAAGACGATGCTAAGCAGCGCGCGGTGGCGGTGAAGGGCTGTGGCGCGCCCTCAACGATCCAAACATCTTCAAGACGCTTACCTCCCACTTGTCGCTGAGCTCCCCAGCAAGTACTCCTCCTTCTTGTTCGCATTTAAAAACCCAAGAAATTCCTCCGGAGAGGGGGGCGCCGGCCGCTCTAGGAGTGAAGAAGTGCCTAAACAGCGCCACGCTTGGTGATTCTAATGAAGCTTCGACATGTGTGCGAAACCGCCATTGTGAGGATTATGCTGGGGGTGAAGTCAAGAAGGTGGAAGCCGATGTGTGCATGATGTCACAAAAGAAATCGTAAAAGGGGGCAAAGGCCGCGAATGAAAAAGCTGCGAAGAAGAAGTACCCGCCGATAGTTGTCCTGGCAGCGGCAGATAAGCTCTCGTCCGAGGATGCGATTGGTCTTCTTGGCCTAGAACAAGTAATATTTGTTCCAGAGTTCCGCCAACACTGAGCCGCTGGGCGAAGACGACGTTCGCTCCGCAGAACAGGCGAAGCCACCGCAAGCCAGTATTTCTCCTTCTGGTGGTCTTCCGCTTCCCTTCCGGCCTTCGCCATGGCGGAGGCGCAAGTGAGGAAGGGGGGATTTGGCAGCCTCGGGCGGCGCGGGGAGATGCAAAGCGTGGCGACGGAGGCTTGGAGGCGAACGCCAAGGGATCTCTGGAGGAGGAAGAAGATGCAATGAAAGCGGGCGAGGGAACCGCTCTCGCTTCATGGCTTATGGGGAAGTGGGGGCGCCGCTTTTCCCACTAATGAACGCGGGCACGCCCCATCCCACGACGCTGCAATACACGCTCGCTACGGGGATGCGGCAGATGCGAAGTGATTCGAGAGGGAACGCGGCTGGCCGCTGTGGTGCCTGCAGACTGCTTTGGGGCCCGCCCGTTGCAGCACAAGACCTCCACAAGCCTGTGTCCCTCGAAGTTTCTGATGGCCCAGCGTCACTGCTTCAGTATCACATTGCGGGCTCACGCAGACAGTTCATCTCACCGATGTTTCTCGCAGCCGACGAGGTGCTCGACAGGCACCTGCCTGTGTCAGGAGCCCATGACACAACGATCAGCTCGAGAACCTGCAGCACGCACACCTGCGGCAGTCTCACGCAGACCAAGCACATTTTATCAGCTCGCGCTAAGAGCCAGAGCGTGCCGGTCCTGCAGCAGAGTTCCTCATCTCGCGCCAGAGATGTCTGGGAGGCTGCTCCACATGGCCACTGGGACACCTATGGGGGCCGAGCCCTTGTGTGTGCGGCACGAGGCGGAGGGAGCACAGAGAGAGCAGATCGCGGGTGAGCACGCTGGCGGCTTTTTACCTGTTCGGGCCTGGCGGACGCCAGAAACCTACTCCCGCCTTTTGATTTGTATTGAGCTCGGAGCTTGAAGAGCTACAAGAGTGCGGCTACACCGAGCGAGAGTTGTCAAGGTTTCAAATTAACCGAATCAACCTCGAACCCCGACACGCTGTGCATGGGCCTCCTTTATAGTGCAAGGGTCACCGATGTGTCAACGAGGAGAAGGGTAAAATGTAAAAGAGGTGGTAGTTGGAACATAAGGGAACAAAGGAGCTACAAGGCGTGAACAAGTGGTCGCTACCTACTTTGGACAATGGGGACAAGGGCATTTATCGCCTGCCGCCGCCAATTCAAAAGCTCCCCGCCTTTATGCTCGTCCGCCACGGCGATGGATCCACCATCGTGAAGTGCCACCGTGTCCCCAGTTGCACAAGCCATCCGCCACGCGCCCCTCGAAAGGCCCTGCATGCACGCTGCGGCCGATGAGCTCGAGCGCGGCACACAACAGCATTCCTCCAAAGCACCTTGTCGGGTCTTGATCTTGCCGACCCGGAGCTTGCCGGCTCAGAACTTGTCGCCTCCTCGCCCTCGCCTGACGCATACAATACCGGGCGTGGTTCTATGATGTAATCTTTCTAGTCTTCCCCGGCGTAGCCCTTCTTGCCGTGGCCTTGCGTGAGTGATGCAACCTTGAGCTCGAACGGCCTTCCCAAGCAAACTCCGCTTGCCGGGTCTCGATCTTCCGTCTTGTACACTTTGTCTTTTGAATGGTTTGACATGGAGCAGAAGGTCTCCGCGAAAGCACGCAGTAAACCCCGCTGAAGTCAAGAACCGCCTGCGGAACAAGTTGGGGTACCGAGGTACCCCCTACCTTAGTACACCGACTTCCCATACATAAATCTTTACCTCCGGACCATTCCGAACTCCTCATGATGTCCGGATCTCATCCGGACTCCGAACAACATTCGGTAACCACATACAAACTTCCTTTATAACCCTAGCGCCATCGAACCTTAGTGTGTAGACCCTACGGGTTCGGGAGACATGTAGACATGACCGAGACGTTCTCCGGTCAATAACCAACAGCGGGATCTGGATACCCATGTTGGCTCCCACATGTTCCACGATGATCTCATCGGATGAACCACGATGTCAAGGACTCAATCGATCCAGATACAATTCCCTTTGTCTAACGGTATTGTACTTGCCCGAGATTCGATCGCGGTATACCGATACCTTGTTCAATCTGTTATCGCAAGTCTCTTTACTCGTTCGTAACACATCATCCGTGATCAACCCCTTGGTCACATTGTGCACATTATGATGATGTCCTACCGAGTGGGCCCAAAGATACCTCTCCATTTACACGGAGTGACAAATCCTAGTCTCGATTCGTACAACCCAACAGCACTTTCGGAGATACCAGAGTGCACCTTTATAGCCACCCGATTCGTTGTGACGCTTGGTACACCCAAAGCATTCCTACGGTATCCAGGAGTTGCACAATCTCATGGTCTAAGGAAAAGATACTTGACATTAGAAAAGCTTTAGCATACGAACTACACGATCTCTGTGCTAGGATTAGGATTGGGTCTTGTCCATCACATCATTCTCCTAATGATGTGATCCTGTTATCAACGACATCTAATGTCCATGGTTAGGAAACCGTAACCATCTGTTGATCAACGAGCTAGTCAACTAGAGGCTTACTAGGGACATGGTGTTGTCTATGTATCCACACATGTATCTGAGTTTCCTATCAATACAATTATAGCATGGATAATAAACGATTATCATGAACAAGGAAATATAATAATAACCAATTTATTATTGCCTCTAGGGCATATTTCCAACAGTCTCCCACTTGCACTAGAGTCAATAATTTAGTTCACATCGCCATGTGATTAACACTCACAGTCACATCGCCATGACCAACATCCAAAGAGTTTACTAGTGTCATTAAACTAGTTCACATCATCATGTGATTAAGACTCAATGAGTTCGGGGTTTGATCATGTTTTTCTTGTGAGAGAGGTTTTAGTCAACGGGTGCGCAACATTCAGATCCGTATGTACTTCGCAAATCTCTAGGTCATATTGTAAATGCTCCTTCCAGCTCCACTTGGAGCTATTCCAAATGGTTGCTCCACTATACGTATCCGGTTTGCTACTTAGAGTCACTCGGATAGGTGTTAAAGCTTGCATCGACGTAACCCTTGACATCGAACTCTTTATCACCTCCATAATCGAGAAACATGTCCTTATTTACTCCAAGGACAATTTTTTGACCGCGTCAATGATCCATTCTGGATCATTCTTGTACCCTTGACCGACTCATGGCAAGGCACACTTCGATGCGGTACACAAGATAGCATACTATAGAGCCTACGTCAAAACATAGGGACGACCTTCGTCCTTTCTCTCTTTCTACGATGTGGTCGAGCTTTAAGTCTTAACTTCATACCTTACAACTCAGGCAAGAACTCCTTCTTTGGTCGATCCATCTTGAACACCTTCAAGATCATGTCAAGGTATGTGCTCATTTGAAAGTACCATTAAGCGTTTTGATCTATCCTCATAGATCTTGATGCTCAATGTTCAAGTAACTTAATCCAGGTTTTCCATTGAAAAACCTTTCAATCAACCCTTTATGCTTTCTAGAATTCTACATCATTTCTCGATCAACAATATGTCAACAACATATACTCATCGAAATTCCATAGTGCTCCCACTCACTTCTTTGGAAATACAAGTTTATCATAAACTTTGTATAAACCCAAAATCTTTGATCATCAAAGCGCACATTCCAACTCCGAGATGCTTACTCGGTCCTTAGAAGGATCATTGGAGCCAACATACCTTTAGCATCCTTAGGATCGACAAAACTTTCGATTGTATCACATACAACCCTTCCTTACGAAGACTAGTAAGGAAACTCGTTTTGACATCCATCTGCCAGATTTCATAAATGCAGCTAATGCTAACATGATTCCGACGGACTTAAGCATCGCTACGAATGAGAAAATCTCATCGTAGTCAACTCCTTGAACTTGTGAAAAACTCTTTGCCACAAGTCGAGCTTCATAGACGGTGACATCACCGTCCACGTCCGTCTTCTTAAAGATCCATTTATCTCAATGGCTTGCCGATCATCGGGCAAGTCCACCAAAGTTCATGCTTTGTTATGATACATGGATCCTATCTCGATTTCATGGCTTCTAACCATTTGTCGGAATTTGGGCCCACCATCGCTTCTCCATAGCTCGAGGTTCATTGTTGTCTAGCAACATGACCTTCAAGACAGAGATTACCGCACCACTCTAAAGCAAGACACATCCTTGTCACCCTATGAGGTACGGTAGTGACTTGATCCAAGTTTCATGATCACTATCATAAGCTTCTACTTCAATTGGTGTAGGTGCCACAGAACAACTTCGTGCCCTCGCTACACACTAGTTGTAGTGATGGTTCAATAACCATATCAAGTCTCCACCATCCTCCCACTCAACTTTTGAGACAAACTTTTCCTCGAGAAAGGACCGATTCAAGAAACAATCCCTATTGCTTTCGGATCTGAATTAGGAGGTATACCCAACTATTTTGGGTGTCCTATGAAGATGCATTTTATCCGCTTTGGGTTCGAGCTTATCAACTGAAACTTTTTCACATAAGCGCCGCAGCCCCAAACCTTTAAGAAATGACAACTTAGGTTTCTCTAAACCATAGTTCATACGGTGTCATCTCAATGGAATTACGTGGTGCCCTATTTAAAGTGAATGTGGTTGTCTCTAATGCCTAACCCATAAGCGATAGTGGTAATTCGATAAGAGACATCATGGTACACACCATATCCAATAGGGTGCAACTATGATGTTCGGACACACCATCAAACTATGGTGTTCCAAGGCGGTATTAATTGTGAAACAATTTCCACAATGTCTTAATTGTGTGCCAAAGCTCAGAACTCAGATACTCATCTCTATGATCATATCATAGACATTTTATCCTCTTGTCACGATGATCTTCAACTTCACTCTGAAATTACTTGAACCATTCAATAATTCAGACTTGTGTTTCATCAAGTAAATATACTCAACATCTACTCGAATCATCTCGTGAAGTAAGAACATAACGATATTCATTTGATGCCTCAAAGACTCATTGGACTGCACACATCAAAATGTGTTACTTCCAACAAGTTGCTATCTTGTTCCATTTTACTAAAAACAAGGCTTTTAGGTCATCTTGCCCATGTGGTATGATTTGCATATCTCAAGTGATTCAAAATCAAGTGAGTCCAAACGATCCATCTCGCATGGAGTTTCTTCATGCATATACACCAATAGACATGGTTCGCATGTCTCAAACTTTTCAAAACGAGTGAGTCCAAAGATCCATCAACATGGAGCTTCTTCATGCGTTTTATACCAATATGACTTACATGGCAATGCCACAAGTAAGTGGTACTATCTTATATCTTTTGGCATGAAAATGTTTATCAAGACGATCGAGATTCAATAAACCATTCCTTTAGGTGCAAGACCATTGAAGGTATTATTCAAATAAGCAGAGTAACCATTATTCTCCTTAAATGAATAACAGTATTGCGATAGACATAATCCAATCATGTCTATGCTCAACGCAAACACCAACTCTCGATGGTAGAGGGGCGTGCGATGCTTGATCACATCAACCTTGGAAATACTTCCAACACATATCGTCACTCACCTTTAGCTAGTCTCCATTTATTCCGTAGCTTTTATTTCGAGTTACTAACACTTAGCAACCAAACGGTATCTAATACCCGGTGCTACTAGGAGTACTAGTAAAGTACACATTAACATAATGTATATCCAATATCAACCTTGCCACCTTCTCATCTACCAAGTATCTAGGGTGGTTCCGCTTGATGTCTGTTCCTCTTATTACGAAGCACTTAGTCTCGGGTTTGGGTTCAACCTTGGGTTTCTTCACTAGAGCAGCAGACTGATTTGCCGCTTCATGAAGTATCCCTTCTTGCCCTTGCCCTTCTTGAAACTAGTGGTTTCACCAACCATCAACAATTGATGCTCCTTCTTGATTTCTACTTTCGCGGTGTCAAACATCGCGAATACCTCAAGGATCATCATATCTATCCACGATATGTTATAGTTCATCACGAAGCTCTAGCAGCTTGGTGGCAATGACTTTGGAGAAACATCACTATCTCATCCGGAAGATCAACTCCCACTCGATTCTAGTGATTGTTGCACTCGGACAATCGAGCACAAGCTCAATGATTGAGTTTTTCTCCCTTAGTTTGCAGGCTAAGAAAATCGTCGGAGGTCTCATACCTCTTGGCGTAAGCACGAGCCCGAAATCCCAATTTCAGCCCTCGAAAACATCTCATATGTTCCGCGACGTTCAAAACGTCTTTGGTGCCTCAACTCTAAACCGCTTAAGCGAACTATCACGTAGTTATCAAAACGTGTATGTCCGATGTTCGCAACATCCACAAACGACGTTTGGGGTTCAAAGACACCGGCGGTGCATTAAGGACATAAGCTTTCTACTATCCGCATAATCGCCATGTCAACTTTCAACTATATTTTCTCTAGGAACATATCTAAACAGTGGAACTAAAGCGCGAGCTTACGACATAATTTGCAAAGATCTTTTGACTATGTTCGGGATAATTAAGTTCATCTTATGAACTCCCACTCGATAGACATCCTCTAGTCATCTAAGTGATTACATGATCCCGATCAATTAGGCCGTGTCCGATCATCACGTGAGACGGACTAGTCATCATCGGTGAACATCTTCATGTTGATCGTATCTACTATACGACTCATGCTCGACCTTTTGGTCTCGTGTTCGAGGCCATGTCTCGTACATGCTAGGCTCGCAAGTTAACCCTAAGTGTTTTGCATGTGTAAAACTGTCTTACACCCGTTGTATGTGAACGTAAGGATCTATCACACCGATCATCACGTGGTGCTTCAAACGATTTAACTTTAGCAACGGTGCACGCTTAGGGAGAACACTTCTTGAAATTGTTGTAAGGATCATCTTATTTACTACCGTCGTTCTAAGTAAACAAGATGCATAAACATAACAAACATCACATGCAATTATATAGTAGTGACATGATATGGCCAATATCATATAGCTCCATTGATCTCCATCTTCGGGCTCCATGATCATCATCGTCACCGCATGACACCATGATCTCCATCATCATGATCTCCATCATCGTGTCTTCATGAAGTTGTCTCGCCAACTATTACTTCTACTACTATGGCTACCGGTTAGCAATAAAGTAAAGTAATTACATGGCGTTGTTTAATGACATGCAGGTCATACAATAAATTAAGACAACTCCTATGGCTTCTCGCGGTTGTCATACTCATCGACATGCAAGTCGTTATTCCTATTACAAGAACATGATCAATCTCATACATCACATATCATTCATCACATTCTTCTTGGCCATATCACATCACATAGCATACCCTGCAAAAACAAGTTAGACGTCCTCTAATTGTTGTTTGCATGTTTTACGTGGCTGCTATGGGTTTCTAGCAAGAACGTTTCTTACCTATGCAAAACCACAATGTGATATGTCAATTGCTATTTACCCTTCATAAGGACCCTTTTCATCGAATCAGTTCCGACTAAAGTGGAAGAGACTGGCACCCGCTAGCCACCTTATGCACCAAGTGCATGCCAATCGGTGGAACCTGTCTCACGTAAGAGTACGTGTAAGGCCGATCCGGGCCGCTTCATCCCACAATACCGTCGAAACAAGATTGGACTAGTAACGGTAAGCATATTGAACAAAATCAACGCCCACAACTACTTTGTGTTCTACTCGTGCAAAGAATCTACGCAATAGACATAGCTCGATATCATTTGTTGGGGAACGTGGCGTAAATTCAAAATTTTCCTACGTGTCACCAAGATCTATCTATGGAGAAACCAGCAACGAGGGAAGGAGAGTGCATCTACATACCCTTGTAGATTGCTAAGCGGAAGCGCTCAAGAGAACGGGTTGAAGGAGTCGATTGTCGTGATCCCAATCACCGGAGATCCTAGTGCGAACGGACGGCACCTCCGCGCTCAACACACGTACAGCCCGGTGACGCCTCCCATGCCTTGATCCAGCAAGGTAAGAGGGAGAGGTTGGGGAAGACTCCATCCAGCAAAGACGACGGGCGTGGTGGTGATGGAGGCGTGGCAATCCTGCAGGGCTTCGCCAAGCACCGCGGGAGAGGAGGAGTACTTGGGAGAGGGGGAGGGCTGCGCCAGGGGAAGCGTGAAGCTCCCATGCGCCTCCCCACTATATATAGGGGTGGAGGGGGCTGGTTTCTTGCCCTCCAAGTCCATTGGGGCGTTGGCAAAGGTGGGAGGAAAGAAATCCCATCATTTCCTTCCCCACCGATTGTTATCCCCTTTTTAGGGATCTTGATCTTATCCCTTCGGGATATGATCTTATTCCTTCTAAGGGGGGATCTTGGTGCGCTTGACCAGGGTGTGGGGCCTTGCCCCACTACTACACATTCATGTGGGTCCCCATGCAGTGGGCCCCACTCCGAACCTTCTAGAACCTTCCTGGTACAATACCAAAAATCCTAACATTTTCGGTGGCCAAAATAGGACTTCCCATATATAAATCTTTACCTCCGACCATTCGGAACTCCTCGTGACGTCCGGGATCTCATCGGGACTCAACAACATTCGGTAACCACATACAAACTTCCTTTATAACCCTAGCGTCATCGAACCTTATGTGTAGACCCTACGGGTTCGGGAGACATGTAGACATGACCGCGACGTTCTCCGGTAAATAACCAACAGCGGGATCTGGATACCCATGTTGGCTCCCACATGTTCCACGATGATCTCATCGGATGAACCATGATGTCAAGGACTCAATCGATCCCGTATACAATTCCCTTTGTCTAACGGTATTGTACTTGCCCGAGATTCGATCGTCGGTATACCGATACCTTGTTCAATCTTGTTACCGGAAAGTCTCTTTACTCGTTCCGTAACACATCATCCCGTGATCAACCCCTTGGTCACATTGTGCACATTATGATGATGTCCTACCGAGTGGGCCCAGAGATACCTCTCCGCTTACACGGAGTGACAAATCGATCTCGATTCGTACAACCCAACGGACACTTTCGGAGATACCTGTAGTGCACCTTTATAGCCACCCGCTTATGTTGTGACGCTTGGTACACCCAAAGTATTCCTACGGTATCCGGAGTTGCACAATCTCATGGTCTAAGGAAAAGATACTTGACATTAGAAAAGCTTTAGCATACGAACTACACGATCTCTGTGCTAGGCTTAGGATTGGGTCTTGTCCATCACATCATTCTCCTAATGATGTGATCCCGTTATCAACGACATCTAATGTCCATGGTCAGGAAACCGTAACCATCTATTGATCAACGAGCTAGTCAACTAGAGGCTTACTAGGGACATGGTGTTGTCTATGTATCCACACATGTATATGAGTTTCCTATCAATACAATTATAGCATGGATAATAAACGATTATCATGAACAAGGAAATATAATAACAACCAATTTATTATTGCCTCTAGGGCATATTTCCAACAGGGAGCACGTGAGTGCCTTCTTGATGCCGAGGGATTTCTTGGCAGCTTCTTTCTTGCCACATGGGCACCGGACGCGATGGGTCACGACCGGGGGTTGCGCGCCTTGGAGCCAGAGCGCCTTCTTGGGGAGGAGGTGGCAGAGGCACTCCCTGGGCCGCGTCGCCCATGCAGGACGGAGGGCGAGGCGGCGAGAGGGACAATGCAGGAGAGCCCCCTACGGCACTGACGAGCTCGGTGATGCGAGCGAGCCATTCTTCGTAGAGGTCGTCGACGGGGCGGTAGTGCAGGAGCTCACGTGCCAGGAGCAATGCGGCCTGCGCGCCCGTGGGGGTGCGACGAGCGTGAGATGACAAACCAGCTGGGGTCAGCGATGGAGTGGCGGTACGGCCTTCCCGCCGCACCGAGGGGTACAGCGAAGATGCTTGTTGCTCGTTCCCCGCCGGGCCGATGGCGGCGTTGGCGGCAGGCAACGGAGAACGACGAGGAGGCCCGCTGATGGGATCCGTCTAGGCGACGCGGGCGGCGAGAGCAGCCCGGCGCGACCCCGGCAAGCGTCTGCCATGGATGCGACGAAGCGATGGGACGCAGACCAGCGGAGAAAAGATTTCGGCGCATCCCCTACCTAGCGCGCCAAATGTCGGATATCGAGTTCCGGCAAAACCGTTAAGGTTCGAACTCTGGGGTGCACATGAAGATCTTCTCCCTACCGGAACACGCCCAAAACCTCGCCGCGATTCTAAGCTAGAACGATGAACAACACAAGAGACACGAGGTTTATACTGGTTCGGGCCACCGTTATGGTGTAATACCCTAATCCAGTGTGTGGTATGGTGGATTACCTCTTGGGCTGATGATGAACAGTACAGAGGAAGAATAGCCTCGCGAGGAGAGGTGTTCTTGTGGTGGTGTGCTTGGAGAGGAGTCGATCCGTCTTTGTTGGCTCTCGATGAGATGCCTTCTACTGTGGTGGCTAGCCCTATTTATAGAGACCCTGGTCCTCTTCCATAATGTTGAGCGGGAAGAGAGCCAACAACGACCATTTTGAAAGGGGACAACTAGTACAAGCTATCCTAACTAAAGGTGGTCTTCGACTCCCAAAGGCACTGGCGATGACGCCGTCTTGGGCTCCACAGTGACCTTCGTCCTGCCGTCCTGCTGGTCTTGGTCTCGTTGCACTGATATGGAAACCTTTTCCTGATGCCTCGGTACAAGGCTACCTCGCTTGCCCCTTTGCACCAAAGAGGAAACAAGGATATCATGCTTGGTGGCGCCCTTTGGTCTTGATCGTCATGGCTTGCGTCACGAGCACCTCGCGAGGTACCCCTCGCCTTGATCTCTCTGCCTCCTCGCGAGCCTGCCTGGTGAGGCCTCCCCAGAGGAGGCCTTGTGTCGTCCGCCCCGCGAGGCTTGGCCCCTCGCGAGGGTCTTGAACTTGGGTTGATGAAGGCGGGCCGTACTGGGCCACAGCTGAGCCACGCAGCAGGCCGCATGCAGGCAAGTCTGGAGACCCCCGTTCCCAGAACGCCGACACATACCGATGTTCATGCAATTGTTCGAAGCAATCTATCTCTATCTCTGTATCTATACTAATAATAAAAAGAGGTGTGTTTCTCTTATTTATTTATTTATTTATTTTGGTTCGTTCACTGTACTTTTTTAAACAAAACTATAAAACTATTCGAAGTGGTACGAATTATTTCTCGCGGCCGGGAGCTCCTATATGTCGTGCCCCACAAAGGGACGGCTCTTGACTGGGCCTGTCCATTAATCGCTGAAACAACAAAAATTCAGTGAAAAAAATGAACGCCTGCACGGGATCGAGCCCTGTAAGGGGTCGTCGTTCACCAGATGAGTTGATGAGCTTCAATATTAATTAGGAGGACCGCGTGTTATAACAATGTGCAACCACTACCGTATCTAAACAGCGAAAAAAATCACTGAAAGCAAATCCGCCAATGCGGGGGATCAAACACTGCTCCGCCCACTTTTCTAGCTCATCATTCACCGCATGAGCTGATGAGCTTCAATATTTAATTATGAAAGGCTGATTGTAAGAACTGGAGCAACGACTAGACCTAAAATACTGTTTTCAATTTTGAAATGCATTTTTTCTGTTTGTTTCTTTATTGTTTTTCTTTCCTTTTTCTCTTTTTCTTCCTTTTTTTCTAAAACAACAATTTCAAAAACTATTTGCATTCTCAAAAGAATTCAAAAAGTATGCGCTTTTTGTCAACACACTGTCTACAATGACATAAATTTTTTGCTTTTCAAAACATGTTTGTAAATTGGAAAATTGTTTGGATTTTCATAAAATGTTCCAATTTTCAAAAATTGTTTGGAATATCAAAAATTGTTTGCGTTTGCTTCCAATTTTCTGAAAAACACAAAAAAATGTGCATATTTGCAAAAATCGTTTGCCGGTGCCAAAATTGTTCGGTCTTGAGTTTGCAGGAAAGTTTCAAATGGGGACAGTTTTTGTCATTCTAAAACATGATTTTTTCGAAAAAAACCAAACAATTTTTGGAAAGTGTGAACATTTTTTAGTTTACGATCAAAAGTTAGAAAACCTGAAAAATTCTTGAGAAACACAAACATCTTTTGAAAATCTAGAACATTTTTTGAGTTCATGAACATAATTTTAAAAACCTGAATAGTGAAAAACACGAACATTATTTGAAAACCCAAACATTTTTTTAAAAACACGAGATGATGAACATTTTTTAATTTTGTAAATGCAAACATATTTTGTATTTATGGAAAAAAAATGCAAACAATTCTTAAAAAAACACAAAGATTTGTTGAAAACCCTGATGTTTGGAAGTAACATATTTTTGAATATATGAAGAAAATATGAAATATAAATACATTTTTTGGATTTTGAAGCAATTTTAAAACTAAAAAGATTTTTTTCGAAACCTCTGAACATTTTTTGAAAGGAAAAAGAAAGAAGAAAAAAAACAAAATAGAAAAGAAACAATAAAAAACAAAAAATAAAATAAAAAGCAAAACCCCCAAAAGAAACAGAAAAACGAGTAAAAGATAAAACCGGTTGAGGGAACTTTCGATAAGGTTCCCAAAACCAGTTGGTCTCAGTGGTAAAGTGGGTTGGCCCATTGCTCACGCTCGACCATTTCGCGTCTGCGTTTCAGCGAGAGTTCGACGCAAAGAGGGTAAAATAGAATTTTCCATTGTAGCCACATGTGGTAGGTCCCATCCAGTTGTGAGAGAAAGGCCACATTGAGTTGCTCGCCCGTGCTCCAAGCTTGGCCCAGAAAAGCCTAACCTCCATGTCATAAGAACGGGCTTCCGCTTGGGCTTAGTCCGTCTGCCGCCCGCGGCGTTTTTTGGGTCGTAACTCGTGGCCTTTTCTAGGCCAAAAAAACATGGTTGCTAATTAGATAATTTCACCTTGCCTCTTTACACAAATTCTCACCAATTTAAATGCGACTGTGAGTTACCTCAAAAACAAGGAGCCTCCTCGAGAATAAATAAACAAAAATGTTGATAATAAATTGGACGAAGAAAAGATCCCATTATTTAAGTGAGATTGCGGGCTAGGAGGGAAAGAAATTAAGAAAATTAAATTATGTATCATGAGTAGAGGAAAGAAAGCTCAACCTACACATGCAGGTATCTGAATTATGATTTGTACATGGTGGAGGATCTTGGCAAATGACCAAACTCACCGCCTTGAAACCAATCTTCGTTGCTTTGGAACCTCAACCTCGATTTAATAAATGGGCTTCGAAAGGAACTAAAAGAAGGAATAAATAGGCGCGGTAATTAGGCCACATGTGCAGGTCTATGAATTGTGATTTGTGCATGATGGAGGAACTTGACAACTGACCAAACTCACCGCCTCGAGAATAACCTTTGTTTCTTTTGAATCTCCTGCTATAAATTTTGCTTTTCCATTTTTATATTATTATACTAATTAGTGGATGCTAGAATGTGATGACCAACCTCACCGCTTTGACTTATCACATTTGTTGTAAATTAGTGGGCAAGTGACCACCATCGATGATGGTACGAAGAGGAAAAGGTGGCAAGCTCACTAGGGGTGTGCGAGAGTTTTTTCTCCTGTTGCAATGCACGGTCATGTTTGCTAGTAAATACACACGTATATAGTTATGTTATATGTGCAATTTTCAGTTAAAATAAATAAGTCTCAGCTGCACACCCTCTCCCTCTATCTCTCTCCCCATCTCTCTAAGCTCCCTTTCTCCCCGCCATTCTCTTATACACACAAGAATGCTTGTAGTTCTTAGTTCTTACACCTACCTCTGGCACACAACTTCAAGAATATAGTTGTTGAAGCAACTAATATGCATAGCACAACTACTATCACCACATCATTTTCAGGATAAAGATAACTAATGTCACCACATCCTCTATATCCTATTACGATCTTCTTTATTTGATCACTTTGGGAGCTTCAGTTCCGTGAATAATTTGTGGAACACCATCCGCAATGACCCATTGTTGGCCAACGCTCTTGCAACCTTCTCCTTTGCCAATGCTGGCCTGCCTCTCGATCTCCTTGGCCTTCACAAGCTCCTTGTCATACATCTCCATCAACACGCGACTGACCTTCATCTCATCCATCTCAAACAAACTTTCGTAATCAAATTTTAATAATTTTTTAAGTCGGATGAAAACATCCAGGCGGTAAATGATCATTGTGAACCAAACCATTCAGGTAAACAGTAGTTTACCATCTCTCAAGAAAAGTTCCAAATTTCTCCTAACAAAATCACTAAAGTCATGTTAGAAATTTAATCTACTACCAATCTTAAATACCATATGATGAATCTGATAACTTAGAATGAAGTAATAGATTGGATCCTTCCTTGACAACATGGGTGGTAGGTAGTTTTGAGGGAAATCTGCATAAATTTTGGCACAACCTTGCACAAAGAAAAATTCATTGTAACAATTCAACAAATAACCTATAACTTCTAATATACCAATGGGGAATAGATCACACGACATGTTTTTTAAGTCCTATGATAGCCAAAAGGCATATCACCATGACATATACTATAAGCTGAAAGTGTGAAACTGAAATGCAATTGTGTCACCACGAACTTGCAGACATCATAGAAATGATCCTCTGTCTATGTAAAACTTGATCACACAACAACTAATTAGGATTGTTGTCAACCATGTAAGAAGATGCCGCATATCCATGTGAAAAAATGAGAGATATTATGGGGGAAATAATATGCAAGATGATTTGTTCTACTAATGTTGTAGCTCAGCAAGCAGATGTCATACGTCTGTTGCTTTTGTCTAACTGTACATATATAGTACAAACATTAGGATGGGCAAAGGGAAGACCCATGCATCAATGAGCACACATAGTCTAACAGTTGGGATCAATAAGCAACGACCTATCATACTTGATATCCTTTTTGGTACAAAACTTGCATATTACAAATTTATGACATGGGTATTAATTGACATATACCAATTGGAAGTGTGCCAACAATAAGGAACTTTTTTTTACCAAGATGCTATAGTATGGAAGGAAGAGATGTTATCCAGGAGGACACTGATCAAGGGAGCAACGCCTGCTCATGTAATAGTAGTGGAGTAGTTGTGTAACGGTGGGAGAACAATAGCCCCATGCATGTACCGGACACCGGTCGCATGCTCCTAGCCTTGCGCTTGTACCCACCACTGTTGCGTGTCATTAAAGATCATAGAGACCGTGCAGGATCTAGATACAAAAGAAGATACCTGGGCCGTTGGCACTGTTGTCGCTGATCCACAAATCCCTAAGACCACCTCCACCCTCTAGTGTCTTGGCGCCGAGTGTGCGGTCCTCGTCCTCTTCAAAGCCACCTAACTCCTTGTGCTACTCATTTCCTCGCTATAGGTACGAAGTATGTCTACCAGAGGGGCAGGGGTGACTGGGACTTCTAATTTTCTTTGGAAAACTCAAAACTCTCAGAACCCAGTAGCGGAATGAGTGAAAGACAGACTACAACGAATAAAACAGAGTACCGAAAAGAAACTAAGTCATGCATTGATACAAATCACACGAATGAAAATGCATCGAAGGTAAACATGGGTGACAGAGATAACCGAAGATGCTCGATGGCGACAAGGTATTTGTTTGACCACTTCATCCTTCTGCCCAAGGAATACATCTGGTTGGAGGGGTTGTGACTTAACAAGAAAGATAAACTCTCTTCACCCTATTCTTCTCGACAATCGATTCAACCGATGCCGAATACTCGTGGTAGATACTTGAAGGCGGTCTCTATACCTTTATAGACTTCTTCTTCAAGAACCACAATCACTCTTGGTCTCTGAAGAAATTGGCACCTAACCATCTAGAGAGTTTGCAGCTCTCAAGAGTAATAGGTGGAGCGTACTAGACTTACATTCGAGTGATGCTGAACCACTATCTAATTCTTCGGCTCTAGGGGTTTTTCTCTCGGTGGATTTTAAACTCAAATCGCTCAGAGAGTGGGTTGCTCAATAATCTTCTCAGAATCAAACAGAGCAGCCACCGGACATAGTCGGCGCGGGTTGGATATTTTTAGCCGCAGCCTTCCCAGATGGGAAATGACCATTTTGGACATGAGGTCCAGCCAATGGCCAACCGACACGTTTACAACAGTCAGATTTTGGAGCAACGGTAACATTACTTGAGGAACAAGTAATGCTAACTCCTCAGTCTGGGATAAATCTCTCGCAGCGAAGAAGATCTCAGTCTCTTGCTAGCAAGTATTTGCTCAGAACACAAAGAGATTTCTCTCATAGCTTTCATAGGATTTGGGTTTAGCATAAGACAATCAAAGTTTCGAACGCTACACCCCTCTTAAAAGTACGGTGGCCCTATGACTCAATGAAAGAAGAAGAATAACGAAACAAATGCTACGTCTTCAGTTTGTTTTCATTCTCCTCGAACCCAGTCATTTTTCTTCGGACAGACACCGAACCAATTGCTTCACTTCAGCAATTTTTAGGCATCACTCTTGCTAGCATCATCTTCAGTGATAACCTTCGCTGTAGTGCAGGCAGATTATCTTCATCGTTTGCATCAAACTCCTCGATGCATCAGGGACCTATTACTCTATGTGCACTAGAAAACACATATGTCCCGTACTGTTTATGTCAACAAACTCCAAAACATAAGGGGCCTATCATTGCACCAACAATGTCCCCCTTTTTGGACGGGTGTTGACAAAACAGATAATCATCAAAGTGAAGATAGATAAGTGAAATGTAAATCAAACAAGAGTGAATTTGCAATACTTTACTCGATGAAGAAATATACTCCCCCTAGATGTATGCAGGGTCAGAAATATGTTATGAAATTCTCTTGAATTCATTGAAGTAAGTGGAGGATTTTTCAATCTATCGAGATAATGATTAGCATTGAAGATAAATGATCCATCGAGAATATAGTGCAATCATTCGTAACTTCTGATAATAATTCCACCTACAAAACAAATGCTTTGAGAGAATATGGTGCAGCAGACAGGGTTATTAATATTACATCACAGATCAGAAATTTTACATCAGAGCACAAATAGTCTTTAAGGCATAAAGCTCAGAAGTCATAACACAAGACCAAATAAACACAGAGAGCAAAGCTAACAGAGCAAATCTGTCGAAACGTGATGTAATTCTCCCCCTTTTTGTCAACTAGTGTCAAAAAGGTGACAAGGAACATGAGCGCGAAAGAGGTGAACTTGATTCAGTCTGAAGCATCTCCAGAAGAACTGGTCGAAGAAGTTTCTGATTCGGATGTAGCTGGAATATCTTCATCGTTAGCAGCAGCAGATGTTCCTTCGAGACTGGCTTGAGGCTGATAGGATGAAGGCACAATGGGACCATCTTGTTGATTCTTGCGAGACAACACATTTCCTTCAGCTAGTTTCTCAGTTGGTGAAGTAGCTTCTGATTCGTCGAGCAACTTGCGTAGCTTAAACCGAAGTAAATCAGGTGTGAGTTCACGAGCTGGCACAGATGGAGTGACACAATCTTAAAAGTCTTCAGCAGAGAAACCTTGATCAATATACTCATATAGTTCTTTAAGATGTGAGTTGCTGAGTTGTTTCTTGGAGAAGAACTTCCAAAGTAGTTTCCATAGGCGCTTCTTATTTTCAGCAGTGATCATGTGCACAACTTTCATATGGTTGTGGATGGCATTCAGTTCACCTGCCAGATGTTCTTTCTCTCAACAATCCGCAGCCATGTGCTTCAACAACAGTTGTTGAGTACGCAAACTGACTTCAAGCTATGAAGGGGGTTGGGTATTGAGTTGGTGATCACGCTGAGGTAGCCGTGGCCCCTTGAAAGTAGTGTGATAATCTGGAGGGCTTGACACTGGTGCTTTGCCCAAAGAAAAATCTTTCATGATTTGCAACGTATCACGAACCGGAGGAATGAAGCTCTTGTGACTGTCTTTTGCTAAATATTCGGTTTTCATCGCATAGTCAACCACTTTCTGAATCCAACACCCAAGCACTTTGATGGTCTTCAAATGTTGGGCAGAGTCCATCAGTATGCGCAGAAAACATATCTTCGACATCCAATATATATCCTTGGGAGATAGCATGAATAGTGTTTCAAAGAACATTAGAGATAGCATTATCATAGTTCATCCCGGCTAGAGGACCTATGGTATTGGTATGTATGTGATAAAGAGTCTAATTGTCAAAAATTAAGTGCTCGGGCATGGGTGGACCATTGTAGTCATGAATTTTCTCTTGGTCCATGGTGCAACAGAAATCTCCATCGGAGATGGCATCAATATTGTGAACGCAAATTTCAGTCTTGCCATGTTTAAGCCGAGGGAAATGAAAATGATAGACAAAGTCCATTGCAAAGCATTTTATGAGTTTCCCTTCAGTCATCCATTCCATGATCCATTTGGTACTATCGGATTCATCGCCAAAGATGTACAGTGTGGCATAGAATTGAAGGATTATTTCTCGATTCCACGGGTGCTGATATGCAAAGACATGCGTGAGGCCAAATTCTTTGATATCTTGCGATACTTGGGTAAAACAGCCAATGTTCTTCATAGCAGTGATATCCTGGAACTCATGAGGAAATATCTTGCGACTGTCATAAAGGATCCAAGAGTAATAAATAGCTTGCTCTTAAGTCCAAAACCGAGGAGATTCAGAAGTGCGAGGTTTGCTGTATGGACTTTCTTGAAACAAACAAGGATGAGTGTTCCGATTGAAAACTGGCCCTTTGACGCCAACGCCTATGGAGAATAAAGGCTATTTCTTGTGAGAGTATGTGTATTTGAGCTCATCTTCGACGGAAATCACTTCATCGCCATAAATCACATAGTCTAAATGATGAGCAAAAACTGACTTGCTGCAGAAGGACCAACATCTGAAGTTCTCTTCATGGTGTCGAGTGAAATTCGAAGTGGAGAGGGAGCAGTTACTTTATCAGGAACTGAAGGTTTATCAGGCATCGAGGACTAAGGAGGATGTTCTTTGGCAGTCAGTTGAAGTTCAGCGGAAGGACCTGATTCATTTGTGTCAACACAAACTAGAGAAGTTTGGTGCTGAGACTGAGGAATTTCACCTTCTTCTAATACATTTTGCTGAGAAGGATTTGCTTCATGAACATGAGAGGCCACATGCACTGGTTCAGTTGGCCTTGGTGATGTAGGAGCATCTATAACTGGTTCATGAACTTGCGAGGGAATTGAAGGTTTTGGAGAGTTTTCCTTTTGTGGCACAACTTCTGGAGACTTTTCTTCTGAAGGAGGAGGAATATTCTTCATTGCAATTTTCTTCTTCTTCTTTTGCTTCTGTCCAGCAGATTGATCAATATGCCCTTTTGACAAGATCATTGTAGCCAGTGGCCTGAGCTTGATGATCGAGGCAGATTTTGCAAACAATTTGATCCAAATCAGAATGAAACCCTAATCTTCTGTGAAGGATAGTCAAGGCCTTATTGACATCCACATAGGATTCTTCAAGTTGCTTGATGACAAACTTGAATTTCATAGCTTTCATACAGTTGTAAAGCTCCATGAGCTGGGCAGTGAGGTCATTGATTGATAACCCACAAGTATAGGGGATCGCAATAGTTTTCGAGGGTAGAGTATTCAACCCAAACTTATTGATTCGACACAAGGGGAGCCAAAGAATATTCTCAAGTATTAGCAGCCGAGTTTTCAATTCAACCACACCTGAAAGACTTAATATCTGCAGCAAATTATTTAGTAGCAAAGTAGTATGGAAGTAATAGTAACAGTGGCAAAAGTAACAATAGCAGTTTTGTAGCAATTGTAACAGTGGCAACGGAGAAGTAACTTAGCAAATATCAATATGAGACGAGGTCGTAGGTAATGGATCAATGGTGGATAATTATGTCGGATGGCATTCATCATGCAACAGTTATAACATAGGGTGACACAGAACTAGCTCCAGTTCATCAACATAATGTAGGCATGTATTCCGAATATAGTCATACGTGCTTATGGAAAAGAACTTGCATGCCATCTTTTGTCCTACCCTCCCGTGGCAGCAGGGTCCTAATGGAAACTAAGGTATATTAAGGCCTCCTTTTAATAGAGAACTGGACCAAAGCATTAGCACTTAGTGAATACATGAACTCCTCAAACTACGGTCATCACCGGGAAGTGTCCTGACTATTGTCACTCCGGGGTTTGCCGGATCATAACACGTAGTAGGTGACTATAACTTGCAAGATAGGATCAAGAACACTCATATATTCATGAAAACATAATAGGTTCAGATCTGAAATCATGGCACTCGGCCCTAGTGACAAGCATTAAGCATGGCAAAGTCATAACAACATCAATCTTAGAACATAATGGATACTAGGGATCAAACCCTAACAAAACTAACTCGATTACATGGTAAATCTCATCCAACCCATCACAATCCAGCAAGCCTATGATGGGATTACTCACGCACGACGGTGAGTGAGGGAGTCCTGGACTAGGGGGTGTCCGGACAGCCGGACTATCATCGTCGGCCGGACTCCAAGACTATGAAGATACAAGATTGAAGACTTCGTCCCGTGTCCGGATGGGACTTTCCTTGGCGTGGAAGGCAAGCTTGGCGATACGGATATGTAGATCTCCTACCATTGTAACCGACTCTGTGTAACCCTAGCCCTCTTCGGTGTCTATATAAACCAGAGGGTTTTAGTCCGTAGGATGAACAACCATTACAACAATCATACCATAGGCTAGCTTCTAGGGTTTAGCCTCCTTGATCTCGTGGTAGATCCACTCTTGTACTACCCATATCATCAATATCAATCAAGCGGGAGTAGGGTTTTACCTCCATCGAGAGGGCCCGAACCGGGTAAAACATCGTGTCCTCGTCTCCTGTTACCATCCGCCTAGACGCATGAGCCGGGACCCCTACCCGAGATCCGCCGGTTTTGACACCGACATTGGTGCTTTCATTGGGAGTTCCTCTGTGCCGTCACCCATAGGCTCGATGGCTTCTTCAATCAACAAAAACGCAGTCCAGGGTGAGGATTTTCTCCCCGGACAGATCTTCGTGTTCGGCAGCTTTGCACTGCGGGCCAATTCACTTGGCCATCTGGAGCAGATCGGAAGCTACGCCCCTGGCCATTAGGTCAGATTTGGAAGCGTAAACTTCACGGCCGACATCTGTGAGACTTGATCTTCAACGGATTCGAGCCACAGCCGAGCGTGCCGCACTGTCACGATGGGCATGATCTAGCTCTGCCGCTGGACAGTGCGTTGAAGGCTGCACACGAGTCCGCTCCGACCCATAGTTCGGAGCCGACCTCGTAGATCGAGGACAGGTGGCTGGACACCGCCTCGGGAGCTGCAACCTCTACGATGATAGAGCCGAATACTAACCTTGTCCCTTATAAAGCTCGTGACTCCGAGGTGCTGGACTCCTTGCCGGACTCCGAACCTCCTGCGCCCTACCAATCGAATCCGATTGGGCGCCCATCATGGAGTTCACCGCAGCGGACATCTTTCAGCACTCGCCCTTTGGTGACATCCTGAACTCACTAAAGCATCTCTCGTTATCAGGAGAACCCTGTCCGGACTGCGGTCAGGATGGTTGGGATGTGGACTACGAAGAGATTCAAAGCCCACCCACCACCCACTTTGTAGCCACTGTCGACGATCTAACCGACATGCTAGACTACGACTCCGAAGACATCGACGGTATGGACGACGATGCCGGAGACGATCAAGAACCAGCGCCTACAGGGCACTGGAAGACCACCTCTTCATACGACATATACATGGTGGACACCCCAAAGGATGGGGACGGCGAAGAAGCAGCGGAGGCAGATTCGCTTAAGAAACAGCCCAAGCGCCCGGCGTCGTGGCACCGCCTAAATCCCGCCACAACAAGAATGGAGATTCCGCACCGGAGATAATAACACCCGTAGAGTGTCAAGACAACCCTCCAAAGACGATTCACCAGACAGAGGACGGGAAGCCAGCCCTCAAGAGAGAACGACAGACGAGGAGTTAGAGGATGAAAATTACATGCCTCCCTTCGGAGACGAGGCAAGCCTCAACGACGACGAATTTGTCGTGCCCGAGGATCCCGTCGAACAAGAGCGTTTTAAACATAGGCTAATGGCCACGGCGAACAGCCTAAAGAAAAAGCAGCAACAGCTTCAAGCTGATCAAGACCTGCTGGCCGATAGATGGACCGAGGTCCTCGCGGCCGAAGAGTATGAACTCGAACGCCTCCAAAGCTACCTAAAACGCAAGTTGCTCCCCGACTAGAGGAGGAAGCATACTAACCTTCATCACCGGCGACTGTACGGCGGACCGACCACCTCGTGGCCGCGAAAGAGAGGCATCCAGGCAGAGTCAATTGGGTGTTGGGAGGACACGAAGCCGCATTCCTCGACAACTTCCGTGGCACATATGTGCAACCACTAGACGCCGATGACCTAAGCCACATAATTCAGCAGCCAGATTTAACCGCCGCATACGATTCGGACACGGTTCTTAACAAAGAAAATCAAATTGTTGATTGTCCGGATGCGAGGCCCTCGCAGCCTTCAAACATAACATCCATGACGAGTGGCTGGCCCGCACCTAGGACAGGAAAAGCCGAAATCCATGGCAGCCCTCACATCACTCATGATCCGCTTCTGTGTGGGAGAGGACAGCTGGCTAGCTCGCAGCAACAACCTCAGCAAAAATGCTGGCAGTCCAGATACTAAGGACCGCAATGGCAGGTCGCATCGCAGCAAAAACAAACGCCGCGTTAACGGCGATAACATTGAAGATACGACAGTCAACACCGGATTCAGAGGCTCTAAACCCGGTCAGCGGAAAAAGCCATTCAAAAGAACCACTCCGGGTCCGTCCAATTTGGACCGAATACTCGACCGCTCTTGCCAGATAGATGGCACCCCCGAAAAGCCAGCTAATCACACCAACAGAGATTGTTGGGTATTCAAGCAGGCAGGCAAGTTAATTGCCGAAAACAATGACAAGGGGCTACACAGCGACGACGAGGAAGAGACTCGGCTGCCGAACAGTAGAGGACAGAAGGGTTTCCCCCCACAAGTGCGGACGGTAAACATGATATATGCAACCCATATACCCAAGAGGGAGCGGAAGCGTGCACTTAGGGACGATATGCGATGGAGCCGGTCCTACGAAGTTCAACCCATGGTCCTCTTGCCCGATCACTTTCGATCGAAGGGACCACCCTACTAGTATCCGCCACGGTGGATTCGCCGCATTGGTTTTAGACCCAATCGTCGATGGATTTCACCTCACTAGAGTCCTGATGGACGGCGGCAGAAGCCTGAACCTCGCTTTATCGGGATACAAAGGCGCAAGATGGGCATAGACCCTCAAGGATTAAACCTACAAAGACGACCTTCAAAGGCGCCATACCTGTGTTGAGGCCAATTATGCAAAGCTCACCACACCGAAGTGGTCTTCGGATCCTCGGATAATTTCGCGAGAGTTAATCTTCGACATAGTCCCGCTCGCAAGCGGCTATGTCGGTGTACTAAAGTAGGGGGTACCTTAGTACCCCGAACTTGTGCACGGGCATCATCGCTACTCGTGGCAAGGCTTGCCGGACGTCCGCCAGCTCTCCACCACTCATTACTGCCATTCAAGAACAAAGTATTAGCCAAGAATACTGAAGGCCCGGCAAGAGGAGCTTGGGAAGGCCACCAGGCAACATCAGAGACTTGCTGGCGCCAGCGCCCAAAGAAGACCTGGCGGCCGCAAACTTGCCGCACAAGAAGAACAGGGCAGCTGACAAAGCACTTGCCGCGCAAGGCTGCCACCAGCATCCAGCGCACCCAATGACGTGTTGTCGCAAGGCAATCAAGGGCACGTGGCGGCGCCACACAGCCATGCCGGAGCGAGGTGGCGAACGGAGGCTGTGGGCGCCATCGCGGCAACCGGTGGCTCACCTAATGGTCACCCTCCCGCGATTGTTAGCGAACGGACGGGCATTTAATGCCTTTGTCCCTGCCGTCGAATTAGGTAGGGCATCACAGTAATCTGTTGTACCAACCCGCTTTTACGCTTTACCCCTCTTCCCTCGCTGCCACTGTGGGTACCCCTTCGGACTATAAAAGGGAGGCCCATGCGCACGAGAAGGGGTTCGTTCATTCGACACCCGCAGCACCACCATATGCTCGCACGCCGAGCTAGATTCTATAACAACACAGAGCAGCAGAGGGGTTATCTCTCCGAGAGCCCCTGCCGGGTAAAGATTGCTCAGGCCTGCTCGCGGCGCCTCGACTCGATCTGCCTGGCGCGTGACCCCCGCCTCCTTGCCGAACCAGAAGGGCCCCGAAGGTTCTATAGGTGCTCGAGGTCGCAGAGGAGAGCGCCCCGACACCTTTGGCGCGCCAGGTAGGGGGCACGTCGAGGTCGTGAGCATCTGATCCGGTCTCCACGCACGCTGCATCAACGCCATTGTCAACATGCCACCAAAGAAGAAGCCTTCG
The DNA here is from genome assembly GCA_021437245.1 of Aegilops speltoides. Lineage (NCBI taxonomy): Eukaryota > Viridiplantae > Streptophyta > Magnoliopsida > Poales > Poaceae > Aegilops > Aegilops speltoides. The sequence goes on from CM038142.1 coordinate 457,161,426, forward strand.
GAGGTGGCCGCGCTGTCTACATCGGTTCTGCCACCACCACCGGAGCAAACGGGCGGCGGGACAGACGCCGGTGGAGGAGCGGGCGCCGCCGGTGGGTCTCAGATCGTCACTAGATCCAAAAACAAGGCCCGCAGGCCGGGCGATCGAGCAGACGCCGCACCCTCCCAGAGGTGCAAGGTCAAGAACGCCCGGTGCTCCTAGCACCGTACTCAAGACCGAACAAGGCCAACATGGTGGGTCGCGGGACGCCTAAGGTCAAGATGCACGCCAAAGATGCCGGGCGCGAAGCGAGATACGCGCCAGACGGGTGTGGTGCCTCCCAACCCGCTTGGGAGTCCAAGCACCTCCGCCATCGCGCCGCTCGTCACCACCGCCACCCAAGACAGCGATAGCGCTGGCCCGGCCCAGCTGTTCTAGACTTCTCCGCGCCGCACAAGATCGATCGAGGATGGCCATACACAGCCTCATCGGCTTCGCCAACGGCGACAAACCCCGGCGACCAAGTGCGTCGAGGGCCCGGCAGGACGCCCCGGCGCAGGCCGGTGCCGACAGGACTGCTGGAGGTGCCGCTTCTGTGCGCTCCCAACCCCAAGAGCCGAGATCGCCAGCTCGTCGAACCAACCTTGACGCCGACTCAACCGCGTCGTCGGATCCGCGAACTCGCCGCGATCAACGCCACGTCCTTCAAGAACGGCAACTCGAAGATGCTCGTACCCGCATCGAGCGCCGGCGAGAAGCGCGACGTCAATCTGACCAACGCGCCGGGCCCATTGCCGACGCCAAGACGCAGCCGGAGAACCAGCGACTTGCCAGACGCTGCGCAGGTTGCCCTGCGTTCACCCGCGAAGTTGCGGCAAGTCCAGGGCCCAAAACCAAGAATTTCTGCCGACGCGTTCGAGAAGTATGACGGCCGGATACACCGCCGGTTCCTCAAAGATCTACACCATCGTGGTGCAAGCTGCCGGAGGGCGCGACGAGAAGATCTCGCCAACTACTTCCCGGCGGTACTCAAGCCCAACGCCGATCTTGGCTCATGCACTTGCCGGACGGCTCCATCTCCTCATGGGCGGACTGTGCCATCGGTTTGTCGGTGTTTTCACGGGTGGCCACAAGCCTCATGGCCAGTGAAAGTGACCTCCACTTGCTCATCCGTATGAGGGGAGCCCTCGCAAGTATATACAAAGATTCAGCCAGAGCAACGCAACATCCCAGACGTTCACCTGCCGCGGTTATTAGCGCGTTTATCGAACGCGCGAATCGCAGGATGAGGGAAGAGATGGCGATGTGCAAAATCGAGATGTCGTGAGCTTTATGCTCGCCGACAAGTGTGCACGAGCCGAGGAGGGAAGGAAAATCCCTGAGAGATTGCCGGAGCGTATGATCTCGACAATGAGGATGCCGCCCCGGCAAGGAAGAACCGGAGGCGGAACAATAGGAAGAGGAAAGCTAAGGATGTGCTAGCTGTTGAGCATTCCGGCAACGGAGGCGGCTCCGACAAGGCCAAGACCGACGACTCCGGCGACGCCAGAAGCGCCGCCGACAAGCAGACGGCTCCGCAAGCGTTATTGCAAGATCCACCGCACCAAAGGCCATGACCTCCAAACCTGCAAAAAGTAGAGCAGATGGCGGAGCTGCAGTAAAGCTGAGTACGAAGCGCGCGATAAGGAGAGAGCCCGGGGTGGCGGAGGATCCGCAAGAAGCCGCCCGGGAGGAACCGCGCCAGGCCAAGACGTGGCAAGGTGACAGGCCTCCCCGCGGCCGCGACAAGGACGAAGATGAAGATGAGGATGAAGAGATGGAGGAAGACGAGACCGATGATCAGGAATTTCAGAAGGCGATGGCGATTGGCGCCGACGGCGGCGCCTCGCACACCTTGCACCGCTAACTCAAACAATGGGTGCGAAGTGAATGCAGTGAGCCGTCTGGCCGAGGCACGCAGCCTCTCAAGTGGTCCAAAGACGCCCATCGCCTTCGACGTTGAGGATCACCCCGATCGCATCACCGCGGGTCGGGTGCTTGCCGCTATTGGTCTCACTAACGATCCGCAACCTCAAGGTCACGAAGATGTTGGTTGACGGCGGGGCCGGCCTGAACTTGATTTCCTCCGCAGTGCTCAAGAAACTACAGATCCCCGACAACGAGCTCGAAGAAACTGGTGCCTTTCAAGGAATAAATCCGGGAAGGAGCAAGCCTAAGGGGAAGATCACATTGCCAGTGACGTTTGGCAGCGAGCTGAACTTCAGGACCGAGAGGGTCATGTTCGATGTGGCTGATATCCCTCGCCCTACAACGGATACTCGGACGACCAAGACTCGCTAAGTTTATGGCGGCCTCTCACTACGCATACAATGTGCTCAAGATGCCCGGTCCAATGAGTGTTATCTCTGTCCAAGGCGACAAGAAGGATGCACTCATCTCGCTACGACAAGATATACCGAAGCGGTTGCTGCGGCAGAGCGCGAGCCACTTGTCACCGAAGCTCCCTAAGGGAAGAAGAAGACCAAGTCCGCAAGAACAGCTCGTGCTCACTCCGCAAGCGATCTCCCCGAGCGCTGCGCCGCCGCCGAGGACGCGCCATCGAGCTCCACCGCAGTGCAAAAAGGTGAAGGTAGCTTCACCAGAGACCAAGAAGGTGGTCGCCATGAAGATGGCAGACGTGGTACCTTCACCATCGGTGCCACACTTGACCCTAAATAGGAAAGCGCCGCTGCTTTTCTCAAGGGCGAATGTTGATGTGTTCGCATGGCAACCATCCGACATCCCCGTGTTCCTGTGGAAGTAATCGAGCACCACCTTGCCGCTCCGCCTCACGCACGCCCGTCAAACAAAAAGTCGAAAAGCAAGAGAGTGCCAAGAGTTTATAGCGAAGAGATCGAAGTTGGAAGCAGCGGGACTGGTCCGTGGAGTACTCCATCCGACGTGGCTAGCCAACCCAGTGGTCGTACGCAAGGCGAATGGGAAGTGGAGGCTTTGCATTGACTTCACTGATGTTAACAAAGCTTGTCCCAAGGATCCATTTCCCTTGCCGAGCATTGACCAGATCGTCGACTCCATGGCGGGATGCGATCTGCTTTCATTCCTTGATGCATACTCAGGATATCATCAAGTCTTCATGGCTGAAGAGGATGAAGAAAAGACCGCATTCATTACTCCATGTGGCACGCATCGCTTCGCACGGATGCCTTTCGACTAAAGAATGCTGGCTCAACATTTGCGAGAGTAGTCAACACGCTTTTGAGCCACAACCGCACGTAAATGTGGAAGCTTACATGGATGACATAGTGGTCAAAAGCAAGGACAAAGAGACTTTGATCCAAGACTTGGACGAGACTTTCACAAATCATGCAAGATCAATCTCAAGTTGAATCCCGAGAAGTGTGTGTTTGGGGTTCCTTCCGGCAAGCTTCTCGGATTTTTTGTATCTCAGAGGGGGATTGAAGCCAATCCCGACAAGATCAAAGCAATTGAGCAGATCGAAGCACCGACCCGGAGTCAAGGACGTGCGCAGCTTGCCGGCCGTGTTGCTGCTTCTCAGAGATTCATCTCTAAGGTCTGCTGAGCGCGCCCGCCGATTTTTCAAAATCTTGAAAAAGGCAGGTCCAATGAAATGGACTCCGGAAGCGGAGGCTGCACTGCAAGACTTGAAGAAATACCTGTCCTCCACTCCAACACTTGTCGCACCTAAGCCACAAGAGAGGTTGCTGCTATATCTAGCGGCAACCAATCAGGTGGTTAGTGCTGCGTTGGTTGGCGGAGAGGAGGCAAACGATGAATCAGCAACCATGCAAGCAAGTCCAATGACAAGCAGGGGGCCTCCCCGACAAGTTCTGGCTCCGCGAGGATGGATCTGCAGATTGCCGGAAGAAAAACAGAAGAGGATGGTGCAGCGCCCGGTTTATTTTGTCGGGCCCCTCCCGCAAGGGGCTAGATCGAGGTACCCCGTGTGCGTGGTTGCCGCCTACCATGGCCTCAAGGAAGCTGCGCCATTACTTTCAAGCACATGAGATCACAAAGAGTCACCCGATTCCCGTTAAAGAGGATATTGCAAAACCGGAAGCAACGGGCAGGATCGTTGAGTGGGCATCGGAATTGTCAAGCTTCGCCTCAAGTTTGAAAGTACTTCAACTATTCAGAGCCGAGCATTGGCAGAATTCATAGCAGAATGGACGCCAACACCGACGAAGAAATCCCGCAAGAAAGATCCCCCGTCGAGGAAGCTACCAAAGAATGGATCATGTACTTTGATGGTGCCTTCTCGCTGCAAGGTGCCGGTGCGGGCGTACTACTTGTCGCACCTACCGGAGAGCACCTCAAGTATGTGGTCCAAATGCACTTCCCCAAGGAGCAAGCAACAAACAATACTGCAGAATATGAAGGCTTGCTTGCCGGACTCAGGATAGCAGCAGAGCTTGGGATCAAGAAGCTTATTGTCAGGGGTGACTCGCAGCTTGTCGTCTGTCAAGTTAACAAAGATTATCAGAGTCCGTTGATGGAAGCATACATCGATGAAGTGAGGAAGTTAGAAGAGCATTTCGACGGCCTACAAATGGAACACGCTCCAAGAGCTCGTAATGAAATCGCGGATGGCTCGTCAAATGTGCTGCACCTCAAGTTACTGTGGAACCAGGTATTTTGTGCTCAAGCTGACCCAGCCGTCCGTAACACCATCAACAGACTAAGCAAAAGAGAAAGTTGGTCATCGGGCGACTACTTTCCGCAGAGCTTCCCGGAGCCGCCGCCAACAAGGTCCCCAGGATCAACACAAAAATTGCTGAGGAGCAGTCTGCTCCGGCAAGCCCTAAGGTTTGTTTTATTAAAGCAGACGCTCCCGATAAGCTGTGTCCCGACGCGCTTGCCGAGGGCATCACGCTCCGGCAGAATCCCAGATTCTGGCCATAGAAGCGGATGTTCCCGCAGCAGCATTTGCGCCTTTAGTCCTTGTCGTCGAGCCTCGTGCTCCGCATGGGCACAAAGAAATCGCCCATTTCCTTCAGACAGGGAACTTCCCGAGGAACAAGAAGAGGCAGAGAGAGTAGCCCGGCAATCGAGTATGTACCAGTTTATCGATGACGATCTGCATGTAAGAAGATTCAACGGAGTGAAATTAAAGTGCATTTTGAAGATGGACAAAGAACTGTTAGCAGAGGTACATGGAGGCATATGTGGTCACCACATCGGCGCAAGAGCACTTGTCGGCAAGGCTTTCCGGCAAGGCTTCTTCCGCCGACAACCCTCCAGATGCAATCGCACAAGTAACCAAGTGTGAAGCATGCCGCCCACTCCAAACAGATTCACCAACCAGCCAAGCTCTCCAAACAATCCCTTTGTCTCGCCATTTTCGGTCCGGGGCTCGACATTCTCGCCCTTTCCTCGAAGTTGTCGGGGCTTTGAGTACTTGTACGCTGTAATCGACAAGTTCACAAAGTGGCCTCAAGTGGAACCAGTGAGGAAGGTGACAAAGACAATCGCCAGCAAGTTCTTTCAGTCAATTGTTTGCCGCTTGGGATCCCAAACAGGATCATCACCGATAATGGCACACACCACGAGCCACACCTTCAAGCAAGACGCCCAAGATCTTGGCACCAAGATTTGTTTTGCTTCGCTGCTCACCCGAGAAGCAACGGTCAAGCGGAGAGGGCGAACGCTGTTGGCGCGCTGGCTCAAGACCGTAACTTTCGAGAGGCTGCACAAGTGCGGAAGAAATTGATTGAGCAGCTGCCGGTGGTTCTTTGGTCGATTAGGACGACGCCAAATCGAGCCACCGCCGACACCCTTTGCTCTCGCTTCACGGGCGAAGCAGCTTCTCCCCGCGGAACTCGTGATACGGTCACCACGAGTGCTCGCCACGACGAAGTTTGAGCAAGAGCAGCTGCGACAAGATGACACGCTGCTCCTTGAGGAGGATCGCCTTCAGCTGCTGGCGAGCTGCTCGTTACAAAGAAGCTTTGCGCCGCTATCATAGCCGCAGTTAACGCCAGAAGCTTCGAGGAAGGCGACCTTGTTCTTCGGCGAGTTCAATCCGCCAAGAATTCAAACAAGTTGACGCCAAGGGAAGGCCCTTACCGGTGAAACGAGTCACTAGGCCCGCGCTGTCCGCTTTGAGATCAAGATGGCATTCCAGTGAGCAACTCTCGAACATAGAACATCTTCGCAAGTTTTACCTATAAGGCGCGTTGCCGGACCTGCTCCGACAACCACTTTCTTTTGTACAAGCATTGCCGCGTCGATGTAACCCTTTGTACAAAGCCGGGCGCAGTTCCTGCGTAAGAATAAAGTTCGCGTGCTTTGCACATCTTGTCAAATCTGATGCATAATATTCTTTTGGCACCCATACCGACACTCGGCAAGACACCACCCCGTAAGCAATAGCAGACCTTAAGGTTTCATGCGATTATTTTCTTCTTTCTTCTCATAGACAGAAGACTTCCCCACAAGTTCACCGGGGGAGGAGGAAGGAAGAAGTATGGAACAAAGCGACGCTCAAAGGAATCTAGCCTTGCCTGGACGCCAAGACGTAAAAGCTAAGTAGCTAAAATTTGGGCTCGCTCAAATTTAAATTTCTTTCCAGCTATAGCCCTTGAACGCTCGCGGTTTTGTATAGCAAACCTGTGCGCTGAGGAATCGACTCAAGCGGCTAAGTTGCGCTCTGCGTTTTTTGAGCCCGCCGACAATACGAAAGTGAGTTGCAACTAGCCCCGACAAGATTCCTTGCCGAAGCAAGACCGCCAATGGCTGTCGATGTTCCGACTCAAGAAGTGTGCTTGCCCCGCAAGGTCCTCAAAACGCAGGGTAAAAGCATACAAAGGACGAACAAAATAAAGGGGATAACGCGCAAGCAAGATCCATAATTAAGTTATATTACAAGAATGACTTATTATGGCACTAATCGAATTGTTCCTATAATTAAAATGGCAGCAGAAGGAAAGGGAGAGGAGGAGCAACCTAATCCGCGCATACCGCCATCGAGCCTCTTAACCTCGCTCACTTTATCCACGATGGGTGCGACGATGGCCCCGAGGCCCTCGACATCGCACCGCCCGCAGCTTTTTGGTGACGCTGGAGAGGTCGATGTCCGGTTGCGGAAGAGGACCTTCACCAACACTTTCTCCAGACCAAGCACAGACGGGCGCGCGACTCTGCGGCCAATCGCTTCGGATCCTTTCCCGGAGTGCGCAGCAGCCGCCACCACATCCTGAAGAAAAGCGTGAGCTTGGCGCTGGGTTGGACGCTCGCGTCAGGAATATCCGGCCCGCTCAAGCCCAGCTCCGCCAACTCCTCATCAATGAGCGCTGCAATGTTGACGAGGCCTTCCGCCCAGAGTTGCACCGTGGTTTTGAGGGTGTTCTGGCTTCGCGCCCTCGCCAAGAGCTCCTCATGGTCCTTGAGGTCTTTCCTCGGTATCTTCCCGCTTGGCGGCGCCCAGCGCCTCCGGCAAGGCGGCGGTTTCAGCCCCAGATCAGCGCCGAGTCCTGGCGGCGCCCAGCTCTTTGATCTTCTCGAGAGTTGGGCTTGCAGATCGCCTGTATGCGTAGCGTCCTCCTCGCGGTCGCATACTGAGTGCGGCAAGCTCCTCATCTTTCCTCGTCGATCCGCCTCGGCCGCCACTTTCTCCTCCAGCTTTTTCTTGGCGGCCTCGAGCTGCCGGGCAGCATCTTTTCGCTTCTTCGCGCCCGCCAAGTGATCGTTCCCGACCGGGCGAAGCTCTCATCATGGCTGTCCAAGCACGCTTCCATTGTATCAGCTCGCCGTCCCGCTTGGGCAGTTCCTCGGCGGCAATCCTCCGCTGCTCTTCACTTCGCCTTCTCGAATACGAATGCTTTTTCGCTTTCATCGAAGGCGCCCTCTCTCGGCGATGGACCGAGGGCCTCTGGTTGCGCTTTTGAGCTCTTCCGCGTGCTTCTCTATGTCGTTTGCTCACTGCGAACGAAGCGCTTCCTCGACACGAGCTTCGCTTGCCGGGCGCGTAGAGTGACACCAGTTTCGAGCAACTCCTCCTCCTCCGACTCATCACTGCCGCCGCTTGGTCTATCGACCACCGCCAGCCCGGCAGAGGCGAGTACCTCCCATCAAATTCTCCTTCAATCGGGCGCCCGAGCTTGATGCCCAGGGAGCTTGATATACACACCGCTACCGCCTTCAGATATATCTTTGGGTCGGGCTCCTCGAGCTCGGCGCGCCAAAGCCAGCGGAGGATCGGCGGTCGGCACAGCCCAGTGTGCTCTCAAGGCCCTCCGGGCCATTGGCGCGATCATCGACCCTCGCTGCCCCCGTGCCGGGCGCCCCGGCAACCTCTTCGCCATGGACTCCTCCATCTGCCCTCCTCGGTGGCAGCGGCATCATCACTGTTGCCACGGCCGCCCCCTCAACGGGCGCCTCGCCTCCATCGGGTCCCCAAGGGGAATATCTGAAGTCAGGGAAGAAAAGAGATAATCAACAACCAGAAGAAAATAAAGAGAGATCAGCAGGTTCCAAGGGAAAGCCCACGACGAGGAAGCTCACCTGCGCTGGACTCCGCGAACACGGGTTCCGTTGCCGGGGGCTCGCCGGTCTCGCCCCTTGCCGGGGCCCCCCTCCTTGTCGGAGACGGCTCCCACATCGGGGAGTCGGCCCTCGGTGGCGTAGTGGAGGCCGACGACACCTCTGCGTCGAACTCCGGCTGCTCCTGGTGGGCCTGCTCTTGTCCTGCATACAAAAGGGGCCAACGATCAAGATGTTGGCTGAGGAAGAAACGACCTTGTACTCCCCCATGACAAAGGATGAATCAAGACGCTCATGCTGAGGGCTGTGCTGGGGGCTGCTGCAAGGAGAAGGGATTGGGTCCGTCAAAATGGTCTCAGACGTATCTTCTGCTACCACGGCAGGATCGTCTTCGACGTTGACCACGGGGACCTTGGCCCTCTTCACCGCTCTCTCCGCCAAAGTCCTAGTACGAGACAGAAGTTTGGAGAAAAGCAGATTAGATACAAGACAAGCAATAATAAAGATTGAGAGAAGGACAAGCACGGTGCGAGGAAAGCCTTACTCTCCTCCTCTTCCTCCTCGCCGCCGCCGGAGCTCAGCGGAGAGATCGAACTCCGGCACCTCTCGCACGACGTGGTGGAGGGTGGGCTCCTCCGGCGCTGCCAAGGGCTACGGCAGGTCGTGTGGCGGCCCGAAGACCCGCCTCGGTTGCCGGCGGCGCTCGATCCGCCAGCTGCGGCGCGCCGCCCGCGTAGAACGTGTCCCACGGCGCGCGCGGCTGCTGGGCGGCTCGTTCTCCGCCACCACCGACCCGACGGAGGCGCCTTCTCGGACGGAATTGTGGCTGCGCTGTGGGCTCTGCCTGCAGCGGGTCGCCCGGAGACGGCTGGCCGCTCGCGCCCTCGGCGGACTCGCCCGTTCCGGCCTCGACCTCCCCTTCGCCCTTGCCTTCCCCGGCTAGCGCTTCCCGGGTGGCAAGGCTTGCCGCCGCTGCGACGTCTGCCTCCGCCAGTGTAAATCCGAACTCGCCCACCGCGGCGGCTGCGGCGGCCTCTTCGGCCCGGCTAGCAATATACGCTAGCTCTTCGGCAGTGGTAGCGCGGGTGAGGAGTTTCTGCTCATCGGGGTTGACTGCCGCCTCCGACAAGTCGACAAAGAATTGTTGCACGACCTCGGCAGCAGGCTCTATCCAGTTCGCATTTATCCCATGCGAATCGCACTCTCGCATCATCGCGCAGATGCGATCGCGCTGGAATTGTTGCACAAAGGACGACACCCGCGCTAACCGGAACCACTCGATGATTGGGATCATGCTTGAACATCTCCTCAAGATCGCGCCCAGCTCCTTGACCGTAAAGAAGTTGAAGTTGAGGCCTGGCGCAGCCTCATGAAATCTGCCGGTCATTGAAGCGCCAAGCAGGCCGCCCCTCGCTGCAGAGGGGCGACACGGCGACGGCGAAATCCGTGCTAACCGCCTGTGGTGAGTCCGCATGCTCGAGCCGGAGGATCCGGGTGGTGGCGATCGTCGGCTTGGCGTCGTCCGCGACAGGCGCTCGGTCGTTGCTGCGCAAGACCACCCGAGTCTTGCGCAGCTCGGTGAACGACAATGGGCTGTCGTCACAGATCCAACACCACTCCGCCCTCCACTCGTCCCACTTGCTGCGGAGTTCGCCCGACAAGTACACTTCCTTCATACCCATCCGGGAGGTCCAGGCGATCCCGCCGGCCAGCGGCTCCCCTTTCTCGGCCCGAGGAGAGAAGTAATGACGGAAGAGGGCCACATTGGGGAGGATACCGACGAAGTTCTCGCAGAGGTGTGTGAAAACCGCCATTGTTAGAACGGCGTTGGGGGTGAAGTCAAGCAGATGAAACCCGTAGGTGTTCATGATATCGCAGAAGAAATCGGAAAAAGGTGGGCAGAGCCCGCAGTAGAAAAACACTGGGAAGAAGTAGTACCCTCTGGGGCACTTCTTCGATTTGGAGGCCTCCGCGGAGATCACCGGCATGCGCGGATGCGCACGCGTTTCCGTCGACCAGAAGAGGTAAAACTCCGCCCGCAGCGCCTCCGGGGTAAGCTCGGGGGGAAAGAGCACTTGCTTCTTGTGCAGCGCCTCGAGCTCCAGCGCCTCGGCCGATTTCGCGGCCTTCGTAGCCTTCGCGGCCTTTGTAGCCTTCCCAGTTTTCGGGGCCATGACGGTGGAGACGAAAGCGACGGCGGTGACGGGCGGCGGAGCGCTGTTTTCCTCTCGATCCAGGAGACGGGGAGGGGAACAATGGAGCTTTCGGAGGAAGGAACTGCAAGTGGCGGAAGTGGGGGAACGGCCCCGTTCCCTCTGCTTATAAATGGGGGATGCGAACGTTACGCATTTCCTGGAATTAAGTATTGACCACGTTCTCCCCACGACGCTGCATCGACGCGCCGCGTTGCGAGGGAGCACGGTGGCGCTGAGCCCGTTGTTGACGGACCCATGCCACGCAGCGTTCGCAGCCTGTTTTGGGCCTGGCCCAACAACGCCAAGCACTGTATGGCCCAGGCGAGGGGCTCTGTCGGTGTATTAAAGTAGGGGTACCTTAGTACCCGAACTTGTGCACGGCGATCATCTGCGCCCGTGGCAAGGCTTGCCGGACGTCCGCCAGCTCTCCACCACTCATTACTGCCATTCAAGAACAAAGTATTAGCCTAGAATACGGAAGGCCCGGCAAGAGGAGCTTGTCGGGAAGGCCAGCCAGGCAACATCAGAGACTTGCCGCGCGCCCTGCGCCGGCAAGAAGACTGGGCGGCCGCAAACTTGCCGCACAAGAAGAACAGGGTCAGGCAAAGCACTTGCAGCGGCAAGGCTGCCACCTGCACTCCGGCGCACCCAGCGACGTGTCGCCGCAAGGCCATCCCAAGGGCACGTGGCGGGCGTCACACATCCATGCGGAGCGAGGTGGCGAACGGAGTCGACAGTGCGCCATCGTGGCAACCGTGGTTTCACCTAACGGTCACCCCTCCCGCCTTTGTTAGGGCGACAGGACGGGCATTTAATGCCTTTGTCCCCGCCGTCGAATTAGGTAGGGGCACTCACAGCACTGTGTTGTACCAACCGCGCTTTACGCTTCTACCCCTCTTCCCACGCTGCCACTGTGGGTACCCTTGGACTATAAAAGGGAGGCCCATGCGACGAGAAGGGGTTCGGTTCATTCAACACCCGCAGCACCACCATATGCTCGCACGCTCGAGCTAGATTCTATAACAACACAGAGCAGCAGTAGGGGTGTTATCTCCGGAGAGCCCCGAAGCTGGGTAAAGATTGCCTGTGCCCCCCGCGTGCGCCCGACCTCGATCTGCTCTGCGCGCGACCCCCACTCCCTTGCTGAACCAGAAGGGGCCCCCAGTGCCCCATAGGTGCTCGAGGCCGCAGAGGAGAGCGACCCCGACAGGCTATCACGCTCTGCTCGGACGAACCACGTTTGCAAAGTTCAACGCGGTGCCGCATTATGCATACCTCAAGCTCAAGACGCCAGGCCCTCGTGGAGTCATCACGGTCAATGGAAACACTGAACGCTCCCTCCGAATGGAGGAACACACAGCGGCTCTCACGGCAGAAGTACAGAGCAGCCTTTTAAGGCAATTTTTGAGTCCGGCCGTTAAACGACCGGACATGGCCAAACGCGCCCGGAGTAACATCAATCAAGACCACAGCACGCTCCGAGCATCGCCAGAGCAATGCAGCTAACCCCAGCCCTTGCATAATTGTAAGACCAGCTCTTCGCACATAATTACGCCACAAGATACCATGGGCATAGGGGAGGGCACGACCACGACTGCACCAGTGCGGCTTAACCACACCGGGGCTCCCAAGTGTGTCACTCTTTTTTCTTCTTTTTATTTTTCCACAGACTCCGTTTACAGAGGCCCCTGTCCGTGCAGATCTCGCCGAACTCACGATGCAACAGCCGGGGAGGAACAATGGCTACGATTTAACACTCGTGTGGTCTCCATTACGAGCATTAAATCTGTTTATTACACCATTCCGTAGCCTACCCTCGGAGGGGGACATGTCTAATAGTCCAAACCCTTGCTTACCGTGACTATTTGTATCGCTCGCACTCATAGCAGTAATTCCTTGAATAAACAATGCATCATTTTTCGCTTATAATTGCATTCCTTTTCTTTATATATATGTTCATTTATGACATCTCGCATCCGCATAATTTGGTACGGCCGAATACACCAGGGGCTTATGTTCCCCGCATTATGGTGTGAAGTCCGAACACTTTCACAAGTGCGGCACCCGGAACTTATAGCACTATATGCATCGGCTCCGAATCATGTCTTGGGTCAATAGTTGGGTTTGCCCGGCTCCCATGTTTTGGTACCTTACGTTCCGTTCCATCGGCTAAGGTAGCACTAGGAGAGCCACTGCGATTGCACCCCGATTGAGCTGGGCGAGCACCTCAGTGGAGAAAGCTAAAACTGACCGTCATGATAAGGCGAGAGCTGGTCGCTGTTCGAGAGGTCTTTTCGAGTCCTTAAAGACTTACGCCGCTTAGAGCGAGGAACCGGCTGTGTCCGGCCAAGGCGTGGATAGCGCCCCGAATTCGGTCTTTTGAACACTAGGGGCTTCGCCGAAATTTAAAATTATAGAATTCTATGGCTAAGTGAGAGTGTTCAAGCATTATAAGTCCGGTTGCCTTGTTCGTTGTGTTGAGCGCCTCCCTAGATGGACCCAAAAATGGGAACAAGAGCGCTCAAGTTTATCCCGAACACCCCAAAGACTCGTGGCATGGGGCTGAAGCCGACGACTTGCCATCTCTCGATTTGATAAACGGCCGCATTGAAGGTAATATTTTAAATCAAATAAGCGTTGCTTAGCGATATGAACAAAGTTTTCAGCGCAAGACAGATAACATATTGCGAGTCTACTCAAAAATTACATCTCGGGGCACTCATCCGCAATCTTGCGGGCACCCTTCAGACAGTCTTATAGTACATTTGGGGCGACGATACTCCTTGCTTTGCCGGCCGCTACCGTCCGTCGAAGCCTCTCAAAGATCCTCGCCTGCCCCAAAGTGCACCTTTATGCGGGCAAGGCCCGACGGCACCTTCAATGCAAAGCGGAGCGCTTGATGACCTCCACCCGTGGGCACGATCCACCAGCCGCTGACGAGGTCGAAGTAGCTCCCGTGCATGGCCTCTCTAGGCCACATCCGCACTATGAGGCCCTTCATGGCCTGCTTGGCTACCTTAGGAGCTCGACCACTGCTTCATTTGGTCGCTAGGGGCACCGGATGTCCGCCTCGGTGTCTTGAGACCGAAGACCTTCTCCATTGAGCTCCCCTCCTCGGCCTGGTAGAATGCGGCGGCATCGGACACGCTGCAAGGCAGATCTGCAAACGCCCCTGGAGAGCTCTGAACTAGGGTAAGTAACAGGTAATTTACATTCACATGCTTCCTTTGCATGAAAAATGCCTTACCCGCCGCTATCTTCTTCATCGCCTCAATCTCCTGGAGGGACTTATGGGCCTCGGCCTTAGCGGCTTTGGCACTTTCAAGAGCCGAGGCAAGCTCGGACTCTCGAGTCTTCGAGTCGCGCTCCAAACTCTCATGCTTTTCCACGAGAGCCCGAGCTCTTGCTGCACCTCCGCCACCCGCCTCCTGCTTCTCTCGCTCGCTTGTTCATGTCAGATTGCATTCGGCCGCGGACATGGCCTCCTTCAGTGGTCGCCACTCGCTAAGTGGCCCTGCGGTACCCACGTTATCCTTGTTATTTCTATTGCAACCAAAATCCTTTTCTGTAAGGTACAAATTTCAAAGTGGTGTTACTCACCTTCTTTGTCCTCGAGCTGCTTCTTGGCAAGGCCGAGCTCTTGCTCGGACCACTCGAGGTCCTACTTCAAAGCATCGACCTCCATGATCGGGCGGCAGAGGTCAGAAATGCAGCCCGCAAACCCATATTGACATAATTTTAGCACTCCTGCAGATATCTTTTTAGATCCTCATCCGGTTTTTCTTTCCGAACACCGAACCGAGCATCAGGCTACTGTCTATGCGGTATCACATTACATATTTTAAACTTCTTACCTCAAAGCACGTTAGAAGGCTATCTGCGAGCCGGTCGGCCCGCTCTTGGCGAGTGAACCTTCGAATCACCGCGCCATGATAGTGCGGTGTTCTTCCTCGATGGAAGCGCCGTTGAGCGCCTCCAACAAGTTGTCTGGCACCTCCTGTTGGACGGAGGCTGCCGGTGTCATGGTCTTGCCCTTCTTACGAAGGGGCCGCCTGCCGGACTCCGGAACCACTGCAGGTTCCGGCATGGAGTCCGGCACAAAGTCCGGGAGGCTGCCTTGCGGCACCTCCGGAGCCTTCTCCCGATGGGTCCCCTCCTGGGATCCCACCTCGGCGTCGTCAGCATCACGAGGGGTGGAGGCGGTCGGAATGGAATCCACGTTCGACGGAGCCAAGGACCCGCTCGATGAAGCGGGAAGATCATCATCGGCCGGACTATAGGCAGTGTGCGGCATTAGAAGGACACTATGTGACACAAAAGAGAAAGTATAAATCATTCAGGAATCCGGATACTTACAATCTTGCCGGAGGCCTGGCCCTTGAGGGCCACTCTTCGTCGCCAACATTGGCGTTGGCGGAGCTGTCCAGGGGACGGGTCCTTCCCCTCTTGGACCCTTCGGCCTCCCCCGTTGGGGAAGCCATCCTTTTCCTCTCTCCCCCCGGGAGAGTCCTCTTTCTCCTCCTCGTCTTCGGGGGAGGAGTCCGCCTCGGAGCCATCGGACGATGAGTCCGATATCACCTGGCGCCGGGAACTTCTTCGAGTTCCCGTGGCCTTCTTCTTGGCCTTCTTCTCCGGCACCACATAAAGTGCCGGGACTAGCAGCCCCGTTAAACGGGCGTCCGCTGGGTCTTCGGGAAGGGGAGCCGGACAGTCTACCTGTCCGGACGTCCTCTGCCAGTCCTGTCAAAGGCATTGGGAGTTTTAAATCCCACATAGAGTCAAACTATGAAAGAAAATAAGTGTCCCATAGAGGATAACAAAGCTTACCTCGCCGGCCGGGCGCTTAGTGCTGAATCCGCGGTCTTCCGTCGCGGATGCGGGGGCTTCTCCGCCCTTGAACAGCACCCTCCAGGCAGCTTTGTACGTCGTGTCGAAGAGCCCTCTCAGGGTCCGGTGCTGTGCCGGATCGAACTCCCACAAATTGAAGGCCCGCTATTGGCCGGGGAGAATCCGGCGGACGAGCATGACCTGGATCACATTGACAAGCCTAAGCTTCTTGTTCACCAAGGTCTGGAGACCGGACTGGAGTCCTGTCAGCTCCTCCGAACTGCCCCATAGCAAGCCCTTCTCTTTCCAGGAGGTGAGCTACATGGGGATACTAGATCTGAACTCGGGGGCCGCTGCCCATTTAGGGTCACGCGGCTCGGTGATGTAGAACCACCCCGATTGCCACCCCTTGACGGACTCCACGAAGGCCCCCTCGAGCCAGGTGACGTTGGGCATTTTGCCCAGCATGGCGCCTCCGCACTCCGCTTGGACGCCCTTCACAACCTTCGGCTTGACATTGAAGGTCTTGAGCCACAAGCCGAAGTGGGGCTGGATGCAGAGGAAGGCCTCGCACACAACGATAAACGCCGAGTTGTTGAGGATGAAGTTTGGCGCCAGATCGTGGAAGTCCAGGCCGTAGTAGTACATGAGCCCCCGGACGAAGGGATGAAGTGGGAAGCCCAGTCCGCGGAGGAAGTGGGGAAGGAGTGCGACCCTCTCATGGGGCCTGGGGGTGGGGATGAGCTGCCCCTCGTCGGGCAGCCGGTGCATGATGTCGCTGGAAAGGTATCTGGCGCCGTGCAACTTTTCGATGTGCCCCTCCGTAACAAAGGAGGCCAGCCACTTGCCTCCCGCTCCGGACATGGCTGGAGAAGGTCGAGGCGAGATGTGCGGACTTGGGCGCTGGAGCTCGAGTGCGTGGAGATGGATAAGCAAAGGACGAAGAAGGCGTAGGTAAAAAGGTGGATCCTTATCCCCTTATATATGGGCGGACGGAGACTATGCATTCCCACCGGCCTGGTAAAACTCGCTTATCTCCCAAGCGCCACCATCAATGGCGCGGTTGGTTTACCCACGTCTGTATTGATGGGAATCCCATAATAAGGGGAACACGATCTCTGCTTCGACAAGACGTGCCAAGGAAACCGCTTCGCTAAACGTGCTGAGGTGGTATAATAAAAAACGATTCAAGTAAAGGCTTGGTGGTGGTATGACGTCATGCCACAAAATACGTCAGCAGATTGAACTTGTGTACATATTATTCTCTCTACGGTGGAATGTGGAATTTATTTTGCAGAGCCAGACACTATCCTGGTGTTCACAATCTTCTATGAATTATTCAGAGGGGGAACCCGCCTTGCAATGTCGAACAATATGCACGCCGGACTCATCGTCATTGAAGCCTAGTTCAGGGGCTACTGAGGGAGTCCTGGACTAGGGGGTGTCCGGACAGCCGGACTATCATCGTCGGCCGGACTCCAATACTATGAAGATACAAGATTGAAGACTTCGTCCCGTGTCCGGATGGAACTTTCCTTGGCGTGGAAGGCACGCTTGGCGATACGGATATGTAGACCTACCATTGTAACCGACTCTGTGTAACCCTAGCCCTCTCCGGTGTCTATATAAACCGGAGGGTTCTAGTCCGTAGGATGAACAACGATTACAACAATCATACCATAGGCTAGCTTCTAGGGTTTAGCCTCCTTGATCTCGTGGTAGATCCACTCTTGTACTACCCATATCATCAATATCAATCAAGCAGGAGTAGGGTTTTACCTCCATTGAGAGGGCCCGAACCTGGGTAAAAACATTGTGTCCCTCGTCTCCTGTTACCATTCGCCTAGACGCACAGTTCGGGACCCCCTACCCGAGATCCACCGGTTTTGACACCGACAGTGAGCATCATGAAATTGGTGATGAAGGATGGTTGATGATGACGATGGCGACGGATTCCCCTCTCCGGAGCCCCGAGTGGACTCTAGACCAGCCCTCCCGAGGAAGAACATGGCTTGGCGGTGGCTCCGTATCGTAAAATGCGATGAATCCTTCTCTCTAATTTTTTCTTCCTGAACGTGAATATATAGAGTTGGAGTTGAGGTCAGTGGAGGTTCAGGGGGCCCACGAGGTAGGAGGGCACGCCCAGGGGGGTAGGACGCGCCCCCACCCTCGTGGCCATGGTGTGGGCCCCCTTTGTCTGATTCTTTCGCCAGTATTTTTAATTAATTCGAAAAAGTATCTCCGTGAAGTTTCAGGTCATTCCGAGAACTTTTATTTCTGCACAAAAATAACACTATGGCAGTTCTGCGGAAAACAACATTAGTCCGGGTTAGTTCCATTCAAACCATGCAAATTAGAGTCCAAAACAAGGGCAAAAGAGTTTGGAAAAGTAGATACGTTGGAGACGTATCAACTCCCCCAAGCTTAAACCTTTGCTTGTCCTCAAGCAATTCAGTTGACAAACTGAAAGTGATAAAGAAAAACTTTGACAAACTCTATTTGATCTTGTTGTTGCAAATCTGTAAAGCTAGCATTTAAGTTTTCAGCGAAGATTATGGACTATAGCCATATTCACGATAACATTTAGGTCTCATTTTACTCATATCAATAGCATAATCAACTAGCGAGTAATAATAATAATTCTCAGATAACAACACTTTCTCAAAACAATCATGATATGATATAACAAGATGGTATCTCACTAGACCTTTCTAAGACCACAAAACATAAATGCAGAGCACCCCTGAAGATCAAGGACTGACTAGACATTGTAACTCATGGTAAAAGAGATCCAGTCATAGTCATTCTCAATATCAATTAATAACAATGCATATAAATGAAGGTGGTGCTCTCCAACTGGTGCTTTTTTATAAGAGGATGGTGACCCATAGATAGGCCCTTCACAGAGGGAAGCAGGGACTTGTAGCGGTGCCAGAGCTCGAGTTTTGAAACGGAGATGAATAATATTTTGAGCGGTATACTTTCATTGTCAACATAACATCCAAAGAGATCTCGATATCTTCCATGCTACATACATCATAGGCGGTTCCCAAATAGAATGGTAAAGTTTATACTCCCCCACCACCAACAAGCACAATCCACGGCTGGTCTGAAACAACGGGTACCATCCAACTAACAACCATCCTGGGGGAGTTTTGTTTGCAATTATTTTGATTTGATTTGAGCATGGGAGTGGGTATCCCGGTTACCGGCCATTTTCTCGTGAATGATGAGCGGAGTCCACTCATCGTGAGAATAACCCACCTAGCATGGAAGATATAGACAACCCTAGTTGATACATGAGCTATTCGAGCATACAAAACAGAATATCATTTGAAGGTTTAGAGTTTGGCACATGCAAATTTACTTGGAACGGCAGGTAAATACCGCATATAGGTACGTATGGTGGACTCATATGGAATAACTTCGGGGTTTATGGAAGTTGATGCACAAGCAGTATTCCCGCTTAGTACAAGTGAAGGCTAGAAAGAGACTGGGAAGCGACCAACTAGAGAGCGATACAGTCATAAACATGCATTAAGATTAACCAACAATGAGTGCAAGCATGAGTAGGATATAAATCACCATGAACATAATATCATGGAGGTTGTGTTGATTTTGTTTCAACTACATGTGTGAACATGTGCCAAGTCAAGCCACTCGAATCATTCAAAGGAGGATACCACCCTATCATACTACATCACAACCATTTTAATAGCATGTTGGCACGCAAGGTAAACCATTATAAACTCCTAGCTAATTAAGCATGGCACGAGTAACTATAATCTCTAATTGTCATTGCAAACATGTTTCATTCATAACAAGCTGAATCAAGAATGATGAACTAATCATATTTATAAAAATAAGATAGGTCGAGTTCATACCGGTTTCTCCCCGTCTCAATCATTTCATCATATATCGTCATTATTGCCTTCCACTTGCATGACCGAACGATGTGGATAATAATAATAGTGCATGTGCATTGGACTAAGCTAGAATCTGCAAACATTTAATCAAAGGAGAAGACAAGCTAATATGGGCTCTTTGATAGATCAACAATAATGCATATGAGAGCCACTCATCATTTTCATCGTGGTCTTCCCCTCTTGACCCCAAAAGAAAAGAATTTCAAAGAATGAGAAAAACTATTTACACGGGAAAGCTCCCAACAAGCAAAATAAGAACGAGAAATATCTTTGGGTTTTCTTATTCAATTGCTACTACTACAAGCATGGAAAGTAAACTAGCTAAAAGCTACAACTAAATTTTTTGGTTTTTCTCAAACTTTTGCAAACACACAAGAAGAAAGCAGGAAAAGAAAATAAACTAGCATGGATTATACAATGAAAAAGTATGAACACCAACAACTAGAATGAGTCTGTGAACATGAATGTAATGTCGTTGAGAAATACGTACTCCACCAAGCTTAGGCTTTTGTCCTAAGTTGGTCTAAGGCCACAACAAGCTCGGATGATATCTGACATCATAGTTATGGTCGTACTGTGCTGCGGTAGCTGCCGCCTGACGAGCTGCTTCCTGGAGACGAGCGGCCTCCGCTGATCTCTCATACTCGTTTTCCTCCTCTTTGGTTATAACATATCTCTCATTTGCCTGAAAGTTAAATAAGGAAGGAGTAGGCAAGGTAATAATAACACCACGCCATCTGTCAATGATTAGTCGGTACTGGAGGGACTGATCATTACTCTCAAGAAACTGGTAACGAACCATAGCATTATAATCTAGAAAAGCAGGTGGCAACTCAATATCATTTTCTCTTATGGATACACCAAGATAATCAGCTAAACGAGTTGCATAAATCCCACCAAATAAATCTCCATCTTTAGCATTAAGATGTAAAGTCCGTGCAACAATGGCCCCCCAAGTTATATCGCTTATCACATAATACTGCACTCTTGAGGACACTAAGATCTGGGACACAAATGTGGCTATGCTCATGCTTACCATTAATGCGTCTACCTATAAAGAGAGCAAAGTAATGTATGGCAGGAAAATGAATGCTCCCTATGGTAGCTTGTCTGATATTCCTAGTTTCTCCCACAGTGATACTAGCAAGGAAATTATTATATCCAGATTTGTGAGGCTCACTAAATATACCCCACTGTGGGATTTTACAATCAGTATTAAAATCTTCAAGGTCCATGGTATATGATTTATCATAGAAGTCAAATATAACAATGTGGGTGTTGCGCTTAGATGAAAAGTTAAACCTTCGCACAAAGGAATCAGTGAGGTAATAGTACTGGCGGCAATTATCTGATACAAAGTCCTCAAGATCAGCATTACGCACATATGCATCAAATTCATCCTTGAAGCCTGTTTGGACCATAAATTCATCCAACAACCATTCACAAGGCCGCACTTGAGCTTTCCTTCGTGGTTCGAGGTCCGGCTCACGTATCCGAGCCTCGGTGCTTGCTTCCTTGAAGAACCACCTTGTGACATTTTCCTAAACATTCTTCTTCCTCTGAAAAATTTCTGAAATTTTTTGTGACTCAAAATAAAAGTGAAACAAACTCAACAAGATTGATAGCAACTACTCCCACCAGTGCCTACAGACTATATCATGCATTAGAACTACTTTAGACCATATAAATTTGACATGCAAGCTCAAGAACAGGGTCACCTCAGCAGCAGAAATTTGCAATAAATAAAGCACTAGAACAAAAACTAATTGGACCATTGGAGGAGTCACATACCGAAGAACAACCCCCAAAACAGTTTTGTGAATGGAGCTTTGAGCAAGAAGATCGAAAATGGCAGCAAAACGAGCAAGAACACGAGTTTGAGCTACGTGATGATTTTTTTCTGGAGGAAGACCAAGTGTGTGGGTGCTGGAATAAGTGGAAGGGGCAACGTGGGGCCCACCAAGCAGGGGGCGCGCCGAGGGGGTAGGGCGCGCCCTCCACCCTTGTGGCTAGCTGGTGTGGCCCCCTGGTGTGTTCTAAGTGCCAGAAATTCTCAAATATTCTATAAAAATCATATTAAATTTTCAGGGCATTTGGAGAACTTTTATTTTCGGGGTATTTTTTATTGCAAGGATAATTCAGAAAATAGACATAAAATACTATTTTTTTGCTTTATTTAAACTAAATAACAAAGAGTGAAAGGAGGGTACAGGAAGTTGTGCTTTCTAAATTCATCCATCTCATGCTCATCAAACGGAATCCACTAACAAGGTTGATCAAGTCTTGTTAACCAACCTCTTTCGAATAACATGAAACTGGAGAATTTTTGAATAACACTAAGTTACCTCAACAGGGATATGCATGTCCCCAACAATAAGAAAATCATAATTATTTTTGACAATAGGAAGAGGGAATTCAAAACCTCCAATAGTAATAGTTGAAATTTTTTCAATAGAATTGATACTATGAACTTGAGGTTGTTTCTTCGGAAAGTGTATCGTTTGCTCATTACCATTAACATGAAAAGTGACATTGCCTTTGTTGCAATCAATAACAGCCCCTGCAGTATTCAAGAAGGGTCTACCAAGGATGATCAACATACTGTCGTCCTCGGAAATATCAAGAATAACAAAGTCCGTTAAAATAGTAACATTTGCAACCAGAACTGGCACATCCTCACAAATACCGATGGGTATAGCAGTTGATTTATCAACCATTTGCAAAGAGATTTCAGTAGGTGTCAACTTATTCAAATCAAGTCTACGATATAAATAGAAAGGCATAACACCGGCTCCAAGATCACATAAAGCAGTTTTAACATAGTTTCTTTTAATGGATCATGGTATAGTTAGTACTCCTGGGTCTCCTAGTTTCTTTGGTATTCCACTGTTAAAAGTATAATTAGCAAGCATGGTGGAAATTAAAACTTCCAGTATCTTTCTTTTATTTGTAACAATATCTTTCATATACTTTGCATAAGGATGCATATTAAGCATACCAGTCAAACGCATACGCAAAAAGATAGGTCTAATCGTTTCAACAAAGCGCTCAAAATCCTCATCATCCTTTTTCTTGGATGGCTTAGGAGGAAAAGGCATGGGTTTCTGAACCCATGGTTCTCTTTCTTTACCGTGCTTCCTAGCAATAAAGTCTCTCTTATCATAACATTGATTCTTTGATTGTGGGTTATCAAGATCAACATAAGGTTCAATCTCTACATCATTATCATTACTAGGTTGAGCATCAACATGAACATCATTATTAACATTATCACTAGGTTCATGTTCATCACCAGATTGTGTTTCAACATCAGAAATAGAAATATCATTGGGATTCTCAGGTGTGTCTATAATAGGTTCACTAGAAGCATGCAAAGTCCTATCCTTATTCCTTTTCTTTTTGTTAGAAGGACTAGGTGTATCAGTATTAATTCTTTGAGAATCTTGCTCAGCTCTCTTAGGGTGGCCCTCACGATCCAACGGTTCCTGGGTCATTTTGCCACCTCTAGTCATAACTCTAACAACATTATCTTTATTCTTATTATTCAATTCATTGAGCAAATCATCTTGTGCCTTAAGTACTTGTTCTACTTGAGTTATAACCATGGAAGCATGTTTACTAATAAGTTTAAGATCACTTTTAACTCTAGACATATAATCACTCAAGTGTTCAACCATATAAGCATTACATTTCAATTGTCTAGCAACATAAGCATTGAAGTTTTCTTGTTTAACAATAAATTATCAAACTCATCCAAGCATTGACTAGTAGACTTACTATGAGGAATATCACCTTCATCAAATCTATAGAGAGAATTTACCTTTACTACCTGTGTTGGGTTATCAAGACAATGTATTTCTTCAATAGGCGGTAAATTCTTAACATCTTCAGCTTTAATACTTTTTTCTTTCATAGATTTATTTGCCTCTTGCATATCTTTTGGACTGAGAAATAGAATACCCCTTTTCTTCAGAGTTGGCTTAGGAGTTGGTTCAGGAAGTGTCCAATCATTATCATCACTCAATATATTATTCAATAGCAATTCAGCTTGCTCAACAGTGCTTTCCCTGAAAACACAACCAACACAACTATCCAGGTGGTCTCTGGAGGCATTGGTTAGTCCATTATAAAAGATATCAAGTATTTCATTTTTCTTGAGAGGATGATCAGGCAAAACATTAAGTAATCGGAGAAGCCTCCCCCAAGCTTGTGGGAGACTCTCTTCTTCAATTTGCACAAAATTAAATATTCCCCGCAAGGCATCTTGTTTCTTATGAGCAGGGAAATATTTTGCAGAGAAGTAGTAAGTCATATCCTGGGGACTACGCACACAACCAGGAGCAAGAGAATTAAACCATATTTTAGCATCACCCTTTAATGAGAAAGGAAACAATTTAAGAATATAGTAATAGCAATTTTTTTCCTCATGAGTAAATAGGGTGGCTATATCATTCAGTTTAGTAAGATGTGCCACAATAGTTTCAGATTCATAACTATAGAAAGGATCAGCTTCAACCAACGTAATTAACTCAGGATCGACAGAGAATTCATAATCCTTATAAGTAACACAGATGGGTGAAGTAGCAAAAGCAGGATCATATTTCATTCTAGCATTCAAAGACTTCTCTTTCAGCTTAGCTAACAGTTTCTTAAGATCATATCTATCATTGCAAGCAAAAAAGTCTCTAGCAGTTTCTTCATCCATAACATAACCTTTAGGTACGACAGGCAATTCATATCTAGGGTGAGAATCTTCATCATAACTTTCATTAATACCATCAGTCTCAATAATTTCATTCTCTCTAACGCTAGCCAGTTGTTCATCAAGAAATTCACCTAATGGCACATTATTATCAAGTAGAGAAGTAGTATCATCATAAGCATCATGCATAGCAGAAGTGGCATCATCAATAACATGCGACATATCAGAATCAATAGCAGGTGTAGGTGTCACAAGTTTACTCAAAACAGAAGGTGAATCAAGTGAAGAGCTAGATGGCAGTTCCTTGCCTCCCCTCATAGTTGAGGGATAGATCTTGGTTTTTTTGTCTTTCAGATTCCTCATAGTGATCAACAGATATAAATCCCAAGTGACTCAGAGAACAGAGCTATGCTCCCCGGCAACGGCGCCAGAAAAAGGTCCTGATAACCCACAAGTATAGGGGATCGCAACAGTTTTCAAGGGTAGAGTATTCAACCCAAATTTATTGATTCGATACAAGGGGAGTGATACGTCCATTTTGCATCATGCTTTTATATCGATATTTATTGCAATATGGGATGTTACTACACATTATGTCACAATACTTATGCCTTTTCTCTCTTATTTTACAAGATTTACATGAAGAGGGAGAATACCGGCAGCTGGATTCTGGGCTGGAAAAGGAGCAAAATATTAGAGACCTATTCTGCACAACTCCAAAAGTCCTGAAACTCCACGAAAGTCAGTTTTGGAATATATTAAAAATATTGGGCAAAGAAATCACCAGAGGGTGGCCACCCACTGTCCACGAGGGTGGCACCGCGCCCCCTGCCTCGTGGGCCACCTGGAAGCCCCCCGATGCCCATCTTCTGGTATAAGGTGTCTTTTGCCCTGGAAAAGAAATCATAAGGAAGCTTTCAGGACGAAGCACCGCCGACTTGAGGTGGAATCTTGGTGGAACCAATCTAGGGCTCCGGCGGAGCTGTTCTGCCAAGGGAACATCCCTCCGGGAGGGGGAAATCGTCATCACCATCGATCCTCTCATTGGGAGGGGGTCAATCTCCATCAACATCTTCACCAACACCATCTCCTCTCAAACCCTAGTTCATCTCTTGTACCCAATCTTAGTCTCAAAACCTAAGATTGGTACCTGTGGGTTGCTAGTAGTGTTGATTACTCCTTGTAGTTGATGCTAGTTGGTTTATTTGGTGGAAGATCATATGTTCAGATCCTTTATGCATATTAATACCCCTCTGATTATGAACATGAATATGATTTATGAATAGTTACCTTTGTTCTTGGGGACATGGGAGAAGTCTTGTTATAAGTAGTCATGTGAATTTGGTATTCGTTCGATATTTTGATGAGATGTATGTTGTCTTTCCTCTAGTGGTGTTATGTGAACGTCGACTACATGACACTTCACCATTGTTTGGGCCTAGAGGAAGGCATTGGGAAGTAATAAGTAGATGATGGGTTGCTAGAGTGACAGAAGCTTAAACCCTAGTTTATGCGTTGCTTCGTAAGGGGCTGATTTGGATCCATATGTTTCATGCTATGGTTAGGTTTACCTTAATTCTTCTTTCGTAGTTGTGGATGCTTGCGAGAGGGGTTCATCATAAGTGGGATGCTTGTCCAAGGAAGAGCAGTACCCAAGCTCCGATCCACCCACATATCAAATTATCAAAGTAACGAACGCGAATCATATGAGCATGATGAAAACTAGCTTGACGATAATTCCCATGTGTCCTCGGGAGCGCTTTCCTTTATATAGGAGTTTGTCCAGGCTTGTCCTTTGCTAGAAAAATGATTGGGCCACCTTTCTGCACCTTAGTTACTTTTGTTACTTGTTACTCGTTATGAATTACCTTATCACAAAACTATTTGTTACCGATAATTTCAGTGCTTGCAGAGAATATCTTACTAAAAACCGCTTGCCATTTCCTTCTACTCCTCATTGGGTTCGACACTCTTACTTATTGAAAGGACTACGATAGATCCCCTATACTTGTGGGTCATCAAGACTATTTTCTGGCGCCGTTGCCAGGGAGTGAAGCACCTTTGGTAGGTGGAATTTGGTAAGGAAAAATTTATATAGTGTGTTGAAATTTACTATCACTTGTTACTATGGAAAATAATCCTTTGAGGGGCTTGTTCGCGGTATCTTCACCCCGACAACTAGAGCAAAGAGTTGCTCCTCAACCTATTGAACCTACTGAAAATGTTTACTTTGAAATTCCTTCGGGTATGGTAGAGAAACTTCTAGTTAATCCTTTTACAGGAGATGGAACATTACATGCCGATATGCACCTAATCTATGTGGATGAAGTTTGTGGATTATTTAAGCTTGCAGGTATGCCCAAGGATGTCATCAAGAAGAAGGTCTTCCCTTTATCTTTGAAGGGAGAGGCATTGGCATGGTTTAGGCTATGTGATGATATTGGATCATGGAACTACAATCAATTGAAATTGGAATTTCATCAGAAGTTTTGTCCTATGCATCTGGTTCATCGTGATCATAATTATATATATAATTTTTGGCCTCGTGAAGGAGAAAGTATCGCTCAAGCTTGGGGGAGGCTTAAGTCAATGTTTTCATGCCCCAATCATGAGCTCTCAAGAGAAATTATTATTCAAAAAATTTATGCTCGGCTTTCTCTCAATAATCACTCCATGCTCGATACTTCTTGTACTGGTTCTTTTATGATGAAGACTATTGAATTCAAATGGGATTTATTGGAAAGAATTAAACGCAACTCTGAAGATTGGGATCTCGATGAAGGTATGGAGTCAGGTATAACACCTAAGTTCGATTGTGTTAAATCTTTTATGGATACCGATGTTTTTCGTGAATTTAGCAATAAATATGGACTTGACTATGAGATAGTAGCTTATTTTTGTGAATCATTTGCTACTCATGTTGATCTCCCTAAAGAGAAGTGGTTTAAATATCATCCTCCCATTGAACTAAAAGTAGTTTAACCTATGAAAGTTGAAGAAAAGGCTATCACTTATAATGTTGATCCTATTGTTCCTACTGCTTATATCGAGAAACCACCTTTTCCTGTTAGAATAGAGGATCATGCTAAAGCTTCAACTGTGGTTCATAAGAGTAATGCTAGAACAACTACACCCCCTGAGCAAATTAAAGTTGAACCTAGTTTGCTATGGTTAAGGATCTCTTGGTCGATAATATTGATGTGCATGTTATTTACTTCTGTGATGAAGCTGCTAGAATTGCTACACCCGATACTAAACAAAAACATAGACCTGTTGTTGGCATGCCTGTTGTTTCTGTTAAAATAGGAGATCATTGTTATCATGGCTTATGTGATATGGGTTCTAGTGCCAGTGCAATACCTCATTCCTTATACAAAGAAATTATGCATGATATTGCACCTGCTGAGATAGAAGATATTGATGCTACAATTAAGCTTGCCAATAGAGATACTATTTCACCAATTGGGATTGTTAGAGATGTTGAAGTCTTGTGTGGGAAAGTTAAATATCCTACTGATTTTCTTGTTCTTGGATCCCCACAAGACGACTTTTATCCCATTATATCTGGTATGCCCTTCTTGAATACTCTTAAATATGCTTATCTTGATGAAAAGAAGATATATCCTGTTATTATTAGTGCTAACCTTTCAGAGCAGGAAGAAGAAAAATTATTGAAAACTCTAAAGAAGCACCGTGCTGCTATTGGATATACTCTTGATGATCTTAAGGGCGTTAGTCCCACTCTACGCCAGCACACAATAAAATTGGAGAAAGATGCTAAACCAGTTGCTGATCACCAACGACAGTTAAACACTAAGATGAAAGAAGTGGTAAGAAATGAAATACTAGAGCTTCTGGAGGCATGCATAATTTACCCTGTTGCTGATAGTCAATGGGTAAGTCCCGTCCATTGTGTCCCTAAGAAGGGAGGTATTACTATTGTTCCCAATGATAAAGACGAATTGATCCCACAAAGAATTACAACAGGTTATAGAATGGTAATTGATTTCCGCAAATTGAATAAAGCTACTAGAAAAGATCATTACCCTCTGCCTTTTATTGATCAAATGCTAGAAAGATTATCCAAACATACACATTTTTGCTTTCTAGATGGTTATTCTATTTTATCTCAAATACATGTGTCAAAAGAGGATCAGGATAAGACCACTTTTACTTGCCCTTTCGGTACCTTTGCTTATAGATGTATGCCTTTTGATTTATGTAATGCATCTGCTACCTTTCAAAGATGTATGACTGCTATATTCTGTGACTTTTGTGAAAAGATTGTTGAGGTTTTCATGGATGATTTTTCCGTGTATGGAACTTCTTTTGATGATTGCTTAAGCAACCTTGATCGAGTTTTGCAGAGATGTGAAGACACTAATCTTGTCTTGAATTGGGAGAAGTGCCACTTTATGGTTAATGAAGGTATTGTCTTGGGGCATAAAATTTCTAAAAGAGGTATTGAAGTTGATAAAACTAACGTTAATGCTATTGAAAAGATGTCGTGTCCCAAGGACATCAAAGGTATAAGAAGTTTCCTTGTTCATGCCGGAGGTTCATTAAAACTTCTCAAAAATTTCTAGGCCTCTGACTAATCTATTACAAAAAGATGTTCCTTTTGTCTTTGATGATGATTGCGTAGAAGCATTCGAAATACTTAAGAAAGCCTTGAGTTCTGCACCTATTGTTCAGTCTCCTGATATGAATTTACCCTTTGAAATCATGTGTGATGCTAGTGATTATGCTGTAGGTGCTGTTCTAGGACAAATAGTTGATAAGAAATTAAATGTTATCCAATATGCTAGTAAAACTCTAGAAAATGCCCAGAGAAATTATGCTACTACTGAAAAAGATTTTTTAGCAGTTGTGTTTGCGTGCGATAAGTTCAGACCTTATATTGTTGATTCCAAAGTAACTGTTCACACTGATCATGCTGCTATTAAATACCTTATGGAAAAGAAAGATGCTAAACCTAGACTTATTAGATGGGTTCTCTTGCTACAAGAATTTGATTTGCATATTATTGATAGAAAGGGAGCTGAGAACCCCATTGCAGACAACTTATCTAGGTTAGAGAATGTTCTTGATGACCCACTACCTATTGATGATAGCTTTCCTGATGAACAATTAGCTGTGATAAATGCTTCTCGTACTGCTCCATGGTATGCTGATTATGCTAATTACATTGTTGCTAAATTTATACCACCTAGTTTCACATACCTGCAAAAGAAAAAGTTTTTCTATGATTTAAGGCATTACTTCTGGGATGACCCACACCTTTATAAGGAAGGAGTAGATGGCGTTATTAGACATTGTGTACCTAAGCATGAACAGGAACAGATCCTACACAAGTGTCACTCTGAGGCATATAGAGGACATCACGCGGGAGATAGAACTGCACATAAGGTATTGCAATCCGGTTTTTATTGGCCTACTCTCTTCAAAGATGCCCGTAAGTTTGTCTTTCATGTGATGAGTGTCAAAGAATTGGTAATATTAGTAGACGTCAAGAAATGCCTATGAACTATTCACTTGTTATTGAACCATTTGATGTTTGGGGATTTGATTATATGGGACCGTTTCCTTCCTCTAATGGATATACACATATTTTAGTTGTTGTTGATTACGTTACTAAGTGGGTAGAAGCTATTCCAACTAGTAGTGCTGATCATAACACTTCCATTAAGATGCTTAAAGAAGTTATTTTGCTGAGGTTTGGAGTCCCTAGATATTTAATGACTGATGGTGGTTCACATTTTATTCATGGTGCTTTTCATAAGATGCTTGCTAAGTATGATGTTAATCATAGAATTGCATCTCCATATCATCCACAGTCTAGTGGTCAAGTAGAATTGAGTAATAGAGAGCTTAAATTAATTTTGCAAAAGACTGTTAATAGATCTAGAAAGAATTGGTCTAAGAAACTTGATGATGCATTATGGGCCTATAGAACTGCATATAAAAATCCTATGGGTATGTCTTTGTATAAAATGGTTTATGGAAAAGCATGTCACTTACCTCTCGAACTAGAACATAAGGCATATTGGGCCATTAAAGAGCTCAATTATGATTTCAAACTTGCCGGTGAGAAGAGGCTATTTGACATTAGCTCACTTGATGAATGGAGAACCCATGCCTATGAGAATGCCAAACTATTTAAAGAAAAAGTTAAAAGATGGCATGACAAAAGGATACAGAAGCGCAATGTTGGTGATTATGTTTTGTTATACAACTCTCATTTAAGATTTTTTGCAGGGAAACTTCTCTCTAAATGGGAAGGTCCTTACATTATCGAAGAGGTCTATCGTTCCGGTGCCATAAAAATCAACAACTTCGAAGGTACAAATCCAAAGGTGGTAAACGGTCAAAGAATCAAACATTATATCTCAGGTAATCCCATAAATGATGAAACCAATGTTATTGACACTGTAACCCAGGAGGAGTACATAAGGGACACTTTCCAGAACGTTTCAGACTCTGAAAAGGAATAGGTATGTCGTATGGTAAGTAAACCGACTCCAAAATAGTTCTAATAGCAATTTTCCCTGTTTTGGAATATTTAAGAAAATGGAAAAATAAGTAGTCCGGAAAGGACACGAGGCGTCCACGAGGGTGGAGGGAGCGCCCCCTGCCTAGTGGGCACTTCGTGTGCCCTCCGGACTCCGTTTTCTTGCACGATACTTCTTTTGGCCAGTAAAAAATCATTATATAATCTCCCGAAGGTTTTGACCATTGTACCACGACAAAACCCTCTGTTTTTGTTTTGAGTTGTCTCTGCAACAGATCTAGAGTAAGATGTCTTCTCAAGAGTCAGTCAGAGAGAGTCGGGTATCTAATCCTACACCGGGGCCAAGAGCAAACAGCGATGCTAACCACTTTGGGCCATCAACGAAGGAAGAGATGGAGGCCAACTTAAAAAGGATAGATGCTATGGAGGAAG
The DNA here is from genome assembly GCA_021437245.1 of Aegilops speltoides. Lineage (NCBI taxonomy): Eukaryota > Viridiplantae > Streptophyta > Magnoliopsida > Poales > Poaceae > Aegilops > Aegilops speltoides. Next base: position 457,192,497 of record CM038142.1, read on the forward strand.
ATCAAGAAGTTACTTCTCGTCTACAAGCAAGATTTATGATGGAGGAACTCCAACGCTCAGCAATTCCAAATTCGGTTATACCTCCCAATGCTAGATTTATTTCTTATGAAAATATAAAAAAGAGTGCTACTTGTTCTCCCGCAGCTATGCAACATCCATGGGTGAAAGAAGCTTTAACAGTCGCGGATAAACTCCGCAAGGAAACTATTGATCTTAAACAGCAAGTCAATAAGCTCGAGGAAGAGAACCGTATCCTAAGGGGCATCATCGCCAAGAATATTACATCACCACCTCCGAAGAAAGAGACATACTCACATGGTTATGGGCACTCCCCTTGGCAACTGCCAAGCTTGGGGGAGGTGCCCCGGTATCGTATCACCATCACACTTCTATCTTTATTGTTTTTCTTAGTCGATCCTTTTGGTTATATGTTGATCTATTAGAATAAAGTTTAGTATGATCTAGCTTTGAGTTTTTGTGTCGATCCCTATCTATGTAATCGAGTCTGTGAGCTATATATAATAAAGATTAGTTTTGAGTTGAGGGCTTTGCTATCTTGCTATGATCTTGAGGGAATAAAAGAAAGAAAAAGAATAAAAAGAAATAAAGAGATCATATTGATCTTATGGAGAGTGATGACTTCACATATAAAGAGTATGATGAATAAAAGTTGTTGAGAGTTGACAAACATAGTTTTGGTCATCATTGCAATTAATAGGAAGTAATAAAGAAAGAGAGGTTTTCACATATAAATATACTATCTTGGACATCTTTTATGATTGTGAGCACTCATTAAAATATGACATGCTAAAAAGTTGATGTTGGACATGGAAGACAACGTAATGGGTTATGTTTTCTTATGTACGAAATAAAGTATATTGTCATAGATCATCCAACATCTTGAGCTTGCCTTTCCCCCTCATGCTAGCCAAATTCTTTGCACCAAGTAGAGATACTACTTGTGCTTCCAAATATCCTTAAACCCAGGTTTGCCATGAGAGTCCATCATATCTACCTATGGATTAAGATCCTTCAAGTAAGTTGTCATTCTTGCAAGCAATAAAAATTGCTCTCTAAATATGTATGATCTATTAGTGTGGAGAAAATAAGCTTTATACGAGCTTGTGATATGGAAGAAATAAAAGTGACAGACTGCATAATAAAGGTCCTTATCACAAGTGGCAATATAGAGTGATGTTCTTTTGCATTAAGATTTTGTGCATCCAACCACAAAAGCATATGACAACCTCTGCTTCCATGTGAGAAGGGCCTATCTTTTATTATTGTCTTTTACACTTTATCCTTTGGCAAGCACTATGTCTTGGAAAGATCATGATATATATACCCAATTGGATGTAGGTTTTCATAAAGTATTATTGTTGACATTACCCTTGAGGTAAAAGGTTGGGAGGTGAAACTATAAGCCCCTATCTTTCTTTGTGTCCGATTAAAACTTCATACCCATAAGTATTGTGTGGGTGTTAGCAATTGTGAAAGACTAAATGATAGTTGAGTATGTGGACTTGCTGAAAACCTCTTATATTTGACTCTTTCTGATGTTATGATAAATTGCAATTGCTTCAATGACTGAGATTATAGTTTGCTAGTTTTCAATGAAGTTTCTGATTCATACTTTACATTGTGAATAGATTGTTTTTTAGCATAAGAAATCATATGACAATATATATATTGCTGTTCTAAGAATGATCATGATGCCCTCATGTCCGTATTTTATTTTATTGACACCTCTATCTCTAAACATGTGGACATATTTTTCGATATCGGCTTCCGCTTGAGGACAAGCGAGGTTTAAGCTTGGGGGAGTTGATACATCCATTTTGCATCATTGTCGTGGAATAGTCACGTCAGATGTCCTTGTGGACTTAGTTATGGAGCTATTGCAACTAGGAAGCTTGAAGGGGTTAAATCGGGACAATGGACACGAGAGAGTTTATACTAGTTTGGCCCCTTACGGTGAAGGTAAGGCCTACGTCTAGTTGGGTTGGTATTGATGTTTCGATAACCAGGGAGCAAGACATGCTATGCCCGGTTCTCGATGTGTTGTTTCTTGCCCTAAGTCGCTAGCAGGTCGTCCCATTATATACACGGGTGGACACCCACCGGCTTACAGAGTCCCGACCGGCTTATAAACAGAGTCCGGCTCGGTGACTAGTTAAATCTACCTTACGTTACAAGTCATGCTATCATGGCGGTTTACTACAATGGGCTTAAGCCGCCCGTGGGCCTTAAGCTCTCAATGAATCACCATCTTCATGCTTAGTCTTGGGCTTCCTCTGATGAGTACTCTTTGCGTAACCCGGCCCCTCCTGGGCGGCTTACACAAATAGTCATATCCCCATCATTAGGCCCTGGATTGATTTGAACATGTTCATGTCAATCTAAAAAATATTTGTAAATAATTAAATCTTCAGTCTTCTGACTATACAGAGGGTTTTTGCTAACCCGCCATGACATCATCTTCTGGATCCGTCTTAACTCGGCGTGACGTCATCCTTCCTTTAGCTCATTTTTTATTCCACCGAATCCTTCAACGGATCTCTTCTTTACTGTCTATTCCGAAAATCGAGGCGTCAGGGCCGCTAGATAATAATTGTTATATCCTCGTTTCCCGCGCCGTCTTAGTTATCTCCTCCCTATAAATAGCCATGACTTGGATCTTTTCCCTTTTACTCTTTCAGTCGTCTTCTTCCTCTCCTCTCTGCCTCTCAAGCTCCGCCGCCGTTACCATCGACTCCCTTCGTCTTCATCGACTCAGGTCGCTACATCAACCTAACTGTAACCAGAGATCGATGGCGAGCTTCCACAGTTCATCCTCATCCGTGAGTTCCCTTTTCCCCTTTCTTAGATCTATCTTGGAGCTCTGCTGAGTTCATCAGGTTCATCACCGCCCGATGCAGATCCTTGCTAGTTTGTACTTCCACAGCCTGTTTAGATTGTAAAAACCTTGCAGAAACACTGCGGTAGTTGTTTGTGTTGATCTTGTATAGAAATAGATCTCATTTCTCTTGTTTGGAAACCTCCCTTGAATGCATGAACTTCTCTGCCCTGTTTTTAGGTTTAGAAATTTTCCTTTTTAGGACAATAGTTTGATCCATAACAAGAGCTGTTGTCCGTGAAACTTGTTTCTATCACCCGGAAAGCTTCTTCTGGAGAACTTACTTTATCACCACTGTCTAGGTGTTCGGTTTAAAAATCCTTGAATGATTGTGGATCCTGATAGCGGCTTAAACTTTACCGCACAGTCACCCTTATATCATTAGGCCCCTTGCTTAAGCCGCCATTTTGAATAAATTTGAATATTTCTCCTGGGTTAAATTTGAACCGGAACTTTCTTACTTTGTCGTAGGCCACTGTCGTTATGGCTCCTAAGGTGGCCAAGGCCCCAGTGACTTGCAGCTGGGTTCCATCCACAGTAACCAAAAGCAAACTTGCCGAGCTTGTAACGTCTGGCCATCTGCCAAAAAGGAGGTTATGTCCTATCGTGCCCCTCACCCGTATGAGGAGATACCTCAACCCAAAGACAGGGAGGTAGTAGTATTCACAGACCATATGACCCGGGGATTTGCCCCTCCTGGCTCAAAATTCTTCAGAGAAGTTCTGGATTTCTTTGACCTAAGGCCTCAAGATATTGGACCCAATTCCGTGTCCAATCTGTGCAATTTCCAAGTTTTCTGCGAGGTTTACTTAGGAGAGGAACCAAGTTTGCTGTTGTTCAAAGAGCTTTTTTACTTGAACTGGCAGAATGAACGCGCCAACGGACCTAGTCTTGAGCTTGGCGGCATCTCAATCCAGCGGCGGAGAGACTGCCTTTTCCCTTATGCTGAGCTGCCGAGTCACCCCAAAGACTGGAACCAGATGTGGTTCTACTGTCAAGACACCTCTCCAGCCAACGAGAAGCCTCTGCCCGGCTTTCGTGCCCTGCGTCTTGAGTCCAATCATCATCTGGCGGACAAGTTAACTGCTGTTGAGCGCCTGCCTCTTAACCCCACCATCAGAAAGATCAAAGCCCTTTTAGGCAACGGGTTAACTGGCATTGACTTGGTCCGGGTCCGGGTCACGTGGAGGATACTACCATTAAGCCGCCGCTCCGGCTTAATGTGTACGTACACAGGCGAAAAGGACGACTCAATGCGTCATATCCCTGAGGACTTACCAGATGATGTGGTAGATGCTACAGTCCAATCGCTATTGAAGGAAGGCACTGTAACCGGTAATACTTTCAGTTTGCTTCCCTTCTGCAAGAAGAATCCGGCTCCTGCAGTAAGTTACTAGTCTTCACAAATACTCTTTAATATGTTACCTTCTAGTACTTATGATTCTTTGTCTTTTCCCACAGGCCGATGACAACTTCTGGAAGGTCAAGTATGACCATGAGGCTGCAAAACTGGCCCGGGCTGCCAAGAAGACCGAAAGGAAAACCGCCAGGACGGGTACCTCTAAAAAGAAGAAACCCAGCGCCTCTGATATGCTTAAATTGGACGACTCTTCGTCAGATGAGGAAGGGGTAATCTTTTTTGATTTTCTTTAACTCCTTTGCCGTTATCTTACTGACATTTGATCCTTTCAGGAGGATACTGGGAACAGTCAAGCAGCTGGCGAAGAGGTAACTATAATTTCCTCCAACTCAGAGCCTTTGCCAACACAAAGAATCCGAAGGGTGACCCGTAAAGTAAGGTTTTCACACCCTCTCGCTTACCAAGATCCTCAATTTCTTTTGAAGCAACAACAACTTGAGAACCGGCGACAGACTCGGGCCAACCAGGATGCAGAGCTTTCCTCCGGCTTACCTGATGTAACCAGGAAGCGTCGGACCGAGGTTATCTCCGACTTACGTTTTGTTTTACCCTTGATGGGTTTGATTCGCTAACCTCTCAATTCATCTAATTCCAACTATCAGGATACCTCCCCTTCTTCTGATGAGTCGATGCAATCAAACATGCCGGCTTTCAAAACGGCTCCCGGGTAATATAACCTTTCTTACTTTGAGTTTATCCATACTTATACTTTGATACTTATCCTTCCACCTTTGATTGACAGCTTGCAAGTAAAGCCCAGCAAGAGGGCAAAGAAGAATAAGCCACCCCAAGACCCGGTGGTTAGTGAACCGGTGATTGACTCATCCGTTCCAGACAGCTCCACTCATCAGCCACCGCCTTAACCGGCTTCTGACATTCCAGAGCCAACTTCTAACCCGCCTACAGAAGACGTGATTCACAACTCGGATGACCCGGAAGTTCCTAGCCCGGCCAAGACGGCTGACCCGGAGGTTGAAATTGTGAAGAGCCAATACGTTGAACCGGGCCGGCCTACTGCCCTTGCCCAATGCACCGCCAAGGAGGAGTTTGCCCAGCGCCGGAAGTCCAAACAAGACCTCACTGACTACTCTCACCTAAGTATTGGTGATATAGTCTCAGGCTATCTGAACCAAGTACACAGTAGTCGTGACCTGGAAATTGACATGGTGAAGCAAATACAGCATAAATCTGAGGTAAAATTTAAGCTTTTACTCTGAACCTTACTTACTGTACTAGCCCCCAAGTCTATTGCTTATGAATGAATATGCTGTAGACTTAATAATCTGCTTGCCATTAATTTTGTCCGGTTTAAATTGAATATGTTTAACCCGGAGATACCATGAAACTTTGAATTTTGGGTTACACATTAGCCCCCAAGTGTCAAGTACTTTTACTTGTAAAGTGCTTGAGACTTAATATGTGTGACTTGGTAAAATAGAGTAAAAATTCTTTAAACATACATTAGCCCCCAAGTGCCAAGTGTCTTTACTTGTAAAATGCTTGGGACTTAAATGTTATCTTACCAAGATTCTTACCATAACCTGATGTCAATGCAGGCCACCATTAGTCAATTTGAGGCGGAAATTGCTGATCTGAGTTAGTTGAAAACCCAAGAGCTCGAATCTCAGAAAGCCAATTCCAAGTTTGAATTTAGTGTCTCTGAACAAGAGAAGCTGAAGAAAAATTTTGAGTCAGAAAAGAAGGCTTGGGTTGATGAGAGGGCTTCACTAGTGACTCGGGCTGAAACAGCGGAGGCATCTCTCGCCGAGGCAACAAATGAGCTATCCGACTTAAAATGACACATATCCCAAATGGTCTCAGCTATCTTTGGTAAGCCGCCCGTAAATATTGTAATCCTTCAAGAGTTACCGTAATAGTTGCCTCCAGCTTACTGTTATACCTGTGAATATGCAGGCCCCAGGAGTACCAACCTTAAGGAAAATATGTTGGTCAAGCTTAAGGCGGTGTATACCTTGGTAGAGCAACAGATCGGTCACACAAGGCGCTGATCGCTGTGGCCTTATCAAATACCTCTCCCCGGCTCCTGCAAGACGTGTTGAGACATCTGTCGGTGCTACCTCAACGCATTCAAGACTTAAGGCTGGCATCTGCGAGAGCCGGAGCCGTGGCTGCGTTGAGTCGGGCAAAAGCATGGGTGCTAGAACTTGACCTTGCTGACCTCTCTCTTGGATATCCAAGTCTTAAGGAGGACGGCACTGCTTTTGGCGAACAGGACTTCACTACCTGTGTTAATGTCGTACGCCCCTTGGCGACTCTCATTGGAGAGGATACTGATCTCACCAAGTATTCGTCGGGTTATGATAGCGAGAACCGGAGAATCCCAAATGTCCCATATGACCAAGTCAGCCTGATCCCTCCAACGCGTAAGCATACCTTTTCCCGTGAAGTGGACCCGGCCAGTTTAATAGATGATGAAGCTGAATTTGAAGCTTTGAGCGGCATTGATCGGGCCTCGCCCACTTTCCAGACAAAACAACCAAGGAGAGGCGGGAAGGATAATCCGAGTCATCAAGCCACCGGAGGAATGAGCCGCCACGGGTTATAACTTTGCAAAGAACAATGCTTCACTTATTCGCACTCGGGAGTCTTGTAATAGGATAGAAAAACTCCTTAATGCCTGTCATGCCTTATGGTACTTATTGCTTTTGTTAAGCCGCCAGTACTATTTCCATCTTGCTTATGTTAATCAAGTGGTTCCTTGATATTTCACCTTGCTTCATTTTATCCTATAACCCCTTTTGATAACCTCTCAGGCTTATATAGATTTTCACCTGGCACTTTTTAGAACCTGAGGTAACCAATATAAAACCGGAAGGATCAAGAACCATCTCCTTAAGAAGGTTTCAATGATAGTTAAAATAATTATACTTGCAATGTTCACAGGCTCCTGATTCGAATACGATCAGAGAACCGTTCCAAAGAGGTTAAGCTAAGATTCAGATACGATCATATAGCCCCCAGTGGCGTTTGGCGATGCCGATCAAGTGGGTATCGACAGCTATGTTCTCTTTGGTTCGAGTACGACCTATGTTTGAACAGGAAGCCCCCAAGTGAACATAAGAGTTGTTTAATGACGCTGATTCGAATACGATCCACGTCAGACCCAAAGGGGTTAAGCTATGATTCAAATTTGATCAGGAAGCCCCGAAGTGGGTTTGGCAATATGCCGATCAAGTGGGTATCGACAACTATGTTCTCTTTGGTTCGAATACAACCTATGTTTGAACAGGAAGCCCCCAAGTGACCAAGGCTAGATTCAGATATGATCATAAGCTGGACCAAAGGGAAAGCCGGATTCAGATATGATCCGTCCCCTGTTGGCAGTGTCCATCACCTGATAAAGAAAACATGAAACATTTCTTTATGGGAAAAAAAGGACAGAGGTCCTGCTTTATTGCTTTATATAATATGTACATTATAAAAACTATCTTAAAAAAGAAACTTAAGTATAGTAAGGCCGGAGATGAGCTATGTTCCACGGCCGGCGGGTCTCTTCCTCCGATTTAAATGAGTCCTTGTGCTCTCGAATATCGATGAGATAGTATGACCCACAGCAGATTCTTGTCGACCACAAAGGGTCCTTCCCCGTGGGTGAGGGAGTCTCGACTAGGGGTGTCCGGACAGCCGGACTATCATCGCCCCACGGACTCCAAGACTACGAAGATACAAGATTGAAGACTCCGTCCGTGTCCGGATGGGACTTTCCTTGGCGTGGAAGGCAAGCTTGGCAATACGGATATGTAGATCTCCTACCATTGTAACCGACTCTGTAACCCTAGCCTCCTCCGTGTCTATATAAACCGGAGGGCTTTAGTCCGTAGGACAACATACATTACAACAATCATACCATAGGCTAGCTTTAGGGTTTAGCCTCCTTGATCTTGTGGTAGATCCACTCTTGTACTACCCATATCATCAATATTAATCAAGCAGGTCGAGGGTTTTACCTCCATCAAGAGGGCTCGAACTCGGGTAAAACATCGTGTCCCTTGTCTCCTATTACCATCCGCCTAGACGCACAGTTCGGGACCCCCTACCCGAGATCCGCCGGTTTTGACACCGACATTGGTGCTTTCATTGAGAGTTCCTCTGTGTCGTCACCGATAGGAAGGATGCCTCCACCCGTCTTCAAAGACGGTATTTTCGCCAAAGGGGCCTTGGCTGCCGGCCGAACTATCCGGCTAGGTGGTTTTCTTATGACCGCCTGTCCGGCCACTTCTTCGACAATGACTTCTCAAGTCATCAAAAGCAATCTTCGCGTCAGCTCGGAATCCGCCGAGCAGCTGGATCCAATAGAGCTCTCCTCTGTTAACGAGCTCTTGGATCGCATCGCCACCCTGGGAGTCCCTATAGACTACAATCAGATTGGGCTTAAAACCGATCTGAGAGAGATTAACTCTCCCCAGGCCACCCACCACGTCGCAGTGGTAGAGGAGCAATGCGGCGACTCTTCGCCTATATTGAAAACTAGTCACGTCCGGATTCCCGAACCCTCCATGCCGGACTTCCGCAGAGGGACGGACTTCGATCGAGCATTGAACTTAAAATCATGCATCGTTCCGGACTCGCTGGATCGTGTCCAGCAACCCAAGCTTCCAAATTCGGAAACTCCTCGGCCTTTAAGCCCCAAGATGGGCAGGGATCCGGATTTTAGTCCACCCACCCGCCCAGACATATGCAATCTATCTCTAATACGGCAAGAGCCCGCTGAAACAAGACATCACTATCGGGCCGATTCTCCCGGTTATGGACAGGATAAAGGACTGCCGAGAGGAAAACGCAATCTCAATCTTTTGCAATAATTGCACGGACAAGGAATATTGAACGCCATCGCCGTCAGAAATTATACGCCGATCAAGGCCCATAGTACGAAAAGTATGTGCTATGGAGAGTTTTCGAAAACCAAAACCAATTTTGGGATAATCCGCCCCAACACAACCCCAAATCCGCAACAAAAGGGTGCATCACACTCGGCCCCTGATGCAAAAACCAAAAGCAAAAACTCCATAAAGGGCACGGAACGTCGCATCGAGGGATGGCTCAATGGACCTGTAAGCTTCATAGTACGAGGGAGCCGTCCCAACACATAGCCTTCGAGCATGTTGGATACTACGGCAGGTGGCCAAAAATGGCAAGGAGCTTCTAGCCCCGGAAAACCACTCCAACAATACCGGTACGGTATCAACAATCTTTGAGACCTTCACATCAAACAATATGCGAAAACGAACAAACCGCGGCCTCGCCGAAGTCTACCAAGTAGCAACAACAAATCGATGGAGCGACTCAACTATTACCTTCAACGCCAGCGACGAACCTAAATTCCGAACAGCCTGAGCACCAGCCGCACTGGTGCTTAGTCCCATAGTGGACGGCTTTTGACTTACAAAGGTCCTCATAGATGGCGGCAGCGGATTAAACCTCATCTACGAGGAAACTCTTCAAAAATGGAAATAGATCGGAGCCGATTGAGCGAAGCAGACAACCTTCAAAGGAATAATCCCTAGCCGAAGCGCGCTGCACCGAAAAATCACACTCGATGTGGTGTTCGCTCGCCGGACAATTACAGATCCAAAGAAGTCACGCTCCAAGTGGCCCTGCTCAACAGCGGATATCACGCTATATTAGGACGAGAGGCATTCACAATTTTTCAAGCAAGACCTCATTACGGGTACATGAAGCTCAAAATGCCCGGGCCCGCGGAATAATCACTCGCTAGTGATCCGGACATAGCACTCGCGTCAAAAACAAGACAGCCAAGACTAGCCCTCGAGGCACTATCCAAGCCTTAGCAAGCAGAAGAACTCATCCGCGCAAGCGCTCTACGGTGAACAGGACGATGTGATACTCGATAAAAGATCCAAGTCCACCTCCTTCAAACCAGCAGATGAAATAATAAAATTCCAGGTCCATCCAACAGACCCAACAAAGACGGCCTCCATCGGGGCACAATTGAACCTCGAAGTAGACGCTGCACTGCGCGAATTCCTTCGGGAAAATTGGGACATTTTTGCCTGGCATCCTTCGGATATGCCCGGAATCCCACGCAGTTGGCGTAACACAGCCTAACCATCCTAAAGGATTTAAGCCACCAAACAGGCTCTTCGACGATTTTCCGAACCCAAAAGACAGCAATGGGAGAAGAGCTAGCCAAACTATTGGAAGCCGGATTCATCGAGATATCAAACATCCGGATTGGCTAGCAAATCTGGTAATGGTACCAAAGAAGGACAAATCCTGGTGCCTGCGGTCGATTTTAAAGACCTCAATAAGGCTTGCCTAAAGGATCCCTTTCCTCTCCCCCGATCAACCAAATTATCGATGCTACCGCAGGCACGATTCGTTGTGCTTCCTCGACGATACCGCTACCATCAAATCAAGATGGCGGAAGCGCACCAAGCCGCACGGCATTCATCACTCCATACGGACCATTCGCTTCAACACGACGCCTTCGGACTTAAAAACACCGCGCAACATATCAGCGCATGATTCAAACATGTCCGCTACCTAGATAGGCAAAACAATGAGAGATACGAGACGACGAGTCGCCAAAACAAAACACGCCGAAACTCTAGTAGACGATTTAAGACTCACGCTCGACAACCTCGAGCATATGACATCAAGCTGAATCCGGAAAATGTGTTTTCGGCGCATCAGCCGGAAAGCTGCTGGGCTTCATTGTATCCGTAGAGGAATTGAAGCAAACCGGCTAAAGTCCGAGCTCACACAGCTTGGACATTCCAAAAGACCTCAAACAAATACAAAAATTAACAGGATGCGTGGCAGCTCTAAGCCGCTTTATCCCCCGTCTAGGAGAAAAGGCATTGCCCCTCTATCGCCTCCTCAGGCGCACCGAACACTTCGAGTGGACGGATGCTGCCACTGCCGGACTCGAAGAAATAAAGGTCATATTGGCAACAAATCCGGTCCTGGCTGCGCCCAATCTGGGCGAACCAATGTTGTTATACATCGCATCAACGCATCAAGTTGTAATCTGGCCATTGAGCTCTTACCATTCGATATAACTTACAAACCTCGGCGAGCTATAAAGTCACAAGTTTTGGCTGACTTTGTGGCCGAATGGACCGAAGCCGAACTCCCTAAAGAGTACGGCGCATACTCCAATTGGATTATGCACTTCGACGGCTCTAAAATGTTGGCCGGATGGGGTCTGGCGTTGCTTTGACGCCCCCAACCGGGACACAGTCCAATACGCATTTCAAATAATGTACACGGACTCCAACAATGCAGCCGAACACGAGGCCCTTTACACGGTCTCCGGATGGCAATTCCATGGGCATTCAACGCCTAGAGGTGCGCGATTCAAACCTTGCAATATCCCAAATAAATGGAGATTTCGATGCCAAGGATCCAAAATGGCAGCATATCGCAATGCTGTCTTTAAAATGTCACTCGGTTCAAGGACTTGAATTCCATCACATAGCTCGAGATAATAACCAAGCGGCCGACGTACTGGCACGCATCGGTGCAAAACGTGATGCTGTCCCTCCAAATATCTTCCTGGAGCGGCTCTTCAAGCCATCCGTACTATGGGAAGAGGAGTCCGGATATGACAAACCGGAAACAACCGCGCCAACCGGCGATTCAGCCAATGACATAACACCTTCAGCCCACGACAAAATGGCGGTAATCGCCCCGTGGACAGAACCTTTCCTAGCCTATTTGCTCAGACAGGAACTTCCCGAAGACCAAAATGAGGCCCACGATAGTCCGCGATCGAAAGCCTACAAGGTCCATAGGGAGAACTTTATAAAAAAAGTACAACCGGAGTCCTTCAAAGGTGTATCTCCGAAGAGGAAGGGCGAAACCTCCTGGCTGAAATTCATGCCGGACTAGGCGGACACCACGCAGCAGCCCGTGCCCTTGTAGGAAAGGCATTCCGTACAGGATTTTATTGGCCGACGGCCCGGGCAGATGCCCAGGACTTAGTCCAGCGATGCGTCGGTTGTCAGCTCTTTTCTAATCAGAGCCATATGCCACCCACCGCCCTCAAAACTATACCCATTACCTGGCTGTTCGTGGTCTGGGGGCTTGATATGGTTGGACCCCTTAAAGGGGGAACCCACAAGCAAAGGTATCTATTGGTCATGGTGGATAAATTCACCAAATGGATAGAGGCCAAACCGGTCAAAACGGCCGAGTCCGACCAGTGATAGACTTTATATCCGGGTCGTACAATCGCTACGGTGTCCCCACAAAGATCATCACCGATAACGCACGAACTTCACGGCCGACGAGGTTAAGTCATGGTGCAAAAATATGGGCATCAAGCTCGACTTTGCTTCATCTATCACCCTCAAACCAACGGTCAAGTGGAAAAGCTTAATGGTCTAATAATGAGCGGCATTAAACCCGCACTAGTGCGGTCACTTACTAAATCGACACGACCGGGTTGAGGAGCTCGACCAGCACTGGGGCTGTGGACAACGCCTAACCGCACTACCGGATTCACACCATTTTTATGGTATACGGCGCAGAGGCAGTCCCGCCATGCGACATAATTCATGACTCACCTCGAAAAGCGCATGTACGAAGAAAGAGAAGCCGAGCTGGATCGGCAGGACAGCTTGGACACATTGAGGAAGAACGCGACGCTGCCAAGGCTCGCTCCGCATTTTATCAGCAGCAGGTTCAAGATATCAAAGCAGAGAAGTACGGGCCAAGACTTACAACGTTGGCGAACTAGTTCTACGCCGCGGACAAGAAAAAGGACAAGCTCAAGCCCAAATGGGAGGGCCCTTCATTATCGATCAAGTCCTCGACCGCGGAGCGCATCGTTTCAAATGCGCTTGATAACCGACTCGAGCCGAACCCATGGAACGCAGCCCGCCTCCGAAGATTCTATACCTAGCGCCGGACTAAGAGTTCGTCCCCTTCCTGCGTTCAAATTTTTACACTTCGGCTGTCTTTTGTTTCTCTTTCCTCTCATAACATTTTTACTAAAAAGCCCATAAGGGCCTACTTTCGCATTGTTTGCATACACTTGATGTGCCATCCACACTCATTATACCTGGGGGCTTCTTTTCCAGAAGCTCAATTATAAGGGTTTCATGCCCAGCACATGTGTCAAGCTTCCACATGTACCTTTTACTCACCATTATATGCATCGATATGACTTAAGTTTTGGCCAAGCTGGGTTGCCTGGCTCCTGTGCTTACCCCTACATTCCCGATTGTTCGGCTAGGAGGTAAAGGGAGCACCTCTGCGATTGTTACTGCCGGGTCAGCCGGATGTGTACCTCAGACTGGGTGAAGCCGAAAGCTAGCGTTCTTAAGGGAATATTCGGACGGTGACTTAAAAGATGATTTTCTACCTACTCATTTATCCGCCCCCAGATGTTTTTCTGCTTTTTTCGCAGTCCGGACATGCACTTTAGGGCATGCCTCCCAGGGAAAGGAACCCTTAACGGAACTATTCTCCCTCGAAGATGTTTCTTACTAACCATGTAATATAACATAACTAGTTGGGCACTTGTCCGATAAAGCACTAATGACCCTACGCTTTGGTCTCCATGCATACCACGGTTGTTTCTTAACCAAAAGGTATTCAGACACACTCCGACTCTAGGGTCCCGAGGTTGAAGCTAAAAGGTCGGCAAAGACAAACAATCTACAATCCGCTAGAAGGCATTTCACATGTCACTTTAAAGGAAAACATACATTGTCAAATTTATCGATTGTATTCCTCCTCAATCCCGCCTAACAGGTTGTCTAACTTACAGTCCCGTTGGGAAAATTTAGCAGCCAACTCTACTTGGCTGTATACTAAACTCACAAGGATCTCCTTCCCATCGGGCCCCACCGGTCCAACTTCGACCATGTGGTTGGGATCCGCCTTCTTGTAACGCGTCTTCACCATGGCCCAAGCTTCCCTGGCACCTTGACGGCAAGCCGAAATCTTCCACATACGGAAGCGCTGCCGCACTCCCTGAAGCTTCTCCGCAAGCTCCCCAAGGCCCTTGGGTAGGGAGAAGGCTGGCCATATAGCCTGGACGACGCCGCTCATTGCCTGCCGAACTCGTTCGAGCAGTTGCAACAGCTCGGGAAGTTGATCACCCGTTGATATGGGCATCTCCTCCGTAGGGCGACCTGTGAGTATACCTACCAGACATATTATGTCAATTTACTTCCTCGCCGGACTCTTCTTTTCAAAGGAGTCCGCTCAAGCACTTACTACAAATGCCGCGACGAAGCCGCTGATTCTCCTCAACGGAGCTGGACAGCCTGGCTCGAGCGCCTTTTAGCTCTTCTCCGAGCTTGGCGTTGGCATCCTGGAGCTTGTTCCTTTCTTGCTGCACCCTATTTAGCACCCTCTCGCCGGCCTTTAGCTGGCGCAGTAATTCTTGCCTGTCCGGATCTTGTCCGGCGGCACCTGCAATGTCACTATTAGACTTGCGCGCACGCCGCACAGCGCTTATATTTATTAATTAAAATGTGTTACCAGGAGGAGTCTCTGCGTCTCCTCCTGCGGCAGCAAGTGCGGCCTCAAGTTGGGCCTTGCATTCCTGCATCTCCTGAGACAGCTGGGCATTCTTCTCGGTAAGAGCCTGCGTTTCAAATGATCCTTAAATCAGTTAACATAACTACTTTAAGTCTCGGGGGCTACTGGTGTATATAACCATTAAAATTCCCTTACCCGTATGTCTTTCACATACTGCTCCGTGGCTCTGATAAAACCATCTTGAGCGGCACGGAGGTGCGCGTCCCCTATGTTAAAGGCGTCTAATGCCTCAGGGGAGAAGCACGCTTCACGAATCACTGTCCGGCGGCGCCTATGGTTCATGGCGCTCTCCACCTCAGACTTGGTGGCGGACAGTCTGTCGGTGTCCTCCGTTGGAGGAGGATCCGGCCCGCGTCTTCCGCTTGCCTCCCCCTCCAGGCCGGGTGCTGGAGCCTGGCCGGTATAGGTTGGATCGGCAACTTCCGCGCTCGCAGCCCGGCAAACGCTTTTTCTCCTATAAAGATCATGAGCACTCAGACGCTTCCTAGGAACGTTGCTCTAAAAATTTAAATACGGGCCATACCTTTGCGGCGACGTTTCAGTCCGTGCCGCGCTCCTTTTCCGCCTGCTGGTCCGGACTGACCTTTGTTGGTCAGCCGCCGCGGGCTCGGCTTCCCGCCTTGAAGGCGCTTCCTGTAAAACACCATCATTCGGGAAGGTCAGAAATGGGCAAGGAAGATATAATGGTGTCCGGACCTCGGTCACAGTCACCTGGGAAGCCGAATACAGTCCGGGGTAGTCCGCTGTAATGGCGACCAAAGCATTGTCCATGCTGAGCTGGTGAAACACCCCGTCGATCAGCTCCACGGTGATGTAACTCGCCGTTAACAATCATCATGGATTTGGAGCGCCTAACGATTTGTCTCGCCAATGTCTCATCCTCCGGTTATTCACCCCGGGTCATATAAGCCAAGTAAGGCACCGTCCAATCCGGGATAACGTGAAGAGCCGTCACCACCGTGCCTCCGGTCTGCATCGCTAAGTCTTCCTCAAGAGGCACCTTGATGTAAGGGTTATGTAACACATCAAGAAAGGTGTTGGGCGGCACCGGCTTACGTTGGGATCCCAACCGGCTTAAAGCATCAGCCGCCTCATTCTTCCTTCGATCAATGTGCTCCACTTGATAACCCGTGAAGTGACCAGCCACTGCACCTACCTCACGACGATAAGCCGCCATGAGGGGGTCTTTGGAATCCCACTTGCCTGACACTTGCTGAGCGACCAAATCTGAGTCGCCCAAGCATCACACCCGGCTTAAATTCATCTCCTTAGCTATCCGGAGACCATTGAGTAATGCCTCATATTCAGCTACATTGTTAGTATAGGGAAACATAAGCTGGAGTACATAACAAAATTTGTCACCTCGAGGGGAAGTTAACACCACTCCAGCCCCCGAGCCTTCTAGCTGCCTGGATCCGTCGAAGTGAATAGTCCAGTATGTGTTATCCGGCTTCTCCTCAGGGGCCTGCAACTCTGTCCAATCATTGATGAAGTCCACCAAGGCCTGAGACTTAATAGCCGTCCGGGGCATGTATTTCAAGCCATGAGGCCCAAGCTCAATAGCCCACTTGGCGACTCGCCCCGTGGCCTCCTGCTCAATGATGTCTCCCAAAGGGCGTAACTTACCACGCTTATAGGATGGCTTTGAAAATATCGCTTCAACTTCGGTTTGCCATGAACACCCCATAAACAAGCTTTTGCCAATGCGGTACCTTTGCTTGGATTCAATGAGCACCTCATCGATGTAGTAAACCGGCCGTTGAATCGGATGCTCCTTACCAGCTTCCTTACGCCCACCATGATGGCAACGCCGACGGCTCGTGAATTGGCAGCCACATATAACAAGAAGGCTCTTTGTCAATTGGAGCCGCAAGAACCGCGGCTCGTATAATTGTCTCTTTAAGTCCTCAAAAGCAGCATCGCCGCCTCACTCCAAACAAAAGTGTCGCTTTTCTTCATCCGATACAATGGGAGGGCTTTTCACCGAGCCGACTTATGAATCGACTTATATGCAACGCGACCCGCCCATTGAACATCATTGATGCACGCCGGTTTAGCCAGGAGGTAATCGCTTAATCTTCTCCGGGTTAGCTTCGATGCTCTGCTGGACACGAAAACCAAGAGCTTGCCCGCAGAACGCCTAAACACACATTTGGCCGGGTTAAGCATCATCTTGTAAACCCGGAGATTATCAAAGGTCTCCTTTAAGTCAGATATCAAAGTCTCCTTTTCTCTGGACTTCACCATGATGTCATCCACATAGGCATGGACATTACGTCCAATTTGGTCATGCAAGCAGTTCTGCACACACCGCTGATAAGTTGCCTGGGCACTCTTGAGCCCAAATGGCATAGATACATAGCAGAAGGCTCCAAACGGAGTGATGAAAGCCGTCTTCTCCTGGTCCTTAACTGCCATTTTAATCTGATGATAACCGGAGTAGGCATCCAAAAAACTCAAACGCTCACAACCCACCGTAGCATCAATGATTTGATCAATACGGGGGAGAGCAAAAGGGTCAGCTGGACAAGCCTTGTTTAAGTCCGTGTAGTCCACACACATCCGCCAGGTACCGTTCTTCTTGAGGACAAGCACCGGGTTAGCCAACCACTCCGGGTGAAAAACTTCAATGATAAACCCGGCTGCTAAGAGCCGGGCGACTTCTTCCCCAATAGCTTTCCGTCGCTCTTTGTTAAAACGCCGGAGAAATTGCCTGACCGGCTTATACTTTGGATCAATATTGAGGGTGTGCTCAACGAGTTCCCTCGGTACACCCGGCATGTCAGAAGGTTTCCATGCAAAGATGTCCCGGTTCTCACGGATGAACTTGATGAGCGCGCTTTCCTATTTAGGATCCAAGTTGCTGCTGATGCTGAACTGTTTAGAAGAATCACTCGGGGTAAAATCAACAAGCTTTGTCTCAGCTGCCGACTTAAACTTCAACGCCGGGTCGTGCTCAGAGTTGGCTTCTTCAGGATGTCATATCCGCCGGTCAACATTATCTTGATAAAATTTGAGCTCTTTCGCGCAGCAGTCGACTCAGCATAAGCCGCGTCACCTTCTTCACACTCCAATGCTACCTTATGACTGCCATGGACAGTGATGGTGCCCTTGTAACCCGGCATCTTGAGTTATAAATAAATGTAACATGGCCGGGCCATAAACTTAGCATAAGCCGGCCGTCCAAACAGAGCGTGGTATGGGCTCCCGATCTTGACCACCTCAAATGTCAACTTCTCACTCGAGTCATGTTCGCTCCAAAAGCCACTTCCACTCAATCTCGCCAACCGGGTAAGCCGACTTGCTGTGGACCACTCCATGGAAAAACAGTGTTGATGTTCTCGATTTTTATCACCAACCCCATGCGCCGAAGGTCTCGTAGTAAAGGATATTGATGCTACTACCCCCATCCATGAGCACCTTGGTGAACTTATATCCACCAACCTGAGGCGCCACTACCAAAGCCAACTGACCCGGGTTATCGACCCGCGGAGGATGATCCTCTCTGCTCCATATGATGGGCTGCTCCGACCACCTTAAATAACGAGGAACTGCCGGCTCAACGGAATTCACAGCCCTCTTATGAACCTTCTGGTCACGTTTGCACAAGCTAGTGGTAAACACGTGATACTGTCCACCACTCAACTGCTTCGGATGGCTTTGATAACCCGACTGTTGCTGCTGCTGTCCACCTTGACCAGACTCCTGCTGACTGTTACCACCTGGATGCCCCTGAAAACCGGAATTTGAACCGCCGCCCGGGCCATGAAAGCCGCCGGCCCCTGAGCCGCCACCAGACCCTTGACCGCCGTCGAAGGTGTTGGAATTTTTAAATGCCTTCATGATCGCACAATCCTTCCATAGATGTGTGGTCGGCCGCTCCCGGGTGCCGTGTCTCGGGCAGGGCTCATTGAGTAATTGCTCCAGCGATGGGCCTGACCCGCCGGATTGTGGCGGCTTACCCTTACGTGTCGGATTGTTACCTCGTATGTTGGCATTGGCCACAAACTCCGGGTTACCGTCCGCCTTACGCTTATTGCCACCTTGATTTCCCGGGTTATGCTGCTGACCCTTTCCATTGCCGTTCCTTTTTCCCTTCCCTGTCTTCTCATCGTCAGAGACGGGATCCTTGGTACTATTAGAATTGGCGTATTTAACTAAAGCCGCCATCAGCGTACCCATATCTGTGAGGTCACGCTTATAGCGCCGATTTACGCCTCGCCGCTCAAAACGGCAATTTTTCTCTAGCATAAGAACTGCAGACCCGGCGTCCATCTTATCGGAGGAATGAATTATCTCCTTGACCCGGCATACCCAATGGGTGGTGAATTCGCCTTCGTCTTGCTTGCAATCCGTCAAGTCCACAATCGACATAGATTGTTTATAGGTGTCCTTGAAGTTCTGGATGAACCGGGCTTTTAACTCGCCCCATGAGCTAATGGAATTGGGTGGCAAGCCTTTCAGCCACGACCGGGTTGTTCCATCTAACATCATGGTTAAATATTTAGCCATTGCCGCGTCACTAACTTCCAGCAACTCCATGGCCATCTCATAACTCTCAATCCACGCCTCGGGCTATAAATCGGCCGTGTAATTTGGTACCTTTCGAGGTCCCTTGAAGTCCTTGGGCAGACGTACACCACGTAGAGCCGGCACCAGGCAAGGGACACCGCCGGTTCTAGTGGCTACTCCCGCCTCAACAGATGTCATTGGATACTCCGGGTGATCATTCTCCTGACGTACTTGGTCCTGCGCCGAGTTATAGCCCCCGGGCTGGTTACGTCGTTAGGCATTGCTTGACAAAGCTCCGACTCCATGCGCTCGCTGTAACTCGGCTCCGGCTCGCGAGGTGGTGCTACCTGCGGGGAGTTGAGTGAATCTGTCCCGGCTATAAGAATAGGTCTCCGCTGAGCTGTGGCTGTCTCGAGGAGCTCTCGACCTTCGGTTTCCACCGCCGCCGGGTCATCACCTTCCATAGGAAGAGCCGCTAAGCGCAATGAAGCTGCCATTAAATTCTCCATGGGGTTGGAAAAGTGACCCGGTGGAATCGGCACATAACGCGGCGGTGGCATGCTCACGTGAGGCGGCACCATATCCCGAGGCTGAGCCGGTCCTCCTGTTGCGGCTGTCATAAGCCGATCGGCCTCTGGCGGGTTACTAGGGCCGGCTCCGGGTGTAGCAAAGAGAACCCGGGGGTCGTAATTCAGAGGTAAATGGGACTGCGTTTTCTGATGTCTCCTCCTCATCACCTCATTGGATGCGTTTAAGCTCATCGTGAGCTGGTAAGCTTCTGACTGCAAGCGCCGTGCCCAGGAGTCGAGAGCCGCCCGCTCCGCAGCTAGTCTGGTATCCTCAGCTGCCAAAGCCTCCTTGGCCTGAGCTATCTCCTCACGCACTTGCGCTACCACTGCATCATACTCATCTTTATCGGCAGGAATCACCGTGGCGGTTAACAGGACCGTAAGCTTGTCCATGAGATCCATCAGCACCTGAGCCGGTGGGCACACGGGGCCGCCTGCCCCGGCTGCTCCTGATCCGGACGTGATTGCTGCCACTGCTGTAGAATTTGAACCGGGCTGAGTTCCAGCCATGAAGATTCCGGCCCATCTTGGCGGCTCATCGAGGTCCGGAATACTGATGCCATCGGAACAGCCCCCGAGCGCGCTGTCTTGTACCTGATACAACGAATCTGTTGAGCCGGCGGACGAGTCACTGTCTAAAAGGACGGCCGTCTCACCCCTATCGTCAGATCCAGGAAGTTCTTCTCCGTGGACGCAGCCCATGAAGGCACGCCATGACCGGCTGAGTCCGGTCTTCTCGACGCTGAGCCGCCTCGACGAGGTCGGTGCGGTTGTCCGCTCAGGCCCAGCTCACCGATCCGCCGATGAAGACGGATTCCGCCAAGGGGACCCGTATCCGACTCAATTGAGCCGCGTCGGGCCCCAGCCTTCGTTGCCGATGTAGATCTTGCCGCGACGACTCTTGGTCATCCGCCCACTACGCACTTTGAGCCCTTGAAGTTGCCCTTCAAGAACTCAAACCACCGCGCTGGCCCCATGGTGGGCGCCAACCGTCGTGGAATAGTCACGCCGATGTCCTCGTGAAAGGACTTAGTTGTGGAGCCATCGCAACTAGGAAGCTTGAAGGGCTTAAATCGGGACAAGGGACACGAGAGAGTTTATACTAGTTCGGCCCCTTACGGTGAAGGTAAGGCCTACGTCTAGTTGGGTTGGTATTGATGTTTCGATAACCATGGAGCGAGACACGCTATGCCCGGTTCTCGATGTGTTGTTTCTTGCCCTAAGTCGCCAGTAGGTCGTCCCCTTATATACACGGGTGGACGCCCACTGGCTTACAGAGTCCCGGCCGGCTTATAAACAGAGTCCGGCTCGGTGACTAGTTAAATCTACCTTACGCTACAAGTCATGCCATCCTGGCGGTTTACTACAATGGGCTTAAGCCGCCCGTGGGCCTTAAGCTCTCAATGAACCGCCATCTTCACGCTTAGTCTTGGGCTTCCTCTGATGAGTACTCTTTGCGTAACTCGGCCCCTCCTGGGCGGCTTACACAAATAGTCATATCCCCAACAATCATGCTTTTATATTGATATTTATTGCAATAGGAGCTGTTACTACACATTATGTCACAATACTTATGCCTTTTCTCTCTTATTTTACAAGATTTACATGAAGAGGGAGAATGCCGGCAGCTGGATTCTGGGCTGGAAAAGGAGCAAAATATTAGAGACCTATTATGGACAACTCCAAAAGTCCTGAAACTCCACGAAAGTTAGTTTTGGAATATATTAAAAATATTGGGCAAAGAAAGGACCAGAGGGGGGCCACCCACTGTCCACGAGGGTGGCAGGCGCGCCCTACCCCCTGGGCGCGCCCCCTGCCTCGTGGGCCACCTGGAAGCCCCCCGATGCCCATCTTTTGGTATAAGGTGTATTTTGCCCTGGAAAAAATCATAAGGAAGCTTTCGAGATGAAGCACCACTGTCTCGAGGCGGAACCTTGGCGGAACCAATCTAGGGCTCCGGCGGAGCTGTTCTACCGGGGAAACATCCCTCCGGGAGGGGGAAATTGTCATCATCATCATCACTATCGATCCTCTCATCGGGAGGGGGTCAATCTCCGTCAACATCTTCACCAGAACCATCTCCTCTCAAACCCTAGTTCATCTCTTGTATCCGATCTTTGTCTCAAAACCTCAGATTGGTACCTGTGGGTTGCTAGTAGTGTTGATTACTCCTTGTAGTTGATGGTAGTTAGTTTATTCGGTGGAAGATCATATGTTCAGATCCTGTATGCATATTAATACCCCTGTAATTATGAACATGAATATGATTTGTGAGTAGTTATGTTTGTTCCCGAGGACATGGGAGAAGTCTTGTTATAAGTTGTCATGTGAATTTGATATTCGTTCGATATTTTGATGAGATGTATGTTTTCTTTCCTATAGTGGTGTTATGTGAACGACCATTGTTTGGGCCTAGAGGAAGGAATTGGGAAGTAATAAGTCGATGATGGGTTGCTAGAGTGACAGAAGCTTAAACCCTAGTTTACGTGTTGCTTCGTAAGGGGCTGATTTGGATCTATATGTTTCATGCTATGGTTAGGTTTACCTTAATTCTTCTTTCATAGTTGCGGATGCTTGCGAGAGGGGTTAATCATAAGTGGGATGCTTGTCCAAGGAAGGGTAGTACCCAAGCTCCGGTCCACCCACATATCAAATTATCAAAGTAACGAACGCGCATCATATGAGCATGCTGAAAACTAGGTTGACGATAATTCCCATGTGTCCTCGGGAGCGCTTTCCTTTATATAAGAGTCTATCCAGGCTGGTCCTTTGCTACAAAAAGGATTGGGCCACCTTGCTGCACCTTAGTTACTTTTGTTACTTGTTACCCGTTATGAATTACCTTATCACAAAACTATCTGTTACCGATAATTTCAGTGCTTGCAGAGAATACCTTACTGAAAACCGCTTGTCATTTCCTTCTGCTCCTCGTTGGGTTCGACACTCTTACTTATTGAAAGGACTACGATAGATCCCCTCTACTTGTGGGTCAGGGAGCCAAAGAATATTCTCAAGTATTAGCTGCTGAGTTGTCAATTCAACCACACCTGAAAGACTTAATATCTGCAGCAAAGTATTGAGTAGCAAAGTAGTATGGAAGTAACAGTAACAGTGGCAAAAGTCACAGTAGCAGTTTTGTAGCAATCATAACAGTGGAAGCGGAGAAGTAACTTAGCAAAGATCAATATGATACGAGCTCGTAGGCAATGAATCAATGATGGATAATTATGTCAGATGGCATTCATCATGCAACAGTTATAGGATAATGTGACACAGAACTAGCTCCAGTTCATCAATATAATGTAGGCATGTATTCCGAATATAGTCATACATGCTTATGGAAAAGAACTTGCATGACATCTTTTGTCCTACCCACCCATGGCAGTGGGGTCCTAATGGAAACTAAGGGATATTAAGGCCTCCTTTTAATAGAGAACCGGACCAAAGCATTAGCACTTAGTGAATACATTAACTCCTCAAACTACGGTTATCACCGGGAAGTGTCCTGACTATTGTCACTCCAGGGTTTGCCAGATCATAACACGTAGTAGGTGACTATAACTTGCAAGACAGGATCAAGAACACTCATATATTCATGAAAACATAATAGGTTCAGCTCTGAAATCATGGCACTCGTGCCCTAGTGACAAGCATTAAGCATGGCAAAGTCATAGCAACATGAATCTTAGAACATAATGGATACTAGGGATCAAACCCTAACAAAACTAACTCGATTACATGGTAAATCTCGTACAACCCATCACCGTCCAGCAAGCCTATGATCGGATTACTAACGCATGGCGGTGAGCATCATGAAATTGGTGATGGAGGATGGTTGATGATGATGATGTCGACGGATTTCCCTCTCCAGAGCCCCGAACGGACTCCGGATCATCCCTCCCGAGGAAGGTGGCTCTGTATCGTAAAACGTGATGAATCCTTCTCTCTGATTTTTTATCCCCGAACATGAATATATGTTGTTGGATTTGAGGTCGGTGGAGGTCTAGGGGGCCCACGAGGCAGGAGGACGCGCCCCCACCCTCGTGGCTAGGGTGTGGGCCACCTTCAATTGATTCTTTCACCAATATTTTTTATTAATTCCAAAAAATATCTCCATGAAGTTTCAGGTCATTCCGAGAACTTTTATTTCTGCACAAAAATAACACTATGACAGTTCTGCTGAAAACAACGTCAGTCCAGGTTAGTTCCATTCAAATCATGCAAATTAGAGTCCAAAACAAGGGCAAAAGAGTTTGAAAAAGTAGATATGTTGGAGACATATCATTGATCTCAATAGAATCATTTCTCATGTCTTGGACCAAAGTAGAAGCTTGAGCAATTACTTCAGAGGGAATGGGCAAATATGCCACTTCTCTGTCAAACGAGTTGTCCACAAATCGGTCAACACGCTCCATGATGAACACTTGGTTGAAGTAATGAGGTGCACGAGAGTAATCCTTAGTCTGTGCAGCAGGAGCAGATTGGGCTATATTTTGGTTCGTTGGTGGCATAGAAGCCAGTGGTTGTGTCAACTTTGGAGCAAATTAAGCAGCCTTTTCTTTCACAACATTAGCTCGTGGAGCACTTTGCTCAGTAGAAGGAGCTATGATCTTCTTCACTTTAGGCTTTGGATTTTTCTCTCCTGGCTTAGCTGTGCTTACTGGAGCTTCAACAACTAAGTATTACATATCAATTGCCTCAGGATGGCGGGTAGTATTCACATGTTCTACCATAGTGAGAGTGGTACGAGGCCTTTTTCTCTTCGACGTGATCTTCTTCGGGGGTGCTATTGGAACTGCACTTGCATGAAGATTAGGCAGAATGGTGGTAGTAGAGACATTCACTTGCTCGGAAAGAGTTGCATCAACTTCTTCTCTAGTGAGTGGAGGATCATCTTGATCTGAAGAATTACTTTCATCATTTCTCTCATCTGGACTTCTCTTTGGAGCGCTCTTTTTCTTCAAAGCAGTAGATTTGCGATCATGTTTGTGCTTTGAACAACATTCAGATTTTCCTTCAGCCTTTCGCTTGTCTACATTAGACTTGATCAGTCAGCGAGCCTGTTCTTTCTCAGCCTTCTTAGCTCCCTTTTCAGCATTCTTCAGCCGCTTGGCCTTTTCATCAGGATAGGAGTCAAGAGCCATAAGAGATGACTCATGAGCATTTGGTGGTGGCATTGGTCTCTCTTGGGGATCACAAGCTCAAACAAGACCAATTTCACGACAGTCACCCCATAGAGGATGTAAAGTAAAGTTCTTTGTATACCGAAGATGAATCATTTCATAATCAAACCACTTCTGTACCCAGTGATGTCGAATCTTTTAAAGATGGCTTCTTTTCTCGGAAGATGTTTCTCCTGGAACAGTGTTCTAATCGTCATGAGAGGTATACTGAGCTGAATTTGCGAATGGTTTCCTACCACCTCACTTTTTCTTTGGTGCATCTGCTTCTTGCTCATATGCATTTGGTTCGGATCTCTTCCTTTTACTGGTTGATGGGACTACTGTTGGGCTCTTGGCATTTGGAGCCTTTGACTCATTAGTTGTGCCCATGATTAAGTCATCATCATCAGACATGCTCATTGGTCAAGCAGAATCCTCAATAGAATGCATACACGTGTGAATGAGAATAGATACGAGAGAAAATGGGGACACGGTTACAAATTCTCACAGTTAACATTTTTTCAAACAAAAACATTTGAGGAAGAATTAGATGTAGGCTTTGAGAGATGTCTCGAATGAATGAAATGTATAGATCGAGCTATTAGGTCCGAAGAATATACTAGACAACATGCTAGGCATTCCATTCAAGCAAAACATAACACAAACCCTAGATCTGAAGTGATTCGAATGCGAGGAACAACTACAAACCACATCCACACTCGTAGCGGTAAGAACCTAGATATAAGAAATGAGGTAAAATCGAAGGAAAATAACTGCGGACAAACTCGAATCATGAAGGACGGAGGCCCGAGTTCGAACCACACGTACCCTAGCTTGCTGACGTGCAGTAGCTACAACAACACGGGGAAGAAGATGTCCCACGGTGGCGTCGAAAGACTGTGATGACCACTTTCCGGCAGTGAAGCGTCGAAGAGGTCGTCGGTGTCGAGCTCAAGGTGGAGCACTGTGGTGAGGGTTACGACAGAGAGGAGGCGAGGAGAAAGAGAAGTGAACTGGATGAACGAAGGGGTGTGCGGTTTTTTATATGCGAAGGGATTTAACCGTGCACAAATAAAATTAATCAAATGGCCTATATTCAGAGACTATTGTTATTCAATGGTCAAGATGAAGTGGCAGATGATGTATTGCATGTGGCAACCGTCAAAAAGGATCGTGGTCCTGACTTGGGTAGGAAACCCCAAAATTTGGACAGCTTTCGCCAAAATAGATTAATGTTCGGACCGGATCTTAATCGTGGTCAAAGACACCAATAAAGTTTTGTCCCAGATAAAAATTGAGCATTTGTAACAGATCAACATAGACTGGAAGAGATAGATCAAAGGGAAAACATGGTCCTAGGCATTTCAGTCAGAAGACAAAACTCAAACACCTGAACAAATAGCTATATGAGAGAAATGCACTCGGACAAAACACATAATCCTTCAAAGAAGAAACTCAACGAAAGAGAAATGTGGTGGCGTTACCCAACTATATGACCCTGAGCATCACATAATTATCGTGGCACCCGGTTAGTCTAGTTCTTTGTTAATGTATCCACTCAGAAGGAAAATTTCACTTTGTAGAAATTTTCAAACTCTTCGAGTGTTACGCACCCATTCCTTTAAAGATGTGAAAGTGTTAGCATGGGTGCCGAGTCCAACTTACTGCACGTTTGCGAAGTCTAGGATATTTAGCTCACACCCTAACGCACAGAATCTTTTCTCATCGAGAGGCTTGGTGAAGATATCAGCGAGATTGTCTTTGGTCTTGACATGATTGATGACAATATCCTCTCGAGCAACATGATCGCGAATGAAATGGTGTCTAATGGAAATGTGCTTCGTGCGAGAATGCCGCACAAGATTATGTGCAATTTTGATGGCACTCTCATCATCACAATATAGAGGAATGTGCTTGACCTTGATGCCATAGTCCTTCAGCGTCTGCTTCATCCACAATAACCGAGTGCAACAAGCACTAGAAGAAATATATTCGGCCTCAACCATAGAAAGAGATACACAATTCTGCTTCCTTGATGACCAACAGACCAATGATCTACCGAGGAAATGACATGTCCCCAAGGTAGATTTCCTGTCAACCAAGTCACCAGCCTAATCTGAGTCTGAATATCCAATGAGATCAAACTGTGCTCCCTTAGGGTACCATAAACCTAAGGTGGGGGTGTGAGCCAAATATCTCAGAATGCGTTTGACCGCCTAGTGGTGCGATTCTTTCGGTGCAGCTTGATAGCGGGCACACATGCAAACACTCAACATAATGTTAGGTCTGGATGCACATACATAAAGAAGAGAACCAATCATAGAGCAATAGGCCTTCTGATTGTAATCCTTACCATACACATCTGCATCGAGCTTACCATTCGTGGGCATAGGGGTTTTATAGCCCTTCATTTTGGAATCTTGCATTTTGAACTTCTTCAGGCATTCTTTCAGATATTTCTCCTGAGATATGAAAATTCCATTTGCTTGTTGACGTATTTGCAGCCAGAGAAAGAACTTGAGTGTTCACCCATCATGGACATCTAATATTTATTGGACATCATTTTCCCAAACTCTAAGCTGCAAGCATTGTTAGTATAGCCGAAGATAATATCATCCACATAGACTTGACATACGAATAGATCATTATCAACATGACGAGTAAAAAGTGTAGGATCAGTGGATCCTGGCTTGAACCCTTTATCGAGCAAAAACTTCTTCAAGGTGTCATACCAAGCTCGAGGGGCTTGCTTCAGGACGTAAAGAGCCTTTTTTCAAACTAAAAACTTTGTGGTTGTATAACATAAACTTCCTCATCAATTTCACCACTGAGGAAAGTACTTTTCACATCCATTTGATAAAGCAAGATATTATTGTAATTAGCATAAGCGAGAAGAATGAGAATTACCTCAAGGCGTGCAACATTAGCATATGTTTCACCGAAATCAATACCTTCTACCTGTGTGTACCCTTGAGCAACAAGACATGCTTTGTTTCTCACCACAATGCCATTTCCATCCTGCTTTGCGGAAAATCCATTTCGTGCTGATGATATTGTGCTTCTTAGGATTTGGTTTGTCAACCAATTCCCACACATCATTTAGTTTGAATTGCACCAACTCCTCTTGCATGGCATTCATCCAATCTGGATCGTTCATGGCTTCTTCATACTTGGTAGGTTCTGCCAATGAAACAAAGGATAAACTGCCGCAGTAGTTAGCCAAACGAGTGTGTGAATGAGTTGTGGTTCGATAACATGGATTCTCAATTTCATCGAGAATTAATAAGGATCAACTCGATTAGCCACTCGAGGATGAGCATTTTCTTCATGATGTTCATTTTCATCAGCATCAGCATTTATATCATCATTCCCTCCAGGATTGCCATTTTGATTGGCATTTTGATTTTGATTGTCATTTCCATTCCGAGGAGCATTTGCTTCGGTTGTGGCTTGATGAGTTCTGCTTCAAGTCACAGGGGTATCATCATCGGAAGAATCTGGTGCATGTTCTTCAACAGGGTTGACGTTCCCAATTGCCATTTGCCAAATAGCATCCGAAACTGGTGGTTCATCTATCACACTTGGCAGGTGCTCCTTTTGGGAGCCGTTAGCTTCATCAAACCACACATTTATTGTTTCCATAACTTTCATGTGGCAAGAGTTATAGACATGATACGTATGCGAGTTTGAGCCGTAACCAAGAAGAAAACCTTCCTGTGCCTTAGGTGCAAACTTGGAAGAATGATTCATATCAAGAATGTAACAAGGTGCACCAAAAACACAAAGATAAGAAACATTCGGTTTCTTGCCAATGATAAGCTCATATGAAGTTTTCTGAAGGAATTTGTGAAGATAAACACGATTGATAACATAACAGACAGTGTTAATAGCATCAATCCAAAAGCGAGTGGGAGTTTCATACTCACTGAGCATTGTTCTCACCATTTCAATGAGAGTTCTGTTCTTTTGTTCGACAACTTCATTCTGTTGGGGAGTGTATGCAGCAGAGAACTCATGAGTAATACCATGTTCATCGAGAAATTCATCGATACGAGTATTTTTGAACTCGGTTCCATTATCACTTCTAATATGCTTGATTCGCACATAATATTCATTCTAGGCCTTCTTGGCGAAGCTTTTGAACATCATATTCATTCTAGGCCTTCTTGGCGAAGCTTTTGAAGATATCATAAGTATATGTTTTGTCTTCGAGAAATAATACCCATGTGTATCGAGAGAAACCATCAAGAATAACCAGATCATAATGACTGCCACCAAAGCTTGCATAATTTTGAGGACTGAATAAATCCATATGAAGAATTTCCAGAGGTCTTGTTGTGGTCATGACTGTCTTGGATGAATGATACTTCTTGCCTAATTTAGCAGCCTCACATGCAGCACAGAGGCGATTCTTGTCGAATTTTACGTTAGGAATTCCATGGAGATGATTTTTTTCACCAGGGTCTGCAAATTTCTCATACCTGCATGACCAAGTCTTCAGTGCCACAGCCAACCTTCGGTTGCTTTTGCAAGCAAACAAGTTTGGACTGAGGGACCCCTAGAAAAATCCACAATATACATATCATCTTTTCTATATCCCACAGAGACGAATGAATTGTCAGTGGCCATAAAGAAATGCACTTAGAGATGGAGAATAGAACGAGCATGCCTAGATCAGATAGCTTGCCAACTGACATAAGATTGAATCCAAGTGACTAAACAAGCAAAACATCATCAGTGGACTTATGCTTGGATATGGCGATTTTACCTAGCCCAATTACCTTTTCTTTGTTGTTGTCACCAAATGTGATATACTTCAGAGCAGAAGCGGGTAAGTTGGGGTCGACAAACAATGACTTGTCTCCGGTCATATGATTTGTGCATCCACTATCCATTACCCACTTTGTACCCCTGGACACATTGCCCTGCAGAAGAATTAGGCTTTCTTGACCACCCACATCTTTGCAGCTGGCTTCAAAACAGTAGAGCGTGCATGATATGATTTCTTTCAATAAGCATATTTGTTGTTCAATGAGGTACGAGCATAATTGAAAGAATAAGCATTGAAATTCCTTCTGGATGCATGAGTATAATGCTTGTATTAAGTATGCATGTACTCATTTTGTCAAACTTTTTCTGCCTACATGGTTAGTCGAGTAGTAATAGGCAATGCATCAACAATTTTCTTAAGCACCCAAATAGCTTTCTTTGGGGGGGGGCATTTTTTCTTTTTGGCCCAACATAACGAGAAACTGCCATGTTGATTTTTGAGCAACTTATAGTTGTCCAAAGAATAATCATCAGGATATTTAGGGATGGGAGAGTCATATCCCGAGAGTAATGCTGGATCGAGCATTTTGCTCTTTGCAGGAACCCATACAGTTTGAGGGTATTGATGAGGTTCCTTGTAGGTGCCATTTTTGTTCAGCTTCCTTTTGAAACCGATGCCTTCTTTCCTAGGATTTTTTGTGAAGGATGTATTTCTTCAGAACATCACAGAGGGTTTGATGCCCTTTGAGATATTTGAACATTCCTGTCTGAAGAAGATCCTTCAACCTAGCATATTCAATAGAAACAGAACCATTTTTCTCGACCGAGGGGTTAGCATTCATATATGAATCAACATTTGATTCAACATTAGTTCGTTCCAGCCATTTTAAACATGGTGGCTCAAACACTTCAATTTTTTCTTTAAGTTGTTGGGTGAGAAGAGAATTTTCTTTGATCAAATCCTCATGAGCCTCTCTCAGCACCTCGAGTTCCTATTTCCTTTTCAGGTAATCATAGGTCAATCTTTCATGGTCTGCCGAGAGAAAATCATGACGATTTGTCAGTTCATCCATCTGTGACTTGAGAGTGGAATACTCTTCAGTCAGTGATAGATTTTTCTCCTTCTCCTCAACCAACAACCCTTTAGATTTCCTGAGGGTTTTCTCAATTTTCTCAAGAGAATTTTGTTGAATATTTGCAATTTTGATCAACTTAGCATGGTCATCTTCATCAGATGAATATTGATCACTGGAGTGAACCTTGTGATTTTTGGAGGATACCTTTTCCTTCAAAGCTTTGGCCATGAAGCAGTAGGCAGGAGATTCGTTGTTGCCTGAGAGATTCCCAAAGAAGTTGGTTGCAGGAGAGGTGGCACATGCTATGCCTGCCATGCCTGAATCTAAATCCTCATCAGATTCCTCTTGCTCTTCGGATTCTGACGGTTCTTCTTCATCGGAATCCATTTCCTAGCCGATATATGCCTTGGCCTTGCGAGAGTTAATCTTGCGGTTGGAGGAGGACTTAGAAGGGTTCCTTGATGAATATCTTGACGAAGATTTTGAGGTGGAGTTTTCCTTCTTCTTGAATAATTTCTTCATCTTCTTCTCATCATCGGAGTCATAGTTATTGCTCTTGCTTTTGCTTCGATGGGTGCTAGTATCATATCTTCCACTAGCACGAATTTCTGCTTCCCATAGAGGACAGTCCGAAATGAAGTGTCCAGGCTTTTTGCACTTGAAATAGGTGTATTCTCCAGTAGGTTTTGATGAAGATTTTGAACCCCCAGAGTTGCTTGAATTTCTTGTCTGGAACTGGCTCTTCTTGCGAAAGCGTTGGAATCTTTTTGTGATCAGTGCGCAATATTTGCTAAGTCTTTATGGGTCATCTGAATCTTCTTTGGCATTTCCATCGGAGGAAGAATCAGCCACTGCTTTGAGAGCATGATTTTTGCGTTGACTTGAGCCATACAGATCTCTTTTCTATTCTTCCTGTTTCTTGTGATTGTTTAGTATCTCCATGATATCAGCAAAGTGTAGGTGCTTGGAATCAACTCGTTCACGTGTCATCGGAACAAGTGTGTCGAAAGAACTGTCGAGAGATCGAAGTAGTTTCTTTACGACTTCATGGTCAGTGATGTCTTTGGCGCCGAGACCTTGAAGCTCATTTGTGATATCACTTGGGCAATCGAAGGTTTGTTGACAACTTTCATTCCAATGTTCTTTAATCGATTGAACTTGGCTCGAAGAGTATCAATTCTAGCTTCTTTCTGAGATGAAACACCTTCATTGAATTTCTCGAGGACATCCCACAATTCCTTCGCAGTTTTACACTGGTGATAGCAAAGAAATTGCGCATGATTGAGATGACCACCAATATCATCTTTGGATTGAGCATCTAGTTGAATAAGCTTCTTTTCTTCATCGAAAGGGACTTGAGGAACAACAACATTGTGCCCGAACTGCACCACATTTCACATATCATCATCTATTGCTCAGAGACGGATCTTCATCTTCTCCTTCCAGAAGGGGTAGTCTGTCCCATCTAATATGGGAATCTTGATATGCAATTTTTAGTTCACTGAAGACATACTTAAACTCCAAAGTTGTTAGACTAAAATGAGCAGAGTCAAGGAGTACCTCGCTCTGACCCAATTGTAGGAACGAAGTATGTCTACCATTGGGGGGTGAATGGGAGTTTTAAATTTTCTTCGGAAAACTCAAAACTCTTAGAACCCAGTAGCGAAATGAAATGAAAGACATACTATAGCAAACTAAAATAGAGTACCGAAAGGAGACTAAGTCATGCATTGATACAAATCACATGAATGAAAATGCATCGAAGGTAAACATGGGTGATAGAGATAACCGAAGATGCTCGATGGCGACAAGGTATTTGTTCGACCAGTTCGTCCTTTTGCACAAGGACTACGTCTGGTTGGAGGGGCTGTGACTTAACACAGAAGATAAACTCAATTCACCCTATTCTCCTCGACAATCAATTCATCAACCGATGCCGATTACTCGTGGTTGATACTTGAAGGCGATCTCCAAACCTTTACAGACTTCTTCTTCGAGAACCACAATCACTCTTGGTCTCTGAAGAAATTGACACCTAACCGTCTAGAGAATTTGTAGCTCTCAAGAGTAATAGGCAGAGCATACTAGACATAGATTCGAGTGATGCTGAACTACTATCTAATTCTTCGGCTCTAGGGGTTTTTCTCTTGGTGGATTTTAAACTCAAATCGCTCAGAGAGTGGGTTGCCCAACAATCTTCTTAGAATCAAACGAAGCAGCCACCGAACAAAGCCGACGCAGAGTGGCTATTTACCGTAGCCTTCCTAGATGGGAAATGACCATTTTGGACACGAGGCCCAGCCAATGGCCAACTGACACGTTTACAACGGCCGGATTTTGGAGCAATGGTAACATTACTTGAGGAACAAGTAACGCTAACTCCTCGGTCTGAGACAAATCTCTCGCAGCAAAGAAGATCTCAATCTCTTGCTAGCAAGTATTTGCTGAGAACACAAAGAGATTTCTCTCGAAACTTTCATAGGATTTAGGTTTAGCATAAGAGAATCAAAGTTTCAAATGATACACCCCTCTTAATAGTATGGTGGTCCGATAACTCAATGAAAGAAGAAGAAGAATGAAACAAATTCTACGTCTTCACTTCGTCTTCATTCTCCTCGAACACATAACCAATTGCTTCACTTCAGCAATTTTTAGGGGTCACTCTCGCTAGCATCATCTTCGGTGATAACCTTAGCTGCAGTGTAGGTAGATTAGCTTCATCGTTTGCATCAAACTCCTCGATACATCAGGGACTTGTTACTCTGTGTGCACTAGCAAACACATAAGTCCCATACTGTTTATGTCAACAAACTCCAAAACATAAGGGGCCTATTATTACACCAACACTCGCCTATCTCCATTGTCGCTTCCGTTTTCTTTGCCGCATCTGTCTATTCCATCAAGGACGACGTGATCACCTTCCTTCTGGTGCTATCCATCACGCTCTTCTACTAGCATTGTGATACGTCTCAAATGTATCTATAATTTTTTATTGTTAGATTTTATTATGTATCACTTTTGTATACTTTATATGCCATTCATATGGTTTTCCTATTCTAACCTATTAATTTAGTGCCTAGAGTAAATTCCTGTTTTTGTGTGCATGTTTTAGGTTTTCCAGAAAATCCATACCTACAAAAGGCCAAATACGATGAAACTTCTTGATGATTTTTTCTGGACAATAAGAGAGCCTGGAAGCTTCATGAGAGGACAAGAAGACCCATGAGGGTCCCACAAGGTAGGGGCGCACGCCATCCTGGCTTGTGGTCCTCTCGTTGCCTCGTTTGCTCTAATTCTTGGCCTATAATTTCCCAAGTATTGAGAAACCCTTGAGGCGAGACTCAAAAGAATTTTATTGCTGCCGCAAACCTCTGTTCCGAGGTGATCCCATCTGGAGTCCTTTTTTGGTGCTTCACCGGAGGGGGGCATCATGGGAAGGCCATCTTCATCAACCTTTCTGCCTCCATGATGATGTGTGAGTAGTCACCTTAGGACCTACAGGTTAATAGTAGTAGCTATATGGCTTTATCTCTCTCTTTTGATCTTCAATACAATGATATTCTCTAAGATCAATCCGATGTAATCTTTTGCAGTGTGTAGTTGGGATTTGATGAATTGTGGGCTTATGATCAGATTATTCATTGATCTTTATTGATTTTCCTGAAGTTTCTCCCTTGTGTAATTTTATAGCTATGTATGTTTTACAATCTATGAGTCTTCTTTGGCCAATTAGATGAGTAGGTCTTCAAAGGGAGTGGTGCATAGTAGTGGGTTCAATCTTGCGGTGATCTTGCCCTATGACAGGAGGGGCTGATACGTCTCCAATGTATCTATAATTCATGCCATGTTTACAAAAATTCTATATGGTTTTGGTATGATTTAAATGGAACTAACCTGGACTGATACTATTTTCAACAGAACTACCGTGGTGTTGTTTTTTGTGTAGAAATAAAAGTTCTCGGAATGGGCTGAAACTTTTTGACAATTTTTTTGGAACAAAAGAGACCCCCGAAGCTTCGTGGGAGGGCCAGAAGAGCCACGAGGGTCCCATAAGCCACCATGGTGCGCCCAGGGGGATGGCTGTGGCGTGGTGGCTTGTGTGCACTCTGTGGCCCATCTTAGCGTGAGACCAACGCCAAAAAAATCCTATAAATAGAGAAACCACCAGAAATAACCCTAGAACACCGACTCCGCTCCCGCAAGCCTTTGTGCCTTCTAAATACCATCTGGAGCCCTGTTCCGGCACCTTGCCGGAGGGGGAAATCATCAACGGAGGCCATCTTCATGATCCCGGTGGTCTCCATGAGGAGGAGGGAGTAGTTCACCCTCGAGGCTAGGGGTATGTACATGTAGCTATGTGTTTGATCTCTCTCTCTCTCTCTCGTGTTCCTGATTTGGCACGATGTTGATGTACCGCGAGCTTTGTTAATATAATTGGATCTTATGGTGTTTCTCCCCCTCTACCTTGTTGGGATGAATTGAGTTTTTGCCTTTGAGGTTTCACTATTATTGGATTGAATACTTTTATCGGATTTGAGAACACTTGATGTATGTCTTGCATATGGATACGCGTGGTGACAATGGGGTGTTCTATTGATTCACTTGTTGTATGTTTTGACACTCAGCTCACGGATTTCCGAGGTGACATTGGGGTAATCTATGCATAGGGGTTGATGCACGTTTTCGTCCTACTTTCTCCAGTAGAAATCTTGGGGCACTCTTTGAAGTTCTTTGTGTTGGATTGAATATTATGAATCTGAATTTGTTTGATGCATATTGAATAATCAACTCATGAATACTTGTGGCGACATTGGAGTATCTAGGTGACATTAGAGTTGGTTGATGGGTATCGTATGGTGCTATTTTAGTACAAACTCTAGGGCTGTTTGTGACACTTATAGGAATAGCCCAATAGATTAATCGGAAAAGATAACTTTAAGGTGGTTTATATTACCCTACAACAATTTCATCTTATGTTCTCTGCTAGGTAAGAACTTTGGAGTGACTCTTTGTCGCATGTTGAGGGATTTTTATATGATTCAATCATGTTAGCACTGTTGAGAGATTGCACTAGTGAAAGTATAAACCCTAGGCCTTGTTTTCAAGCATTTCAATACCATTTGTGCTCCATTTTATCACTTGCTACCTTGTTGTTTTTATTTTCCAGATTACAAAAACCTATATCTACTATCCATACAACTTGTATCACCATCTCTTCGCCGAACTAGTGCACCTATACAATTTGTAACTGTATTGGGTGTGTTGGGGACACAAGAGATTTCTTGTATTTTGTTGCAGGGTTGTTTGGGAGAGACCATCTTCATCCTACTCCTCCCACGGATTGATAAACCTTAGGTCATCCATTTGAGGGAAATTTGCTACTGTGCTACAAAACTCTGCACTTGGAGGCCCAACATGAGTCTACAAGAATAAAGTTGCATAGTAGACATCAGGGAAAAAGGCACATATTATATTGTTTCCACTAAGGGTAAAATGACGGGGTTTGGTCAAATTGATCGATCTCTTTCTATCTACATTATGTCATCTTTCTTATTGCATTACTCTGTTTATCATGAACTTAATACTTTGAGATGCATGATGGATACCAGTCTTGGGATGGAGTTGTAGTAGTAGATGTAGTTGGATTAACGGTCTACTTGTCACGGACGTAATGCCTATGTGAGATTATGCCATGAATAATCACAGTTATAACTATGCGATATTTTGTTAATTGCCCAACAATAATTTGTCTACCACACCGTACTTTCGAGAGTGATGCCACTAGTGAACCTATCGCCCCCGGGTCTATTTTTCATTCATACAAAAGCCTCTACAATTGCTCTTTAGTTTTTTTACCCTTTTGCCACTTTGCCTATCACCATCTGCTTTTAATCATGTAACTGGCAAGAACAAGGGGAATGACGACCTCCTTGCCTTTGTTGGGTGCAAGTAATTGTTTGTTTGTGTGCAGGTACTGCTAATGTTATTCATGTGGTGCCTCTTACTGGTTCGATAAACCTTGGTTCTTAACTAAGGGAAATACTTTTTGCTGCTGTGCTACATCACCTTTCCTCTACGGGAGTAGCATAAGAATTTCTAGTGCCGTTGTCGGGGAGACACCATCTAACAAACCAGGTGCCTTCGCACAAACACTTTTCTTTTACTTATTTATATTTTCTTGTTTCTTGCCTTCACCTTTTTATTTGCCTTCTTCTTTGTTTACCAAAAAAATCCAAAATACCAAAAAATCTTGTGTTACTATCTTTGCTTGTGTTGCTACTATGTCTATTCCGGAAAATACCAAGATTTGTGATTTCACTAGTACTATAACATCCCAATTTTCAATTTGGATGATATACATAGATCATCATATGCATATCATATTTTATTCTTGCATTTTGCTGTGATCCTAGAAATCTTATGCAACTCAAGGACCCAAGGAGAGAGTTGCAGGTTTCACAAAAATCATATTTGAATTTATTTACAATTTGAAGAAAGGATTAATTTGATTTTTATTATTTTTCTCTCCCATTATTTACAATATTAAAACTAAATGAGAGAAGATAATATGACTTCTTCAAATTAATAGAAATATTGGAGAAAGAATTTTAAAATCAAATTATGTTTTATTTGGTATTTATTTGCTATTTTATTTGAATTAGAAATATTTGCATTTTTGAAAATTGCATTTTTAGGCCAGAAAAATGTTCACTTTGTTCTAAATATTTTATTTAGATGGTGAAGATTGTTTTTGGCATTTTTAGAATTTTTTTAGATATTTCATTAGGAATTTTTCTTTCGGGCGAAATTATTTAAAAAAAAGAGTCTCGGACCGACTGGGCCGAGCCGGACTCCTCTCCCGCGCCGCTTCCGCGTGCCCCCTTCCCCAAGTTGAGGCCGGCCACCCCTCTCCTTATAAGCCGCCTCCCCACCTCCTCTCGCCGCTAATCCCCCTGCAGCCTGGCCTGCCTGCCACCACTGGCCGCCTTGCACGCAGACCACCACTCCGCGCCACCGCGCAGCCACCTCGCCACTCGTGCCACCTCCCTACGCCCGCGCTGCCACCCGCGCCGTTGCTCACAGCCGCCGACTCGCCGCCGTCGACCATCGCCGACGAGCCAGTACGAACCGGTCAAACCCCGATTTTTTTGGTTTTACGGTTCGGTTTAGTTTTGGGTTTTATTATTTAACGAACGTCCGTTCGTTCGTTCGTTTTAACGAACGCTTTTCGTTGGTTAAGTTCAGATAGCAAACGTTCGTGCCGTAAGTTTTTCATTTTCTTTTATTTTCGGCCAGGGACCCATCTGCAATTATTTTTTATCGCAATTTAGTCCCTGATCTTAGAACTACTATAACTTTTTACTCGTTTGTCCAAATTAGATGAAACCAACGCCAAAATCTTCGTATAGTTTTGTTCTTTCCAGTTAACCAACTTGAACATGATTTTGGTATTGTAAAATTTGAGTTTAGTCCAGATTAGTAAACGATCTTGTTTTGTTCGTATTTTGAGTTTCGTTGCTCCGTTTGAGTTGAATCTTTTTGCAAATAGTAGCTAATCACATGTACCTACTGCTAAGATCTAATTCACTTGTTAATTTTGTTGTTAGGTTTTGACTCTTGTTAGTTTAAGACGTTTGCTTGTTTCATGTTTGATTTGGATCTTTTCTCGGATTTTCCCGTGTTTCCTTTGAGTGATTGCTTATGTATGCTATTGTATGTCTACGCTAGATTACCCTGAATGCGAAGCTTGTTACTACGAATCTCTAGAGTTTGCAGATCGTCAGCAAGGCAAGTTACACTTTGATCATACTCTTTTATACCCAGTTTTTACTATGCATTAGTATTGCCCCTCAAATAATTGCATGAGTAGGATTGGGAACATGTGGTTTTGGTTGTAGTGCTTGAGGTAGGAACCTAATACCTTTTGATCACCCCGGGAATATAGGTTATGCTTATTATTGCTTAGCCATGCTTGTAGACGGGGATTGGATTGTGATTCACACATGGAAGTTTGAGAGTTATTTAATCATGTATAACATTAAGGTGGAAACTTTGATATACCTCTGGGTGGAATGGTTGAGGCACCTTGGCAGCCCAGTGTTGCCTGTTTTTGGAAATTCCGGAGTACCCATGTGATTATCCTATGGAATGCCACCTAGGCTGAAAGGGATCATAAGATTATTCATGCTAGAAACTTCCGTGTGCAGCCACAAGCCATCATGGGCTCTGACATAGTTGATTAAGTTGCGTGAGCTCTTGAAGAGGTAGACTAGCATATGTAGTGTTGTAGGTAGTACTGTCTACCCGGAGTAGAGAGTTAATGCTTCAGAAAGGCTATGTCTCGATCATCCGATCATGGATGCAGTCGAGTCTTGTGGGGAAAAGTTTGCAAACCTCTGGTCCTCTGCAGAGTGTATAAACTAATCATGGTTAGCCGTGTCCCCGGTTATGGACATCTTGAGTATCTAGTACTTGAATCTATTGATGTGATCTCATCATGTTACTTTAATTAATTTGATTTGGGTTAATGATGATACTTTTAATTGGGATTTGAGTTGGGGTTACCTTCTCAAATAATGGACAACTTGGGAGTAGTTAAGTAAATTTATTCCTTTGTTGTAGGGAAAAACTAGCTTTATGCGAAACCATGAAACTTATAGCCTCCACCAGCCAAATATTGCATGTAGATATAGTTCTTGCATTTCATTGCTTTATAGTGTAACTCTGCCAGCATATTCCATGTGCTGACCTGTTTCGGGCTGCAACGTTTCATGTGGCAGACTACTCAGACGACGAATAAGGTGCGATAGGTTGTTGTTTTGCACTTAGCTATGCCGTTGGAGTTGATGGACTCATTTACCTTCAAAGCTTCCGCAGTTATCTAGTTTAGATGGCCTTCAGCCATGATATATTTTTTGTGTAATCATACTCTTTATGAGGACTCGATGTAATAAGTGTGTGATTAAAACTCTATTATAATTCCTCGAGTACTGTGTGTGTCAGCATTACCAATCCAGGGATGACACTGATGCACAGAGACTTGACCGTTTGAGGTCTGGTCGCTAAAAGTACTAATAACAATGACTTCATTAGCACTCCTATTGCTCCTCCCACCACTAGTGTGGAGTCTTATGGTATTAAATCTGCCGTGCTAAATCTTGTTATGAAAGAACAATTCTCCGATTTTTAATGAAGAAGTTCTTTCTCATCTTAATACATTTGTTGAGTTATGTGATATGCAAAAAAATTAAAGATGTGGATATTGATATTGTTAAGCTGAAACTTTTTTTCCTTTTTATCTAAGAGATAGAGCTAAAGCATGGTTATCCTCTTTACCAAAAATAGTATTGATTCTTGGTCTAAGTGCAAAGATGCTTTTTCAGTGGCAAGTATTTTCCTCTCACAAAAATTATATCTCATAGGAATCAAATTATGAATTTGAAGCAACTTATCCAAGAACATGTTGCACAATCATGGGTAAGAATGGAACTGCTACGTCTTGAGCTTGCGTTGGTTTTCCTTGAAGAGGAAAGGATGATGCAGCAAAGTAGCGTAAGTATTTCCCTCAATTTTTGAGAACCAAGGTATCAATCCAGTAGGAGGCTCCTCAAAAGTCCCACGCACCTACACAAACAAACAAGAACACGCAACCAACACAATAAAGGGGTTGCCGATCCCATCACGGCCACTTGCGAAACTGAGATCTAATAGAGATAATATGATGAGATAAATATTTTTGGTATTTTTATGATATAGATTGAAAAAGTAAAAGATGCAAATAAAAGTAGATTGAAAGCTTATATGATAAAAGATAGACCCGGGGGCCATAGGTCTCACTAGTGGCTTCTCTCAAGATAGCATAAGTATTATGGTGGGTGAACAAATTACTGTCGAGAAATTGATAGAGAAGCGAATAATTATGAGATTATCTAGGCATGATCATGTATATAGGCATCACGACCGTGACAAGTAGACCGACTCCTGCCTGCATCTACTACTATTACTCCACACATCGATCGCTATCCAGCATGCATCTAGAGTATTAAGGTCATAAAGAACAGAGTAACGCATTAAGAAAGATGACATCATGTAGAGGGATAAACTCATGCAATATGATATAAACCCCATCTTTTTATCCTCGATGGCAACAATACAATACGTGCCTTGCTGCCCCTACTGTCACTAGGAAAGGACACCGCAAGATTAAACCCAAAGCTGAGCACTTCTCCCATTGAAAGAAAGATCAATCTAGTAGGCCAAACCAAACTGATAATTCAAAGAGACTTGGAAAGATAACTTAATCACACATAAAATAATTCAGAGGAGATTGAAATATTGCTCATATATACCACAATTCATCGGATCTCGACAAACACACCGCAAAAAGAGTTACATCGAATAGATCTCCAAGAAGATCGAGGAGAACTTTGTATTGAGATTCAAAGAGAGAGATGAAGCCATCTAGCTAATAAGTATGGACACGAAGGTCTATGGTAAACTACTCACAACTCATTAGAAGGGCCTTGGAGATGATGTAGAGGCCCTCCATGGTTGATTCCCCCTCCGGCGGAGCACCGACGAAGGCTCCAAGATGGGATCTCGCGGATACAGAAGGTTACGGCAGTGGAAATAGTTTTTCGTGGTGCTCCTCGATGGTTTCAGGGTACAAGGGTATATATAGGAGGAAGAAGTAGGTCGGTGGACGCTCGAGGGGCCCACGAGGGTGGGGACACGCCCACCTGTAGGGGGCGCGCCGGGCACCCTCGTGTCCGCCTCGCTTGTTCCTTGACTTCCACTCCAAGTCCTCTGGATCACGTTTGTTCCAAAAATATTGCTCCTGAAGGTTTCATTCCGTTTGATATTCCTTTTCTTCGAAACACTGAAATAGGCAAAAAAACAGCAATTCGGGCTGGGCCTCGGCTAGTAGGTTAGTCCCAAAAATGATATAAAAGTGTAAAGTAAAGCCCATAAACATCCAAACGGGTAATATAATAGCATGGAACAATCAAAAATTATAGATACGTTGGATACGTATCCAGCATCCCCAAGCTTAATTCCTACTCGTCCTTGAGTAGGTAAATGCTAAAAAAAGAATTTTTGATGTGGAATGCTACCTAGCATAATTCTTAATGTAATTTTCGTTATTGTGGCATGAATGTTCAGATCCAAATGATTCAAAATAAAAGTTTACATTGACATAAGAAATAGTAATACTTCAAGCATACTAATCAAAGCAATCATGTCTTCTCAAAATAACATGGCTAAAGAAAGTTCATCCCTACAAAATCATATAGTTAGGCTATGCTTCATTGTCATCACACAAAAATGCTCCCATCTTGCACACTCTCGATGACAAGCCAAGCAATTGTTTCGTACTTAGATAATCTCAAACTTTTTCAACTTTCACGCAATACATGAGCGTGAGCCATGGATATAGCACTATGGGTGGAATAGAATATGATGATGGAGGTTGTGTGGAGAAGACGAAAAAAGAGAAAGTCTCATATTGACGAGGATAATCAACGGGCTATGGAGATGCCCATCAACTGATGTCAACATGAGGAGTAGGGATTGCCATGCAACGGATGCACTAGAGCTATAAATGTATGAAAGCTCAACAAAAGAAACTAAGTGGGTGTGCATCCAACTTGCTAGCTCACGAATACCTAGGGCATTTGAGGAAGCCCATCGTAGGAATATACAAGTCAAGTTCTATAATGAAAAATTCCCACTAGTATATGAAAGTGA
This sequence comes from Aegilops speltoides, assembly GCA_021437245.1. Lineage (NCBI taxonomy): Eukaryota > Viridiplantae > Streptophyta > Magnoliopsida > Poales > Poaceae > Aegilops > Aegilops speltoides. The sequence continues at coordinate 457,235,189 of CM038142.1, forward strand.
CAACATAAAAGACATTCTATATGAAGAACATGGTGCTACTTTGAAGCACAAGTGTGGAAAAGGATAGTAACATTGTCCCCCTTTTTTTGTTTTGGGACTTTTTTTATTTGGCCTGTCTCTTTTTTTATTTGGGGACAATGCTCTAATAATAATGATCATCACACATCTATTTATTTACAACTCATGAATTACAACTCAAAACTAGAACAAGATATGACTCTATATGAATGCCTCCGGCGGTGTACCGGGATGGGCAATGAATCAAGAGTGACATGTATGAAAAATTGTGCATGGTGGCTTTTCCACAAATATATGTCAATACATGATCATGCTAGGCAATATTACAATGATGATGCGTGTCATGATGATGAACGGAACGGTGGAAAGTTGCATGACAATATATCTCGGAATGGCTATGGAAATGCCATAATAGGTAAGTATGGTGGCTGTTTTGAGGAAGATATAAGGAGGTTTATGTGTGATAGAGCGTATCGTATCACGAGGTTTGGATGCACCGGCGAAGTTTGCACCAACTCTCAAGGTGAGAAAGGGCAATGCAGTGCATCAAGAGGCTAGCAATGATGGAAGGGTGAGAGTGCGTATAATCCATGGACTCAACATTAGTCATAAAGAACTCATATACTTATTGCAAAAATCTACAAGTCATCAAAAATCAAGCACTACGCGCATGCTCCTAGGGGATAGATTGGTAGGAAATGACCATCGCTCATCCCCGACCGCCACTCATAAGGATGCACAATCTAAGAACACCTCATGTTTCAAATTTGTTACACAACTTTTACCATACGTGCATGCTACGGGACTTGCCAACTTCAACACAAGCATTCTTTAAATTCATAATCACCCAACTAGCATGACTCTAATATCACCACCTCCATATCTCAAAACAATTATCAAGTATCAAATTGATCATAGCATCCAATTCGCTTCCTATGATAGTTTTTATTATACCCAACTTGGATGCCCATCATTCTAGGACCAATTTTATAACCATAGCAAATACCATGCTGTTCTAAGAGACTCTCAAAATAATATAAGTGAAGCATGAGAGATTAACAATTTCTACAAAATAAAGCCACCGCCTTGCTCTAAAAGATATAATTGAAGCACTAGAGCAAAAACTATCTAGCTCAAAAGATATAAGTGAAGCACATAGAGTATTAGAATAAATTCCAAACAAGTGGGTTTCTTCCAAAATGTGTGTACAGCAAGGATGATTGTGGTAAACTAAAAATCAAAGACCAATATCATACAAGACGCTCCAAGCAAAATACATATCATGTGGCGAATAAAAATATAGCTCCAAGTAAAGTTACCGATAGACGAAGACGAAAGAGGGGATGCCTTCCGGGGCATCCCCAAGCTTAGGATTTTGGTTATCCTTGAATATCTTGGGGTGACATGGGCATCCCCAAGCTTAGGCTCTTGCCACTCCTTATTCCATAGTCCATCAAATCTTTACCCAAAACTTGAAAACTTCACAACACAAAACTCAACAGGAAATCTCATAAGCTCCGTTAGTGCAAGAAAGAAAAACCACCACATAAGGTACTATAATGAACTCATTCTTTATTTATATTGGTGTTAAACCTAATGTATTCCAACTTCTCTATAGTTCATACCACTTAATACTAGCCATAGACGCATCAAAATAAGCAAACAACACACGAAAAACAGAATCTGTCAAGAACAGAACAGTCTGTAGCAATCTGTAACTCTCGAATACTTATGGAACTCTAAAAATCCTACCAAAATAGGAAGTACTGGGAAATTTGTCTATTGATCCACTTAAAAACGAATCAACAAAAAAGCTCATTCCTGTGAATTACTAAAATTATTTTCGTGTGCACAAAGTTTCTGTTTTTCAGCAGAATCAAATTAACTATCATCATAGGTTATCCTATAGGTTCTACTTGGCACAAACACTAATTAAAACACGAAAACACATCTAAACAGAAGGTAGATGAAAAACTTATTACTAAACAGAAGCAAAAAATAATAAAAAATAAAATTGGGTTGCCTCCCAACTAGCGCTATCGTTTAACACCCCTAGCTAGGCATAAAAGCGAGGATAGATCTAAGTAGTGCCATCTTTGACACTCAATTCATAAGTAGCTCACATGAGAGATTCATAAGGTAATTTGAATTTATTTCTTGGAAAGTGCTTCATGCCTTTCCTTAATGGAAATTGGAATCTAATATTCCCTTCCTTCATATCAATAATTGCACCAATCGTTCTAAAGAAAGGTCTACCATGAATAATAGGACATGAAAGATTGCAATCTATGTCAAGAACAATAAAATTTATGGGCACATAGTTCCTATTTGCAACAATAATAACATCATTGATCCTTCCCATAGCCTTCTTAATGGTAGAATCCGCAAGGTGCAAATTTAAAGAGCAATCATCAAGATCATGGAAACCTAGAGTATCACATAAAGTTTCCAGAATCGTGGAAACACTAGCACCAAATCACAGAAAGCATAACGCTCATGATCTTTAATTTTAATCTTTATAGTAGGTTCCCACTCATCATAAAGTTTTCTAGGTATAGAAACTTCCAAGTTAAGTTTTTCATCATAAGGTTGCATCAAGGCATCAACAATATGTTTGGTAAAAACTTTATTTTGACTATAAGCATGAGGAGAATTCAAAACGGATTGCAACAAGGAAATACAATATAATAAAGAACAATTATCATAATTAAATTCCTTTAAATCCAAGATAGTGGGTTCAATGCTATTTAAAGTCTTGACCTCACCAATCCCACTTTTACCAACTTTAGCATCAAGATCTAAAAACTCCGAATTATTGGGACGCCTTTTAACTAATGTTGACTCATCTGCAGTCCCATCATTATTAAGATTCATATTGCAAAACAAAGATTTAATAGGGGACACATCAATAACTTTTATATCTTCATCATTATTTCCATGGAAACTAGAAGAACACGCTTTTACAAAGCAATCTTTCTTAGCACGCAATCTAGCGGTTCTTTCTTTGCACTCATCAATGGAAATTCTCATAGCTTTAAGAGACTCATTGATATCATGCTTAGGAGGAGTAGATCTAAGTTTCAAAGAATCAACATCAAGCGAAAGTCTATCAACGTTCCTAGCCAAATGATCAACTTTAAGCAATTTTTCTTCAAGCAAGGCATTAAAATTCTTTTGAGAGATCATAAATTCTTTAACGCTATTCTCAAAATCAGAGGGCATCTTATTAAAATTACCATAAGAATTATTGTAGGAATTTCAATAATTATCATAGGAATTACTAGGGAACGGTCTAGGATTAAAGTTTCCTCTATAAGCATTGTTACCAAAATTATTCCTACCAAAAAAATTCACATCCATAGATTTATTATTATTTTCAATCAAAGTAGACAAAGGCATATCATTGGGATCAATAGAAGCACTCTTAGTAGCAAAAAATTTCATAAGTTCATCCATCTTTCCACTCAAAACATTAATTTCTTCTATAGCATGCACTTTTTTACTACTAGATCTTTCGGTGTGCCGTTGAGAATAATTAGCCATAATGTTATCAAGGAGTTTAGTAGCTTCTCCTAAGGTGATTTCCATAAAAGTGTCTCCCGCAGCTGAATCTAAAAGATTTCTAGAAGCAAAACTCAATCCGGCATAAAATTTTTGTATGAACATCCATAAATTCAAACCATGAGTAGGGCAATTGCGAATCATCAATTTCGTTCTTTCCCAAGGTTGGGAAACATGCTCATGATCAAGTTGTTTAAAATTCATAATATCGTTCCTAAGAGAGATGATCTTAGCGGGAGGAAAATACTTAAGAGATAAAAAGCATCTTTGCACTTATTCCATGAATCAATACTATTCTTAGGCAAAGACGAAAACCAAACTTTAGCACGATCTCTAAGTGAAAACGGAAATAACTTCAATTTAACAATATCATTATCCGTATCTTTCTTCTTTTGCATCTCACACAAATCAACAAAGTTGTTTAGATGGGTAGCGGCATCTTCACTAGGAAGGACGGAGAATTGATCTTTCATAACAAGATTCAGCAAAGCAGCATTGATTTCACAAGACTCAACATCATTAAGAGTAGCAATCGGAGTACTAAGGAAATCATTGTTATTGGTATTGGAAAAGTCACACAATTTGGTATTATCTTGCGCCATCGCGACAAGTCCAACACACAAGCAAACAAAAAGGCAAGCAAAAGAGAGAGGAGATTGGGAAAGAGAGGACAAATAAAAAGGCAAGGGTGAAGTGGGGGAGAGGAAAACGAGAGGCAAATGGCAAATAATGTAATGCGAGGGAGATAAGTTTGTGATGGTACTTGGTATGTCTTGACTTGAGCGAAGACCTCCCTGGCAACGGCGCCAGAAATCCTTCTTCCTACGTCTTGAGCTTGCGTTGGTTTTCCTTGAAGAGGAAAGGGTGATGCAGCAAAGTAGCCTAAGTATTTCGCTCAGTTTTTGAGAACCAAGGTATCAATCCAGTAGGAGGCCCCTCAAAAGTCCAACGCACCTACACAAACAAACAAGAACTCACAACCAACACAATAAAGGGGTTGTCAATCCCTTCATGTCCACTTGCGAAAGTGAGGTCTAATAGAGATAATATGATAAGATACTTTTTTTTGGTATTTTTATGATATAGATTGAAAAAGTAATAGATGCAAATAAAAGTAGATTGAAAGCTTATATGATAAAAGATAGACCCGGGGGCCATAGTTTTCACTAGTGGCTTCTCTCAAGATAGCATAAGTATTACGGTGGGTGAACAAATTACTGTTGAGCAATTGATAGAAAAGCGAATAATTATGAGATTATCTAGGCATGATCATGTCTATAGGTATCATGTCCGTGACAAATAGACCGACTCCTGCCTGCATCTACTACTATTACTCCACACATCGACCGCTATCCAACATGCATCTAGAGTATTAAGTTCATAAAGAACAGAGTAATGCATTAAGAAAGATGACATGATGTAGAGGGATAAACTCATGCAATATGATATAAACCCCATCTTTTTATCCTCGATGGCAACAATACAATACGTGCCTTGCTGTCCCTAACATCCTTTGGGAAAGGACACCGCAAGATTGAAACCAAAGCTAAGCACTTCTCCCATTGCAAGAAAGATCAATCTAGTAGGCCAAACCAAACTGATAATTCGAAGAGACTTGCAAAGATAACTTAATCACACATAAAAGAATTCAGAGGATATTCAAATAATTCTCATAGATAAACTTGATCATAAACCCACAATTCATCGGATCTCGACAAACACACCGCAAAAAGAGTTACATCGAATAGATCTCCAAGAAGATCGAGGAGAACTTTGTATTGAGATTCAAAGAGAGATATGAAGCCATCTAGCTAATAACTATGGACCCGAAGGACTATGGTAAACTACTCACAACACATCAGAAGGGCCTTGGAGATGATATAGAGGCCCTCCGTGGTCGATTTCCCCTCCGGCGGAGCGCCGGCGAAGGCTCCAAGATGGGATCTCGCGGATACAGAAGGTTACGGCGGTGGAAATAGTTTTTCGTGGTGCTCCTAGATGGTTTCAGGGTACAAGGGTATATATAGGAGGAAGAAGTAGGTCGGTGGACGCTCGAGGGTCCCACGAGGGTGGGGGGCGCCCACCTGTAGGGGGCGCGCCGGGCACCCTCGTGGCCGCCTCGCTTGTTTCTTGACTTCCACTCCAAGTCCTCTGGACCACGTTTGTTCCAAAAAGATCGCTCCCGAAGGTTTCATTCCATTTGGACTCCGTTTGATATTCCTGTTCTTTGAAATACTGAAATAGGCAAATAAAACAACAATTCGGGCTGGGCCTCCAGTTAGTAGGTTAGTCCCAAAAATGATATAAAAGTGTAAAGTAAAGCCCATAAACATCCAAAATGGGTAATATAATAGCATGGAACAATCAAAAATTATAGATACGTTGGAGACGTATCATGGACCTAGGTTTAAAAATTGTCCCACACATGGATTAAGTCTTTTGGTGATAGTGCAATTTTTTTATGCTGGACTAAACTTTGTGCAGAAATTACGTTGTCTTCCTTGTCCAACATCAACTTTTTAGCATGTCATATTTTGGTGAGTGCTCACAATCATAAAAGATGTCCAATATAGTATATTTATATGTGAAAACCTCTCTTTCTTTATTATTTCCTATTAATTGCAACGATGACCAAAACTATGTTTGTCAGCTCTCAACAACTTTTATTCATCATACTCTTTATATGTGAAGTGATTACTCTCCATAAGATCAATATGATCTTTTTATTTCTTTTTGTCCTTTCGCTTTCTTTTATCCCCTCAAGATCATAGCTAGATAGCAAAGCCCTCGACCCAAAACTAATCTTTATTATATATAGCTCACAGACTCGATTACATAGATAGGGATCAACACAAAAACTCAAAGCTAGATCATACTAAACTTTATTCTACTAGATCAAGATATAAACAAAATGATCAAACTGATAAAAACGGTAAAGATAGAAGTGTGATGGTGATACAATACCGGGGCACCTCCCCCAAGCTTGGCAGTTGCCAAGGGGAGTGCCCATACCCATGTGTTTATGTCTTTCTTTGGAGGGGGTGATGATGGAGTTGTTAATGATGTGGGCTTGTCGTCCATCTTCCAAGGCATAGGCTCACCATCATAGAAGGATGATCGAGTCTCCGGGATCCTCAAATCTGCAGCCAAACTCATCCTCTTGAATCTATATTCATACTCACAGTTTTAGTTTTGCAGGTCATAGATCTGGGCTTGGAGGTGCTCGATTTTCCCATGAAGCTTGAAGATGTTCTCCCCAATGTTCTTGGCATCCAGCTTGTGGTTGACGGTGAACTCCCCGATCATCATGTGGTTGGCGTTGAGTCCGCATTCCACTATCCCTTGGCACTTGAAAACTTGCTGCTCCATTGCTTCGAGTCTTGTCTCCATGCTTCCGGTCGTCCTTGGTCCTTCAACATCGCGGATGTGCAGCACCCCCTCACGCATCTCAATGGTTTGAGGGTGTTGCAGCACCTCCGTGAGGTAGGGGTTGATGACCTTCTCAAACAACTTGTCCTTGGGGGCGCTTGAAGACGTCATGGTGATCTAGATTTGTCAGAAAAACAACTCGAAACAAAAGCAGAGGATTTTGTCGTGGTACGGTGGTCAAAACCTTCAGGAGATTATATAATGAATTTTTACCGACAAAAAGAAGTATCATGCAAGAAAACGGAGTCCGGGTGGCACAGGAGGTGCCCACGAGGAAGGGGGTACGCCCAGGGGGGTAGGGAGCGCCCTCCACCCTCGTGGGTGCCTCGTGTCCCTTCCGGACTACTTCTTATTTTCCTATTTTCATAAATATTCCAAAATGGGAAAAAATTACTATTAGAACTGTTTTGGAATCGGTTTACTTACCGTACCACATACCTATTCCTTTTAGGAGTCTGAAACGTTCTGGAAAGTGTCCCTTATGTACTCCTCTGGGGTTACGGTGTCAATAACATTGGTTTCAAAATTTATGGGATTACCTGAGATATAGTGTTTGATTCTTTGACCGTTCACCACCTTTGGATTTGTGCCTTCGAAGTTGTTGATTTTTATGGCACCAGAACGATAGAACTCCTCAATAACGTAAGGACCTTCCCATTTAGAAAGAAGTTTTCCTGCAAAATATGTTGAACGAGAGTTGTATAGCAAAACATAATCACCTACATTGAGCTCATGCTTTTGTATCCTTTTGTCATGCCATCTTTTAACTTTTTTCTTTAAACAGTTTAGCATTCTCATAGGCCTGGTTTCTCCATTCATCAGGAGAGCTAATGTCAAATAGCCTCTTCTCAACGGCAAGTTTGAAACAATAATTGAACTCTTTAATAGCCCAATATGCCTAATGTTCTAGTTCGAGAGGTAAGTGACATCCTTTTCCATAAACCATTTTATACGGAGACATACACATAGGATTTTTATATGCAGTTCTATAGGCCCATAATGCATCATCAAGTTTCTTGGACCAATTCTTTCTAGATCTATTAATAGTCTTTTGCATAATTAATTTAAGCTCTCTATTACTCAATTCTACTTGACCGCTAGACTGTGGATGGTATGGAGATGCAATTCTATGATTAACATCATACTTAGCGAGCATCTTATGAAAAGCACCATGAATAAAATGTGAACCACCATCAGTCATTAAATATCTAGGGACTCCAAACCTCGGAAAAATAACTTATTTAAACATCTTAATAGAAGTGTTATGATCAACACTACTAGTTGGAATAGCTTCTACCCACTTAGTAACGTAATCAACAACAACTAAAATATGTGTATATCCATTAGAGGAAAGAAATGGTACCATATAATCAAAGACCAAACATCAAATGGTTCGATAACAAGTGAATAGTTCATAGGCATTTCTTGATGTCTAGTAATATTACCAATTTTTGACATTCATAGCAAGACAAGACAAACTTACAGGCATCTTTGAAGAGAGTAGGCCAAGAGAAACCGGATTGCAATACCTTATGTGCAGTTCTATCTCCAGCATGGTGTCCTCCATATGCCTCGGAGTGACACTTGCGTAGGATCTATTCCTATTCATGCTCAGGTACACAACGTCTAATAACACCATCTACTCCTTCTTTATAAAGGTGTGGGTCATGCCAGAAGTATTGTCTTAAATCATAGGAAAACTTTTTCTTTTACTGGTGTCGTGGGAACGAACACCTATGGGACCGGATCCCCTTTTGGTTCGGGGGGGCGGAGATCGCATTTAACAGCGGATCGAGGCGGAGCACACGAGCGATTTTTACCGAGCTTCGGAGCTCTCCGGAGAGATAATACTCCTACTGCTGCTTTGTGGTTGTATTGTGTTCTTGCTCGAGAGCGATGAACGCTACAGTACACTAGCTGTGAAACCGAGCGTGAGTGATTCTGGTTTCCAACCCCCCTCTACGTTGCGCATGGGCCTCCTTTTATATGCTCAAGGGGTCACCGACAGGTGGCAACGCACGCAAGGGCAAAAATGTAAAAGAACTGCGGTTGGTACACCTACTTGCACAGTGTATCATACCTAACCCTGACGGCAGGGGACAAGGGCATTAAATGCCCGTCTATGTCGCCCAAACAGTGCAAAAAAGTGACCGTTAGGGGCGCCACCGCTTGCCACAATGGCAATCTTGTCAGCACCGCTTGCCACCTCGCACCGCTGGCTGCACAGCTTCTCGCCACGCGCGCCTGGAAAGATCCCATGGCGACACGTTGATGGATGCGCTGGAGCGTGGGCACAGAGTTGTGGCTTGCCGCAGCAAGCGCCTTGCCGCGGTCGTTGTCTTGCCGCGCCCGGAAGCTTGTCGCTCACCGGGCCTTGCCGGGATGCGAGGTACGTCGCGGCAAGTTCCTTGAGATGCCTTGGTTGGCCTTCCCGGCAAGCTCCTCTTGCCGGGGTCTTGTCTCCTTGGCTTGAATACTTTGTCCTTGAATGGCTCCAAAGGGAACCACGGAGGACCTTGGCGGTCGCCCGACGAGCCTTGCCACGGGGTGCTGCGACTACCCGTGCACAAGTTCGGGATACTAGGGTACCCCTACTCTAGTACACCGACAGGAGCCCCCGGGCCTGGGCCACACACGGTGCCGAGCGCTGTTGGGCCAGGCCCAAAACGGTGCACGGGCACGCGCGGCCTAGGTCACGCCGTATCTTACTCCGTATCCGCCACGCTCTCCCCTAATGGCACGCGTCGAACGCGGGGTCGTGGGAGAGATCGTGGGTGGTTCTTTATTCGGGAAAAGTGTAACGTTCGCCTTGTCCCTCTTTATAAGCAGGGGAAACAGGGGCAGTTCCCCCATCTCGCCCGTTGTTGTTTCCAATCTCAGAAATCTCCGCCGCCCCCCTTCTTCCAAAGCCGAGAGAGAGCAGCGCTCCTCCCCCCCATCGCCACCGTCGCCACCAACGCTGTCGATCTCCCCCACCACCTCCGCCATGGCTCCGAAAGCCGGGAAGGGTGTGAAGTCGACCGAGGCGCTGCGGCTCGAGGCGCTGCGAAAGGAGCGGGCGACTTTCCCCCCCGAGCTCGCCGCGAAGGAGCTGAGGGAGTGGTACTACTTCTTCTGGTCGACGGAGACGCGAGCGCATCCGCGCATGAAGGTACTCTCCGCCGCCGCTTCGGAACAGGCTCCAAATGGATACCCATTCTTTGCGCCGTTCTTCTACTGCGGGCTCTGCCCGCCCTTCTCTGATTTCTTCTGCGATATCATGAACACCTACGGGTTCCACCTCCTTGATTTCACCCCCAATGCTGTTCTGACCATGGCAGTTTTTGCACATCTCTGCGAAAACTTTGTCGGAGTCCACCCAAACGTAGCTCTCTTCCGCCACTTCTTTATGCCCCAGGTTGAGAGAGGGGAACCCTGATCCGGCGGGATCGCCTGGATCTCGAGGTCCGGCAAGAAAGAGGCCTATCTGGAAGGAGAGCTCCACAGCAAGTGGGAGGAGTGGAGAGCAGAATGGTGCTGGATTGTCGAGGAGAACCCCAGTAGTGCGCGGCAATGATTGGAGCGTCCTGACCGCGGACGACGGTAAGTTGAAGATCGCCACCACCCGGATCTTGCGACTCAGGCTTGCCGGGCTCACTGTAGGCGCTGTTGGCATGGACTTTCTTCGCCGCCGCATTGCCCCTCTGCAGGAGAGGGGGAGACCCGCCTGGCTGTTCGGGGGTCCGGCGGACATCATGAGGCTGCGCCCGGGCCTCAACTTCAATTTCACTGTCTTGGAGCTGGATGCGATGCTCAAGGAGCTGTTCAAGCACGAGCCCAATCATCCCGAATGGTTCAGGTTGACGCAAGGTGTCGTTCCGCTGTGCAACAATTCCTCGCTCGACCGCATCCACGCAATGATGCCGTTGTGAGACTTGCATGGAGTTGTCCCAACTTGGCAAGAACCTGCTAACGATGTTGTGCAGCAGTTCTTCGACGGCTTGGTGGAGGTGTCGGTCCGCGCCGACGAACAGAAGAGCCTCACCCGCGACACCACCAATGCGGAGATGCGGCGCATCGCCACCAGAGTGGAAGAGGCCGCGGCAGCCGCTGCCGCGGGCGAGTTTGGATTTACCGTGGAGGAGGTAGAGGCAGCCGAGGCGGCAAGCCTTGTCGATCGAGATGAACTTGCCGGAGAGCTTGCCGGCGAGGAAGAGCTTGCCGAGCCGGAGGCCGAGTCGAGCGAGCCCGCCGAGGGTGCGAGCGGCCCGCCGCCCTCAAGCAGCTTGCCGCAAGCGGAGCCCCCAGCTCCACCAAGAAGGTGTCTCGCAGGGCCGGGGACGTAGCAGGGCGGCAGACGGGTCAACAGCCGTCGCGCCGCGCGACACGCTCCGCTGCGACAACTGGAGCGGGGTCCTCCCGGACTGCCACTTCTGGTCCTGCCGCTGCCCCCGCCATGCGATCAAGGGAACCCACTCCTCCGCCTCGTCGCGCCGGAGGAGGGCCGCACTTCGACCTCTCCGCACTCAGCTCCGACGAGGAAGAAGAAGAAGAGTAAGATCCTTTGTTGTATTTGTAGTTCTTTGATTCTTGCTGTTTTCGTCTTGTATTTGATTTGCTTCACTCTGATTCCTTTCCATTTCAGGACCCTGGCCCAGAGAGCGGCGAAGAGAGCCAAGGCGCCGGTGATTGTCATCGAGGACGAGCCCACCCCGACAGCAGGGGGCGCGCCCGAGACCACCTTGCCGGACCCGGCAACTACTCCCCGAAGCAGCCCCCAGCGTAAGTATCTGGTTTACTTCCCGCTATTAGGTGCGCATGGGTGTTCTTTCTGTTGCTGATATCTGAATGTTGGTTTGTGTAGGAGCAGAACAGCCTCACCAGGAGCAGCCGGAAGCCGCCCCCGAGACGCTATCTGCTTCGACTACACCGCCAAGGGAGGATTCCCCGGCAAAGGAGCGTTCTCCGGGAAGGGAGAAGTCTCCGGCAAGGGACAGTTCTCCGGCAAGGGACGGTACTAGTGACCCCTCGGTGGTGGAGCCCATGATTGAAGAGCCCAGCACAGGTAATCCTTCTTGCTTGAAAACTTCCCCTTGGGTTTTTCTTATTCTGATTTTTCTTTTTGGATATTTGCTTGACTTCTTCTTCCTCTTCCGGCCTTCAGATCCACCTTCTACGGAGCAGATGGAGACCGAGGCCACCGACGAAGAGAACGCGTGCGGCAACACCAACGGCGCTGCTGCCACCGAGGAGGAGGCCAGTGCCGATGATCCTGCCAGCGAGGAGGCCGCCAATGTTGCCGCTGCAGGAGCTGGCGAAGGGTCTGGCGATCGCACTGACGGCCCCGAGGCCGCAGGAGCGCAAGGCGCTACGCCGACCGCCGATCCCTCCGCCGCTGCCGCAGCACCAGGCTCCGAAGAGCCCCAACCCGGCGCCTATCTCAAGGCCGGTGATGGCGTATTCATCAAGCTTCCCTGGGCGTCAAGCTCCAGGGCGCCGGTCGAAGGAGAAGTCTTTGACGGAGAAGTGCTCGCCTCCGTTGGGTTGACACTGGTTGTGCGCATGGCAGCAGCGGCGTGGCGAGCCCGAGGAGGAACAGCTGCTGCCGAGGCTCTGTCACTCTATCGCGCCCGACAAGCCAAGCTAGAATCCGGAAGCGCTTGTCGCAGCGGGAGTGGATATTGAGAAGCATGCGGAGGAGCTCGAGCCGCAACCGTGAAGCCCTCCGGTCCATTGCGAGGAGCGGCGAGGCGCCGAGGCGCGGAAAGCCTTCCTTCTCGAGAAGGCTGAAGCTGAAGAGCAACAGCGGCTTGCCGCCGAGGATCTGTCTGCGCGGGAAGGCGAGCTGGCGCAGCGGAAAGTCAATCTGGACAGCCATGAGGAGGATCTTGCTGCGCGCGAGCAAACACTTGGCAGGGCTCTCAAGGATGCAAAGGATGCTGCCGCAGCTGCTGAGGCCGCCAAGAAGGAGCTGGAGACGAAGGTGGCGCGGCTAGAGGCCGATCTCAAGGCGAGAGATGAAGAGCTTGCCGCGCTCCAGCGTGAGCGCGAGAAGGACGCCCATGCCCACGGTGAGCTGCAGGGTTGTCTCGTTGAGAAGGGCAAGGAGCTGAGCGCCGCCAAGAACTCCAATGCTGATCTTGAGTTGAAGCTGGCTACTTTGACCAAGACGCTGGACGGCGCCAGGGAGGCGAGGCGGCCTTGAAGAAGGAGATCAAGGCCAACGAGGCTCTTTGGCGAGTGCTGCCGCCACCAGAACACCCTCGGGAGGCTGTGGAACTCGGACAGAGGGTCTCGTGAACATCGCCCTTGATCATCGACAGGTGGAGCTGGAGCAGTGGGCTGGAGGACTTTGGGTATTCTTCCGATGAGAACCTCCAGCCCAGCGCCAAGCTCACTTTGTTCTTCAAGGCGTGGCGGCGGCTCTCCAGCGACTCGGGAAAGGATCCCAAAGCAGTTGGTGACAGTCGCGCACAATCTGCGCGAGAGTTCTGCAAAAGGTGTTGGTGAAGGTGGCCTTCCGCAACCCAGGCCTCAACCTCACCAACGTCCTCAAGAAGCTGCCGGCGGATGCTGATATGGAGAGCTCAAGGCCCTTGTCGCACCCATCATGGACAAGGTGAATGAAGTCAGGAGAGTTGACGGCGATCGCGTAGATTAGGCCTCCTGTTTCCTCCTTTTCTTGCCGCTGCTAGTCATGTTACGAGAACAATCTATTAGAGCTACGACAAGTTATCTTTGTAATATAACTTCTATTTTGGGCAGTATTTGCTATGTTATTTCCTTTACTTGATTCCTTCCTTTGTATGTTTTTACCCTACGCTTTTAGGGAACTTGCGGTATGAGCACCCTTGCCTTGAATTTGTGTCTTGAACGTCAAGAGCAACTTTGGCGGTGCCGCTACCGACAAAAACCTTGTCGCAGCTAATCGCAGCACACTTAAGTTGTTGGGTGGACTCGAAACAAAGTAAGGCGCAACTAACTTCTGAGTTGGTTCCTCCGCGCTGGGTTTTCCATACAAAGCACGGTCGTTCGAGGAAGATAAGTTAAAAATTTTAAAACTGATTGCTCAAACTTTGACAACTTAGCTTTTCTGTCGTTTGCGCCCCAGCAAGGCGAAACTTTGTTGAACGACGCCCGGGTCCACACCATTATCTTCTCCTCCCCCCCTGGCAAATTTGTGTGCGAGGGAACCTTCCCTTTTCTTGAGAAAAAGAAAGAAGAGAAAATAAAGATATGGAGCCTTATGGCTCGTTATCGCTTACCGGGGGTAGGTGTTGCACAAAATGTCAGATAACATACGCAAAAAATAGGAAGCATGGAATCGACCAGATGTGCAGAGCACATGAGCTTTATTTATGCACGGGGTCTGCGCCCGGCTTTGTACAAAGGGTTACATGCAACAGCGGCAAGGCTTGTACAAAAGGTAGTTGCCGGAACAGGTTCCGGCAACCGCGCCTTACGGGTAAAACTTGCGAAGATGCTCAATGTTCCAGGAGTTGCTCACCGGAAAGCCATCTTCGGTCTCAAGGAGGACAGCGCCAGGCCTAGTGACTCGTTTCACCCGATAAGGGCCTTCCCACTTCGGCGTCAACTTGTTGGAATTCTTGGCGGATTGAACGCGCCGAAGAACAAGGTCGCCTTCCTCCAGACTCCTGGCATTAACTGCGGCTATGGTAGCGGCGCAAAGCTTCTTTGTATCGAGCAGCTCGTCAAAGAGCTGGAGACGGTCTTCCTCAAGGAAGCGGCGCATCATGTTTTCGCAGCTGCTCTTGCTCAAGCTCATCGTAAGCGAGCACTCGAGGCGACCCGTATCACGAGTTCCGTGGGGAGAACTACCTCTGCTCCATAGACTAGGCGAAAGGTGTCGGCGATGGCTCGATTTGGCGTCGTCTGATCGACTAAAGAACCACCGCAGCTCCTCAATCCATTCTTTCCGCTTTGTGCAGCCTGTCGAAAGTCTGGTCTTGAGCCAGCGAAAGCACTTCCAGCATTGCCCTCTCCGCTTGACCGTTGCTTCTCGGGTGAGCAAAGCGAAGCGCACCTTGGGACCAAGATCTTGGACATCTTGCATGAAGGTGCGGCTCGTGAACTGCGTGTCGTTGTCGATGATGATCTGTTAGGGACCCCAAAGCGACAAACAATTGACTGAAGAACTTGGCTGCTTGATCGTGTCTTGTCACCTTCCTCCTTGCTTCCACTTCCGGCCACTTTGTGAACTTGTCGATTACAGCGTACAAGTACTCAAAGCCCCGACAACTTCGGGAAAAGGGCCGAGGATGTCGAGTCCCGCACCGAAAATGGCGAGGATAAAGGGATCGTATGGAGAGCTTGAGCTGGCTGGTGTATCTGCTTGGAATGGGCCGCACGCTTCACACTTGGTTACTTGTGTGGTTGCATCTGGAGGCTGTCACCAAAAGAAACCTTCGGAACGCTTGCGGCAAGTGCTCTTCTTGCCGATGTGGTGACCACATATGCCTCCATGTATCTCGCCAACAACTTCATCCATCTTCGGTGAATGCACTTCAATTTCACACCGTTGAATCTTCTTACATGCAGTGTGTTGTCGACAAACTGGTACATACTTGACTGCCGGGCTACTCTTTCCGCTTCTTCTTGCTCTTGGGAAGTTCTCTGTCTGAAGGAAGCGGACAATCTCTTGTGCCCATCTTTGGAGCACGTGGCTCGACAACAAGGACTAAAGGCACATATGCTGCTACAGGAACATCCGCTTCTACGGCGAGAACATGTGGCTCAGCCGGAGCTTGATGTTCCCCGACAAGCTTGCTGGAGCAAAACTTGTTGGGAGCGTCTGCTTCAACGGAAGAAACCCTAGGGCTTGTCGGAGCAGACTGCTCCTCAGCACTCTTGGTGTTGATCTTAGGGACCTTCTTGGCGGCGGCTTCGGGGAGCTCTGCCGGAAAATAGTCACCAGAAACCAACTTCCTCTTCTAGCTCTGTCCAGTTGATGGTGTTACGGACGGTTGAGTTAGTTTGAGCACAAAGATCCCTGGTTCCACAGGTAACTTCATTGCAGCGCACTTTGACAGGCCATCGGCAATGTCATTCTGAGCTCTCGGAACATGTTCCATCTGTAGGCCGTCAAAGTGCTCTTCTAACTTTCTCACTTCGTCAATGTAAGCTTCCATCAACAGACTCTGATAATCCTTGTTCACTTGGCGGACGACAAGCTGTGAGTCACCCCTGACAATGAGCTTCTTAATCCCAAGGTCTGCCGCGATCCTGAGACCGGCAAGCAAACCCTCATACTCTGCAGTATTGTTTGTTGCTTGCTCCTTGGGAAAGTGCATCTGGACTACGTATTTGAGGTGCTCTCCGGTGGGTGTGACAAGCAGCACGCCCGCTCCGGCGCCTTGCAGCGAGAAGGCACCATCAAAGTACATCATCCACTCTTTGCTTGCCTCCTTGACGGGGATGCTCGTCTCTGGAATTTCTTCATTTGGTGTTGGCGTCCACTCTGCTATGAACTCTGCCAATGCTCTGCTTTGGATAGTTGAAGTGCTCTCAAACTTAAGGCCAAAGCTTGATAGTTCCAGTGCCCACTCGATAATCCCCATTTATACGGATTCGGTATCCTCTTCAAATAAAAGCAGTGACAAGCTGTGATCTCATGTGCTTGGAAGTAATGGCGCAGCTTTCTCGAGGTCATGAGAAGGCGAAAAGAAATTTCGCACACCGAGTACCTTGACCTAGCCCCTGCAGAAGGGAACCGACAAAAGTAAACTGGTATTTGCACCATTTTCTTTAGCACCTCCTCATGTGCCTGCGTAGATCCATCCTTGTCGGGACCAGAGCTTGTCGGTGAAGCCCCCTGCTTGTCGCTGGATGCATTTGCCGTGGTTGCTGGCTCATCATCTGCCTCCCTCTCCGCCACTAACGCAGCACTAACCACTTGATTGGTTGCCGCTAAATATAGCAGCAACTTCTCTTGTGGCTTAGGTGCGACAAGTGTTGGAGTGGAGGACAGGTACCTCTTCAAGTCCTGCAGCACAGCCTTCGCTTCCGGAGTCCATTTCATTGGACCTGCCTTTTTCAATATTTTGAAAAACGGCAGGGCGCGCTCAGCAGACTTAGAGATAAACCTGCTGAGAGCCGCCACGCAACCGGCAAGCCTTCGCACATCCTTGACGCGCTTTGGTGCTTCGATCTGCTCAATGGCCTTGATCTTGTCGGGGTTGGCTTCAATTCCCCGCTAAGACACGAAGAACCCGAGAAGCTTGCCGGAAGGGACTCCAAACACGCACTTCTCAGGGTTAAGCTTGAGGTTGATCTTGCGCAGATTTGCAAAGGTTTCGTCCAAATCTTGAATCAGAGTTGCCCTGTCCTTGCTCTTGACCACTATGTCATCCATGTAGGCTTCCACATTTCTGTGTATTTGTGGCTCAAAAGCATGATTGACTACTCTTGCAAATGTTGAACCAGCATTCTTCAAACCGAAAGGCATCCGTACGAAACAGTACGTGCCACAAGGAGTGATGAATGCGGTCTTCTCCTCATCCTCTTCTGCCATGAAGATCTGATGGTATCCAGAGTATGCATCAAGAAATGAAAGCAAATCACATCCGGCCGTGGAGTCAACAATCTGGTCAATGCACGGCAAGGGAAATGGGTTTTTGGGACAAGCTTTATTAACATCGGTAAAGTCGATACAAAGCCTGCATTTCCCGTTTGCCTTGCGCACGACTACAGGATTGGCCAACCACGTAGGATGGAGCACTCCTCTGACAAGGCCTGCTGCTTCCAACTTCTTGATCTCTTCGCAATGAATTCTTGGCGCTCCTTGCTTGTTTCTCGACTTTACGCTTGAGCGGGCGCGTGAGGACAGAGCGGCAAGGTGGTGCTCGATTACTCACAGGAACACGGGGATGTCGGACGGTTGCCATGCAAACACGTCGGCGTTCGCCCGCAGGAAAGCAACGAGCGCTTTCCTATTTAGGGTCGAGAGTGGCAATCGATGGTGAAGGTACCACCGGCGTCCTCCTTGGCGGACACCTTCTTGGTCTCTGGCGGAGCTGCTTCGTCTTCTTACACTTGCGGTGGAGCTCGATGGTGCGTCCTCGATGGTAGCGCAGCACTCAAGAGGTGCGCTTGCCGGAGTGGGCATCGAGCTCTTGCGGACTTGGTCTTCTTCTTACCCGGGAGCTTCGGCGGCAAGTGTCTTCGCGTTCGGTTGCGGCTGCTGCTTTCGGTAGATCTTGTCGGCGCGAGATAAGAGCATCCTTCTTGTCGCCGAGGGCAGAGATGACACTTATCGGGCTGGCATCTTGGTATGTTGTAGGCATAGTGAGAGGCTGCCATGAACTTGGCGAGCGCTGGACGGCCGAGTATCCCATTGTAAGGCAATGGGAAGTCAGCAACGTCAAAAGTGACCCTCTCAGTTCTAAAGTTCCACTCGCTGCCAAATGTTACCGGCAACGTGATCTTTCCCTTCGGCTTGCTCCTTCCCGGGTTGATTCCTTGGAATGTGCCGGTCTCTTCGAGCTCGCTGTCAGGGATCTGAAGTTTCTGAAGTACCGCGGAGGAGATCAGGTTCAAGCCGGCCCCACCGTCAACTAGCATCTTAGTGACCTTGAGGTTGCGGATAGTTGGTGAAACCAGCATCGGCAAGCACCCGACCGCAGTTATGTGATCAGGGTGGTCCTCAATATCAAAGATGATTGGCGTGTTGGACCACTTCAGAGGCTTGCGTGACTCGACGGGTGGTTGTGCCGCATTGACTTCCCGCACCCACTGTTTGAGTTGGCGGTGTGAAGTATGCAGAGAAGCACCGCCGTCAACGCACAGGACCTCTGTGGCTTTCTGAGACTCCTGCTCATCGGTCTCGTCATCATCCATATCATCGTTGTCGTCTTCATCTTCATCCTTGTCACGGCCGAGGGAGGCCTGTCTCCTTGCCGCTGCTTGGCCTTGCCGCGGCGTCCTCCCCGGCCGGGACGCTTCTTGCCGGATCCTCCAGTACCTTCCTGAGCCTTCTCCTTGTCGCGTCGCTCGTACTCAGCCTTCTGCTGCTCGACAAGCTGCTCGACCTTCTTGCAGCTCTGGAGATCATGGCCCTTGGTGCGGTGGATCTTGCAGTACTGCTTGTCGGAGCCGCCCTGCTTGTCGGCGGCCGCCACAGTTTCAGCTTCCTTGGCGCCACCTCCGTTGCCGGGCTGCTCAACGACTAGCACATATTTTCCCTTCTTCTTCCTGTTGTTCCGCCGCCGGTTTTTCCTTGCCGGGGCAGCATCCTCACTGTCAGACCCCCCTGCTCCTGTGTTCTCTCCGGGGAGTTTCCTCCCTTCCTCAGCACGTGCGCACTTGTCGGCCAGGGCATATAGCTCATTGACATCTTTGATCTTGCACATCGCCATCTCCTCCAGCATCCTGCGGTTTCGCACGTTCTGATGGAACGCGCTGATGACCACGGCAGGGTGGACATCTGGGATGTTGCGCTGCACTTGGCTGAATCTTTGAATGTACTTGCGCAGGGGCTCTCCTTCCTTCTGGGCGAGCAGATGAAGATTGCTCTCTTGGCCATGAGGCTTGTGGCACGCTGTAAAAGCGCCGACAAACCGATGGCACAGATCTGCCAGGGAGGATATGGAGTTGTCCGGCAAGTGCATGAGCGAGATCGACATTTGGCTTGAGCACCGGTGAAGTAGTTAGCAAGGATCTTGTCGTCTCGCCCCGGCAGCTTGCACGCGATGGTGTAGAACTCAAGCGGATGCAACCTGCCGTCGTGCTTCTCTGAATGCGTCGGCAGAAGTTCTTTGTGTTGGGCCGCTGGACTTGCCGCAGCTCACGAGTGAGCAGGGCAACCTACCGTGTCGACAAGTCGCTGGTTCCCCGGGCGCATGCATGTCGACGATGGGCCCGCCGCTGGTCTGATTGACGCCGCGCTTCTCTTCGATGCTCGATGCGAGTACGAGCGTGTTCTTGCTGCCGTTCGTCAAGATTTTGGCGCTGATCGGGACGAGCTCGCGGATCTGATGACGCGGTGGAGTCGGTGTCGAGGTTGACCCGGCGAGTCGGCGATCTTGGCCTTCGGGGCGGAGAGTGCACGGTGGTTGCACCCCCACCGGTCTTGTCGCCATCGTCTCGTGCCCAGCAATCTTGCCGCGGCTGCGATGTAGCTGTGGAGTGTCGCCGTTGGCGAAGCCGATGAGACTCTGAATGGTGGCCCTCCATTCGTCGATCTTGTCCGCCATCGGAGGGTAATCTTGGAGCAGTTGAGCTCGTGCCAAAGCTTCTTCCGAAGTTTTGGGTGGCGGTGGCGAACGGTGCGAGGAGCGGGATATGCTCGGACTTGTAACTATGTTAGAAGGAGCAGGATCCCGTCCAGGCGACCGTGTCTTGCTCGTGCCAGCATGTTGGCGTGCATGCTGGTCTTGAGCATCCCGAGATCCACTAGCTCGATCTCGGTCCAACGAACGTATGGTACCGCGAGTACAATGACGCTGTCGGTCTCGCACCTCCTGAGATGGGCGCGGTGCATGTACGGACACCGAGGTTTGCGCGGCCTTGTCCTTGGACCTGGCGGCAGCGTGAGCTCCCTCGTCGGCGCCCGCTCCTCCGCCGGCGTCTACCCCACCACCCGTTTGCTCCGGTGGCGGTGGGATCGACGTGGACGGAGCAGCGACCTCCGAAGCCTTCTTCTTCGGTGGCATGTCGATGAAGATGATGACGAAGATGTAGATCTAGCTCGCGTGAATGCCGGATCAGATTCACACAACCTCGACGCCCCCTACCTGGCGCGCCATTAGATGTCGTGGGAACGAACACCTATGGGACCGGAGCCCCTTTCGGTTCGGCAGGGGGCGGAGATCGCACGAAGAGCGGATTGAGGTGGAGCACACGAGCGATTTTTACCCAGCTTCGGAGCTCTCTGGAGAGATAATACTCCTACTGCTGCTTTGTGGTTGTATTGTGTTCTTGCTCGAGAGCGATGAATGCTACAGTACACTAGCTGTGAAACCGAGCGTGAGTGTTTCTGGTTTCCAACCCCCCTCTACGTTGTGCATGGGCCTCCTTTTATATGCTCAAGGGGTCACCGACAGGTGGCAACGCACGCAAGGGCAAAAATGTAAAAGAACTGCGGTTGGTACACCTACTTGCACAGTGTATCATACCTAACCCTGACGGCAGGGGACAAGGGCATTAAATGCCCGTCTGTGTCGCCCAAACAGTGCAAAAAAGTGACCGTTAGGGGCGCCACCGCTTGCCACGATGGCAATCTTGTCAGCGCCGCTTGCCACCTCGCACCGCTGGCTGCACAGCTTCTCGCCACGCGTGCCTGGAAAGATCCCATGGCGACATGTTGATGGATGCGCTGGAGCGTGGGCACAGAGTTGTGGCTTGCCGCGGCAAGCGCCTTGCCGCGGTCGTTGTCTTGCCGCACCCGGAAGCTTGTCGCTCACCGGGCCTTGCCGGGACGCGAGGTGCGTCGCGGCAAGTTCCTTAAGATGCCTTGGTTGGCCTTCCCGGCAAGCTCCTCTTGTCGGGGTCTTGTCTCCTTGGCTTGAATACTTTGTCCTTGAATGGCTCCAAAGGGAACCACGGAGGACCTTGGTGGTCGCCCGACGAGCCTTGCCGCGGGGTGCTGCGACTGCCCGTGCACAAGTTCGGGATACTAGGGTACCCCTACTCTAGTACACCGACAACTGGTATGTGAACTAGGTGGTATAAATTTAGCAACAATGTAATTAGCATAATCAGCATACCATGGAGCAGTATGAGAAGCATTTATGATAGCCAATTGTTCATCAGGAAAGCTACCATCAATAGGTAGTGGGTCATCAAGAACATTCTCTAACCTAGATAAGTTGTCTGCAACGGGGTTCTCAACTCCCTTTCTATCAATAATATGCAAATCAAATTCTTGTAGCAAGAGAACCCATCTAATAAGTCTAGGTTTAGCATCTTTCTTTTCCATAAGGTATTTAATAGTAGCATGATCAGTGTGAATAGTAATTTGGAATCAACAATATAAGGTCTGAACTTATCACAAGCAAACACAACTGCTAAAAATTCCTTTTTAGTACTAGCATAATTTCTCCGGGCACTGCCTAGAGTTTTACTAGCATATTGGATAACATTTAATTTCTTATCAACTCTTTGTCCTAGAACAACACCTACGGCATAATCACTAGCATCACACATGATTTCAAAGGGTAAATTCCAATCAAGTGGATGAACAATAGGTGCAGAAATCAAGGCTTTCTTAAATATTTCAAATGCTTCTACACAATCATCATCAAAGACAAAAGGAACATCTTTTTGTAATAGATTAGTCAGAGGCCTAGAATTTTTTTAGAAGTCTTTAATGAACCTCCTATAAAAACCGGCATGACCAAGGAAACTTCTTATACCTTTGATGTCCTTAGGACATGACATTTTTTCAATAGCATCAACTTTAGCTTTATCAACTTCAATACCTCTTTCAGAAATCTTATGCCCCAAGACAATACCTTCATTAACCATAAAGTGACACTTCTCCCAATTCAAGACAAGACTAGTTTCTTCACATCTCTGCAAAACTCGATGAAGATTGCTTAAGCAATCATCAGAAGAAGTTCCATACACGGAGATATCATCCATGAAAACCTCAACAATATTTTCAAAAGGGTCAGAGAATATAGAGGTCATACGTCTTTGAAAGGTAGCAGGTGCATTACATAAACCAAAAGGCATACGTCTATAAGCAAAGGTACCGAAAGAGCAAGTAAAGGTAGTCGTATCTTGATCTGCTTTTGACATAGGTATTTGAGAGAAACTAGAGTAACCATCTAGAAAGCAAAAATTTGTATGTTTGGATAATCTTTCTAGCATTTGATCAATAAAAGGCAGAGGATAATGATCTTTTTTAGTACCTTTATTCAATTTACGGAAATCAATTACCATTCTATTTCCTGTAATTATTCTTTGTGGGATCAATTCGTCTTTATCATTAGGAACAATAGTAATACGTCCCTTCTTAGAGACACAATGGACGGGACTTACCCAATAACTATCAAGAACATGATAAATTATACCTGCCTCCAGAAGCTTTAGTATTTCATTTCTTACCACTTCCTTCATCTTAGGATTTAACCGTCGTTGGTGATCAGCCACTGGTTTAGCGTCTTTCTCCAAATTTATTTTATCCTGGCATAGAGTGGGACTAACGCCCTTAAGATCATCAAGAGTATATCCAATAGCAGCATGATGCTTCTTCAGAGTTTTCAATAATTTCTCTTCTTCCTGCTCTAAAAGGTTAGCACTAATAATAACCGTATATATCTTCTTTTCATCAAGATAAGCATATTTGAGAGTATCAGGTAAAGGTTTAAGCTCAAACACGGGATCACCCTTGGGGGGGGGGGAGGATCCCCTAGGATTTTAATAGGCAAATTGTGTTTCAAAATAGGTCCCTATTTAAAGAATACTTCATCTATTTCCCTTCTTTCATTCATAAACATATCATTTTCATGGTCTAGCAAATATTGTTCTAAAGGATCATTAGGAGGCACGGCAATAGAAGCAACACCAATAATTTCATCTTTACTAGGCAATTCTTTATCATGGGGTTGTCTACAAAATTTAGCAAAATTAAAATCATGAGACATATCCCCTAAACCAACAGTAACAATGTCCTTTTCGCAGTCTATCTTAGCATTAACAGTATTCAAGAAGGGTCTACCAAATATAATGAGACAAAATTCATCTTGTGGGGAATCAAGAACGAGAAAATCAGTAGGATATTTACCTTTCCCACACAAGACTTCAAAATCTCTAACAATCCCAATTGGTGAAATAGTATCTCTATTGGAAAGCTTAATTGTAACATCAATATCTTCTATCTCAGCAGGTGCAATATCATGCATAATTTATTCGTATAAGGAATGAGGTATTGCACTAGCACTAGCACCCATATCACATAAGTCATGATAACAATGATCTCCTATTTTAACAGAAACAACAGGCATACCAACAACATGTCTATGTTTATGTTTAGTTTCGGGTCTAGCAATTCTAGCAGCTTCATCACAGAAGTAAATAACATGCCCATCAATATTATCGACCAAGAGATCCTTAACCATAGCAATACTAGGTTCAACTTTAATCTGCTCAGGGGGTGTAGGTGTTCTAGCATTACTCTTACGAACCACAGTTGAAGCTTTAGTATTATCCTTTATTCTAATAGGGAAAGGTGGTTTCTCAATATAAGTAGTAGGAACAATAGGATCAATATTATAAGTGATAGTCTTTTCTACAACTTTAATAGGTTCAACTACTTTTACTTCAATGGGAGGATGATATTTAAACCACTTCTCTTTAGGGAGATCTACATGAGTAGCAAATGATTCACAGAAAGAAGCTACTATCTCAGAGTCAAGTCCATATTTAGTGCTAAATCACGAAAAACATCGGTAATCATAGAAGATTTAACACAATCAAACTTAGGTGTCACTACAAAAAAAAGACACATCCGTGACATTTTGGGCCGAACAAATTTTTTCTGTCATACATATGACACTCCTATGACGATAATTGTGACAAAACCCGGTATAATCATAGATGTGGTGGGCTCCTACTTCTATGACAAAAAATCATGATAGAAAATGGGCTTTTCATCCTGGGCGGGCCGGAGACGCAGCTACATGACATTCTTTGGGCCGTCCATGACGGAAAAAACCATGGTAGAAGCGAGGGCGAGGTAATTTCAGGGAGTTCCCGGTTACGGTGGGAGGTCGGGGGCCGAGCGATGCGCGTTTCTCTCGTACCGTCGCGCGTGTGTGTGCGGCGTTAGCTCTCGCGAACCCGAGTGAGGCGTTGGGCTCTAATCGAACTGAGTGATTGCACCGCTGCGAACTCTGGCGTTCTTGAACTCGAGTGATCGATCGATGGTCGGAACTGAACCCGATCGAGTGATTCTTCGCTACTCTCGCTAAGCTGAAGCCGATCGATTGGATGAGCAGTGGCGTTGCGGGGAGGGTGGATGAGCAAGGTGGCGGTGGGGGTGGATCACGAGGACCCGTGGCGTTGCCTCTGGATGAGCAGGATGACCCGTGGATGGTTGGATGAACATGAGCGGTGGAGGGTGCCGTGGAGGGTGGTTGAGCGATGGCCGATGGAGTAGCGCGGTGGAGGCTGGATGAGCAGGAGCCCGTGGAGGTGGAGGAGGTCGACGGTAGCCCGTGGAGGCTAGAGGGCGTCAATGGTGGAGATGAGCGGTATCCGTGGAGTCCGTGTTGCGATGCGCCACACCCTCCCAATGAATAGGACCCCGTTTGACCGTGGCGCTCCAACACAAGTCCGTTTAAATGCATTTTGCGGCACGCCACACCTCTCCCGATCAACAGGACCACCGTTTCGACCGTAGGAGGTCCGTTTCCTCCGTTTTGCGGTACGCCACACCCCTCCCGATCAACAGGACCCCCGTTTCGATCGTAGGAGGTCCGTTTCCTCCATTTTGCGGTACGCCACACCCCTCCCGATGAACAGGATCCCGTTTCAAACGTGGCCGGTCGAACACAAAGCCGTTTCCTCCGTTCCGCGGTACGCCAGGCCTCGTTTCCATCGCCTATTCCGTCCAAGCTGATTGGCTCCCACGTGTTCCGTTGCCTCCCGATGAGCACGACGCATTCCGTTGCCTCCCCATGAACACGACGCATTCTGTTGCCTCCCCATGAACACGACGCATTCCGTTGCCTCCCCATGAGCACGACGACGATGCTGTTTCTCCGTTCCGTCCCAGCCATGTACACGAGCCCTGGCCATACATATGCGCAAGTAGGCATTCGAGACCCCACCCGTATGTACACATACATGGCCGTATTTTCTTTCTTGCACACTGGCCGCTGTACGTATGTGTACATGCTATGTGCGCGCCTCTACTGCGACACGTATGCGCCTCTACTATGACACATGCGCGCCTCTACATCGACACGTGTGAGCCTCTACATCGACCAGTATATATGTACATCCACGTTCGCGACCAGAATGACAACGCTACGTACGCTTCAGCCAGGTGGGTCCCGACTGTCAGGAACTTCCTTTCGTGTGAAGATGTAGCTGGTGGGTCCCAGCAGTCAGGGGGGCGAATCGTTTTTTGTTTGACCGGACGCACTTCCTTGCGTGCGAAGATGTAGCTGCTGGGTCCCAGCAGTCAGGGGGAAACATTATTTTGCGGCCCGTCCGGTGGGTCCCCGTTGTCAGGTGGAGGAATAATTATTTTGCGCGTAATAAGGAGGCACTTCCTTGCTGCGGCCGTGGACCCAACTGTCAGCCTCTCCACGTACAGTCCACGTCCGATGGAAGCCGTTCCTTGGCCACGTTGACCACGCCGCGCCGAGAGCACCAGGGTGGTGGACGACGGCGAGGTCTAGGAAGGGGACGACATGGAGCCGGGGAAGACGCGACGATGGATGCCGCAGCGTGAAATCACGAGGTTCACTAGTTCGCTGCGGTATGAGGCTGCCGTCGCCGCAGAATAACAGCGGGTGTGGGTGAGTAGAGGGATGGCCTGGCCAGCGGTGGGAGTAGTAGGGGGTGAGGCCTCCGCCGCATCGCAGCTGGCCATGGGAGGCAGGAGCACGAGGCACGACCAACGCTGGTTTGGCTGGCTGGAGCAAGAAGACCAGAGGTTGAAGAAGCACTACGGCCGTTGGATGCACATCTTACGGTCACTAGAGCTAGAATCGTGCATATTGACTAAGTTGACAAAGCCCTCCATCCCCGTCAACTTAGTAGGCCCACAAGTCAGCCTGCCACTATACTGGGTCCCAGCTAACAGGGGGAGTATTCATTTTTTATGTGCGTAATAAGGAGGCACTTTCTTGCGTGCGAAGATATAGCTGGTGGGTCCGAGCTGTCAGCGGTGGTGACGTTTTTTTTGCGTAATACATAGGCCATTTCGGTGGGTCCCTGATGTCAGGTGGAGGAATCATTATTTTGCGCGTAATAAGGAGGCATTTCCTTGCGTGCGGCCGTGGACCCAGTTGTCGGCCTCTCCACGTCTGATCCGCCGGATGCATGTCGATGCGTTGACCATATTGACCAGGCGCGCCGAAGCGCCCGGTGGTGGACGGCGGCGAGGCCTAGGAAGGAACGACATGAAAGCGGGAAGAGTCGGTGATTGTTTCCCCGCGCGGAGGAATCTGTTGTCTGAGGGTTTCTTGGTTAAATCGCCATCGCCAGAGAATAACAAAGAAAGCGTGGGTGAATAGAGGATGGCTAGGCCGGCGATGGGAATCTGGTGGGGCGGTGAGGCTGTTGCGGTACACAAATGGGCCGTGGGGAGGAGGAAGCGAGCAGTCCAGCTGGCGCTTGTTTGGCGGATGGAGCGGGAAGAGCAGATATTGAAGAAGCCACGACGGCCGTTGGATGGACATCCAACGATCCTTTGCTGTCGTCAACCTTTTTAGGAAAGCCTCAAATCTGTGGAAAACAACATACAACCCATCTGCCATTATTTCTAATAATTTACAGCCCATTTTCTAATTCTTAAGTTTTTTAGCCCATATTCTTTTGGTAGCATTACATCCCATATTGTGGTACGGTTAAAAATTATCTGAAATTTTGCATATTTGATGCAGTCCGAACTGTTTTTAATCCGAAATTTGACTCACATTCAAACTGATTTTAAATATAAATGTATATCAATATAAAATCCAACAAATTCTCCGCATAAAAATTAATGTAATTTAAAATCTCGATATGAAAAAAAAAAGAAATTTGGAACTAATTGCGGTTTGATGTGTTTTAAAATGTACAACCCATTTCTCATTCTTGATGGGCCATTTTCTCGCCACCGAATGAAAGCTCTCCTCGTCTTGAAAGATTTGCAGACCAACAGGCGACAAAGCGACTTACTTAGCAAATCACAAAAAAGCGGGTCGTGGCCATGGACCCAGCGATCGGCCTCTCCACGTCTGATACTCTTCCGATGGAATGTCGTTGACCACATTGACCACGCCACGCCGAGAGCACCAAGGCGGTAGACGCAGCGAGGCCTAGGAAGGGGACGGCGGGCCGGGAAGATCGACGATGGATGCCCACACGAGAGAATACGAGGTTCCTTGGTTGGCTGCGGTGTGAGGCTGCCGTCGCCGCGAGGGCACAGCTAGCGGTGGGAGTAGTAGGGGGCAATGAGGCCTCAACGGCAGCACAGCCGACCAATGGAGGCAGGAGCAGGCGGTCTCCCCGGCACTAGTTTGGGTGGCTGGTGCAAGAAGAGCAACGATTGAAGAAGCAGCAGGACCGTTTGATTCAAATCAGCAGTTCTTGTTGCTAGAATCGTTTGTTGACTAAGTTGACAAGCCTGCGTCTGCGTCAACAAGTAGGCCCCTGGTCGACCTCCCAACGGTGCGCACGGATGTCGATGGGAGGAATCATTTTTTTGCGTAATAAGGAGGCAATTGATTGCGTGCGGCCATGCCGATGGAGGGAGTGGCGTCGGTAGGGAAGCTGCTGGCGGCATCACTGCCGAACCACAAGAGGAGGAGCGAGCAGATCCTGCGGCGCTAGTTTAAGCGGCTGGAGCAGGAAGATCAGAGATTGAAGAAGCACGTCGGCCGTTGGATGGACATCCAACAATCACTACTGCTATAATCATGTGTTCACTCACAAAGCCTTGCGTAAACAAGTCAGCCTCGAAATCTGTGGCGTGTATAGCCCATTTGCTATTATTTTTATAATATTTACTCATTTTCTAATTCATATGGAATTTATTGCAGCCCATTTTCCATTTTTAGAATTGCTGGCCTTTTTACAGTCGATCGAGGTCAAAAATTAACTAAATATGTGGGAAATTTTGAAAATTCACAAATTTTTGCTGGGGAACGAAATATTCTTAATCCAAAAATTAATAGCTGTACTAAAACAAACTTAAAAATAAATTAGTACTATGTCATGTTAAATCCAATGAAATCATTATAAGATATCGTGAAGAACAAAAACAAAAAAAAACTAATATCCCATTTGCTATAATTTTTTTGGAATTTTCAACCCTTTTGATATTACTTTTATGAGACATTGACCATACTCTTTGGCAGGACGGAATGCATCCCTCCTCGTCTTAAAAGATTTGCAGCCCGATGATTGAAGAAAACAAATAGGCCTAGCTTGGGTATTCTTCATAAAGAAATCTTGGGCTACCTATTTTCCCAAAGAAGCTGGTGCATGAGCATTTAGCTTTATTTATTTATTTACTTATTTATGTTTAGGGACCATGAGCATGTACAGGCGGATTCATGTGAGCCTACCTTCCGATTAATTATGGGCTTCTCTATTGGGCCTTCACGATGGGCTGCATGTTATCAACAAGTGGAAAATGTGTCCGCATCACGAAAAATAGTATGAGCTACGTGCGTTCACGGGGCACTAAAGGATCGAGCGTGCAACGACTTCCAAAACATTGTGTTTGTCGTTCTAACAACACATTTATTCAACCAACAACGAAATATACTACGATTATACATTGAAAACAGCGACAACGACAACAGGGCTGGGGTGCAATGAAGCGATAGCGGAGACGGAAGAGTGAAAACGCAACTCTCTCTTCCAAACCAAACATCAGCCATCATTACAAAAGGGCTACCAAAAAAGAACGTGTATGCATCAAACTAAATAAATATCCTACTACACCAAGTGTATGCATCTAACTAACTGGCTCAGTTAGACGTTACTATTTATTAAGTGTGGAGATTGGTGATGGCTTGAATCGAATGGGTGCTGACGGGGAAACTCCGGCCGGCGGTCAAGTCGATACTTGTGACCCTCTCCCTACTTTGGCTGCGAGGCGTGGTGGCACATATCGGGGTATGGTGCATGCAGAGAGCGCATAGTGCGTTGTGTACACAGTTTTGCGGATGAACGAAACCGTGCTGCCATCATGATCCTTGCTATTGGTTATCTCTGGTTAATCGGATAATTCAGTCCGACAAAGCGGAGGCGTGTACAAAGGCTACTTACCAGCCTCCGGTCAAAAATTCACGAAGGCCCGAGAAGCTGGGATCTGCTCAAAGACCTTGCGGTGATTGTGATTGTATTCGCGAAACAACACGTCCGATGCGTCTGACGATCATCAATCTTTCGCCGTCAAATCGTCGAGCAGGAACCACACGCAAGCTGCCATGCCGCTTTTCTTTGAAAGGTTCTGGGATTAGGAAGGGTAGGGACACTAGGCGGCCTACAACATCATATCAAGTTGGAGTCAAATAAAAAAGGGCTCTTGATCTAGTCAATATTAAGAACAGCATGTTATGAGCATGAATATTTTTTCAGTAAATGTTGACAATAATATAAGCAATCCATCATGATATCATACAAAAGTAACATACTGCTGTAACAGCCGTTTGTAGCGATGACTGGATTAGGCCAGCAATACGTCCAGCCATAGAAGGAGTCGACAACGTAAATGAAGCCCTTGTGTTCAATGGCATCAGAGAACCATGGAGGATGTATGATCCTGCGATGTACGTGCAGATTTATCCACTTACGCGATGACATGTCGGATAGGTGAGACCGCGGTTGAAGAAGCAATTAGCTTTGAAGTCTTTATAATTCCACAGATCTTGTGGGCACTTGGCGATTACAACCTTGAGCAAATCAAACTTGGTATCATGTTAGCTCTTTGTAAGATTCCGAGTATTCTAGGCGCGGTGCCAAAGCGGTCGGTGTTAATCGAAGGAAGGGGTCAATCACCGGGTGTAGACCTCCACAAGCATCCAGCTGCCGCGACCGTCGACGAGCACCATCCAAGACGTGTTCATGCCGACCCAGTACATACCGTTAATGTAGTTGAGGCAGGCGGGGATCGGATCGTAGTCAAGGGGGTTGATGCTCGCCACCCTATGATCGTTATGCTGCGTGACATGCCGTTTTTGATGATCAGGCGGCATCAGCAAGCAAGAAGCTGGCTTAAAAAGCTCCGGCCTCAGGGCTTTGAGTAAACGATACAGCCCTGACGAGCACGCGGCGAGCGGCATGTTACTGAGATTGTCCACACGCGAAACAATGAGCTTGATTACCTCTGTGGGGAGAGTATTCCAGCCACTCTTTCGGCGGACGCTGCTCGGTTCTGCCATTGTTAGTGCTTGGGTTTCAGACGAGGGGGGAGGCGCCTTAACGGGGATGGAAGATTGGACGAGTTTATGTGCGGACAAAGATGGAGAAGCGAATATGTGCTGCGGGAAGTGGACAAGTGATGATGACTACAGCACGCCACTTGACATACGAGACACATACCAGCAGCATAGGGTCATATCGATGCCAGACAACTTGCTTGAGTGATCACAGTACTGGTACTCCCTACAGTACCTACTACAGTACTATGCCCTAACTTGCTTGAGTAGAGTAGTAGAGTAGGACTCTGCTCTACTACTAGCACAGGAGGAGTAGTACATTCTAATCTAAAATAGTTACAAACTTCAATGCCCGAGCATGGAACGACTACGAACCATGCTCAAAGACTGTGTCTACATGGTGTTTGGACTTATATGCAAAAAATAGCAAGATGCCCGTGCATTGCACGGCATACCATCATCACCAACTCGGTTTTTTCTCTACTCCTGCTCCTATAAAAGACTCAGTTGGTGATGATGGAGGCGAGGAGGCGTGTTCAGCCGGGCGTGCAGCGGACGGCGCAACACTATTCGATTTGTTATAAAAAACAAAGAAGAGTAGTAGAGATAAAGACTTAAGGAGGAGCACGAGGTTGTGGGAGATAAGGATGAACGAGGCAAGGCCTTATATGTAAATGTGGAGAGAGGTGCGGGTATCTTTTGTAAAATTGTCATAGTTGGCTTTCTATCCATCAGATATAGATCGGACGGTCTATATTACAAGATGGCAGGCATACCATCATCACCAACTCGGTTTTCTATAAGAGTGGATATAGATAGATAGAGACTAGGGAGTACTAGTAAGGACACCATCTACTGCTTCCTGTGCTACTCCTGCGCTCCATTCAGTGCCATAACGTCCCCTCAGACCACTCCCTCCGCACTCCATTAGTGGTATTTGTTGAAATTTGGGAGGCGCACTCTCGCGACTCTTGGCAGCCAGGACTTCACCGACGATGACTTCTTCCCGACCTCGGCAACCTCTTCCTCAACGACATGGGCGACAACCTCAATGCCAGCGGTCTTTGCTCCCGTTGCACCGTATGTGTTCTGTCCTTCTGTTGAAATCATGGTAGAATTCATGTTTCTACTCTGTATCCTACTACTATGCTAGTCCACATGATTAGTTTCATCTCTGTTATAGCCATCATTTTTTTGTGCTTCTTGTAGTAACTTGCTCATATATTCAACTGGCGCAACGTCCCCTACAGCCACTCCCATTTCATGGACGGCCTGGTTGATGCCTCCAAGGAGCCCTTTGTCCACTACTATGAGTGCCCGATGCCGTTTTGGGGCTCGCCGGCGGACATGGTGCATCACCTCATGGATGCGTACAGCGGTCACTGCTGGCCCTTGGCGGAGAACATCAAGTACGAGACGTGCTACCCGTTCACCATGCCGGAGTCGCTGGAGGATCACCGCCCCTGCTAGTCTCGGAGGAGGACGGCAACGCCTTCCTCTTGATCGTGGGCACCGGCGAGGCCCACACAGGCCGCCGCCCTGTCTCTATAGTGTGCGTCAGGGGTGACGCCGCTGACGCTGACACTGACACGAGGCCGATGTACGGGTGCGTGGTCAGTGTTACTAGCCCTCCGGGTCACCTGGGCGGCGACACCGGCCTCATCAAACGGACTTAGACTCTGGGGAGCTGGGACTATCCCGCCAATGTGGACTTGGAAAACCCATGACATCCTTTACCCACCGACGCGGTGCACGGGGACTCCAAGGAGGTTCACCTGGACATACGCATTATCAAGTTAAATGTTGTTCATTAGTCTTCGCTCAAAGTAATCCGTTGTCTAAGCATGTGGAGACTTCCATGCAGGATCTTGCTCTATTGGAGTATCGTGCATGAATAAAAGTGTATCCATTTATGGTTTAGTCTAGAATCTTCCATATATAAATTTTACTACAGTACTGGTGAAAGACTTACGATGAACCATTTCTTACATCTCCTCTGCCCCCTTGCAAGTCAACCTGATTTAATCCCTCCGTCTAGGTGTATAAGGGCATGGTTAATATTACTTAATTGTATAGCCAACTGTTGACTATAAGAAAGTGCCATGTCATCTGTAGCCAACATGTATAACAATCGATACTCAAAAACTAATTCTTAAAGATCATTTCTTGCAAAGCACAATAAGTGTTATTTCTTCACAAGTTTTGGATGCAGGTTGAATAGTTGAACGCTTTTGTTTGCAAAAGATACCTTTTTATCTATTTCACCCAGATGTTTGTGAGCTCTAGAGATGAAATAATATCTGAAGAAACCTATTGATACTCGTTACACATGAGATGACCCCCACATCCTTTGTCAAAATAAACAACTCCCCGATCAATGCATTTCACTCTTCGGTGCAACGCACGGGCACCTTACCACTATAGATTAGTACGACCAAAAATTGAACTAACATTATATATAGTACGATAAATGCTAATGCATGTCACCTAAAATTATATCATTCAAAACTATGTTCAAATACGAATCCAACGATATAGTTTTTGTTCACATGCACTAACATTTTGTCGATTAAATCTTGATCAAATTCAATGGGGACTAATAAACCACGACCGATGTAGTACAAGTGTAGAGGCGGCGCTGCAGGAGCCTCACCTCTCACCCCGCTCGTGGCCTTGCGATAAAGCCGTCATATCACAAAACCCAACCACTCCCGGTAATAAGTGGCACAGTAAAATAAGCAGACAAGTAAACCATCACATCCCTCCGTCTTTTTGCATTTCATCTCTCTGCATTTACTTTCTCTAGTTCATCTACTTTTCGATCCCTAGCTACTACTCCTAGGGCAGTTCTTTTGGCGGCTTCCCAGCTTTTCCCATAAGACTAGCCACAGTGGAGAGTAACAATAAGGCGCCTCACTCATTTATTTGGCTTCTAAACTACTACTCCGTCCTGGTTTATTCCTCACCATTGTAATTTGTGCTAAATTTTGACCAAAGATTTAACTGATAAAATGTTACACCCTCCGTCTAGGTGTGTAAGTCATCTTACGAAACCAAATAATCCCAAAACACTTAGGCGCGGTGCATTAACTTCTACCTCGTTTCTTGTTTCTTGACATATCAACCAATAAGAGATAAAGAATGTGCATGCTTTTAATGACTTGAGATATCAAACACGACATGCAGTGGTTAGTTCGTTGCATACAATATTATTAATTAGCAAATAAAGATTAACGTTTCTCGTTTTCTCCTCCTCCTTGGTTACGGTGCACAGCCTAAGATGACTTACTCACCTAGACGGATGGAGTAGTGCATGTGACATGCACTAACATTTCATTAGTTAAATTTATGATCAAAATTTGACACAGATTACAACGAGGACCAATAAACCAGGACCGAGGTAGTAGTTATGGGATTACTAATCTAGAAGCCTAAAAGAACTGGCCCCTGGTACTCCTACTAGTAGTAGTACTCAAGTTGGAATTCCAATTGCACGGCACAACTTGTTAGGCAAAAAAATTTGATACAGGGTGTAGGAAGCGGTTTGGGAATTTGCATGCCTTTCGAACCAGTGAGATACTCCATACAAAGTACGACAGAGAAATAACCATAGAGAAGGAAGCTAAAAGTAAACAATCAAACAAGCATTTTTGCATTTGTTATGCATTGAATCGTTTCACAAGCTAGACTAGTGTTGTTTCTACTTTTACGAAAACCGCATCGTAATGTTAAAACGTGCATTTGCACGTACATAAGTAATAGTAGTACTCCCTCTGTCTTGGTGTATAAGTCTTCCCTCCTTCTTGGTCACGGTGCACAACCAAAGATGACTTATTCACCTGGACGGAGGGAGTAGCACAGTCTGCAAGCATATATCGAGAGAGACGTGTAGTGCGATAGTATATAGTAAAGTTTGTGCTATATGCACGTACTTGCAAAATGCGTACGAATACACAAGGTTTCCAAACTTTCCCTTTTACATACTTAATTAAGGATGCTAAAAATTCTTGAACGTTCGGGATTTATCATTTGCGTCCCAAAACTAATGAGATCGCCTTACGAAACAAAAATTATACTCCTCCTAAAAGCCCTGGCGCTTCGCGGGGAGCGCTTGCGCGCCATGAGTGCCCTGGTGCGCGGCCGTTTCCCAGCGCGCCGACACAACACCTTTTCCTCAGCCTCGCAACTCATGAGGTGCTGATTGGCGGCTTGCCGGCAGGCGAGCGCGATCTCACCGGTGTGGTGATCCAGCGCCAACAGGTACTCCTCCTTGCTGGAAGCGTGCACCCGATCCACGTACCGCCAAGCGTAGATGAGGCGCTTGGGCCCGACAGCACTCAGGGCGTCGGCATGGGCATCCTCCGCCACCCTCACGGCCCTCGCACGAGCCTTCTGCCAAAGAGCCAATTGCATGACTCTCTCGAACGCGACATAGGCCTCCCAGGCAGCTTGTTGCATGGTGCGCTTCTCTTCCTCGACCTTCTTCTCCGCCTTTATTTTTGCGCGCTCTGCTGGAGGCAAAGCCTCCCACAAGGCGACATACATTTCTTTCTAAAGCTCCTCAAGGCTGGGGGGCTCGGCGGGCGGCGTGTTGTTCTCCTCGTAGCGGGGAGCCGTCGCGTCCTCCGATGCACATGCTGGCGAGATTGGGAACGCCGACGTGTCCACCTCGACGCGTCGCGGCGAGGAGCAGAACACCGACGCGTCCTCCTCGACTAGTGGCGGCGAGGAACGGAACGGCGACGCGTCGCGTCACGGCGAGGAGTGGAACACCGACGCGTCCTCCTCGACTAGTGGCGGCGAGGAACGGAACGATGACACGTCGCGTCGCGGCGAGGAGCGGAACACCGACGCGTCCTCCTTGACTAGTGGCGGCAAGGAACGGAACGACGAAGCGTCACGTAGCGGCGAGGAGCGGAACACCGACGCGTCCTCCTCGACTAGTGGCGGCAAGGAACGGAACAGCAACGCGTGACCGTCCGCGTGGTGCAGCGAGGGGCTCCTAGGGCTTGGGAGGGGCGATGCCATGGTGGTCGACGTGAGAGGTAGGGGGAGGAGATAGCGATGAACGTGAATGTGAGGGGGAGGAGATAGCGATGTCGTGGGAGGCGTAGTATTTATAGCGAGCAATGGCACACCTATGTAAGATATGGTGAGCTGCTGCGGCTTAGCTGCAGGTCGATTCGTCAGCGACATGTGGGCGGACCTGTTGGGCCCATATGTAAGCGACCCAATGCACCTGTAGTTAAGTAACAACTACGTGGTCATATTTGTTGGAGTAAATTACGGGGGAGCGAAGGGGTGGAAATATTGCTGGTCACAACGGATTGGACGAGTGTGGGGGAGGAGAGTCATGCATGCAGATTTTTTCACATGGGGTGGAGTGGTGGGACCACCGGAGGGAGAAGGAGAGTTTGGCAGGCATATTATTTCCACACATGGAGAGGAAAAGATTTGGAGACGAAAGGGCTTCCTACAGGTATGGGGAATGGTGCATAATAAGTCATCTTGCATGCCGGGCTAGGTATAGTATCAAGTCATTAAAAACATACATGCCCCACACATGTTCATATTTCAAGGTGCACTAAATTATTGCATGCGGTGATTAAGGCTGGCCATAATGGTGGTATCTTAGCTGGTATCATGCACACGGGAATAGCAAACATGCTGATGTGGCAAAGAATTAAAGAAGAGAGGGGGGTTAGAGTACTCCCTCCGTCTAAGTGAGTAAGTAATCTTAGGCTATGCATCGTGACCAAGGAGGAGGGGAAAACGAGAGACATTAATGTTTATTTGCTAATTAGTAGTATTGCATGCAATGAACTAACCATTGCATGTCATGTTTGATAGTCTCAAGTCATTAAAAGCATGCACACCCTCATCTCTTATTGGTTGATATGTCAAGAAACAAGAAACGAGGTAGAAGTTAATGCACCGCGCCTACGTGTTTTGGGATTATTTGGTTTTCGTAAGATGACTTACACACCTAGACGGAGGGAGTAACTAGTGTTCATGCATGCATTGGTAAACACATTTTGTGAAGAACGACAGCATTAGTTGAGTACTTTTGCAGACTTCAAAAACTATTCCACCGCCTCTACTATCTTGCTAAGCGTAGGTGAAATTTTTGAATCGAGCCCTTTAAACTAGAAGGGAGGTAGTGGTACTCTAATAGCTAACCTTGTTGTGATGACAAGATAGGACATGGCACGCACCTGGATGGAGGAACTAGTCTGCATTGTGCATTTAAGTTTTGTCTGAAGTCAATGTACCTCTACTTTCACCAGACTTATAGAAAAATGTACTCCCTCCGTCTAGGTGTGTAAGTCATCTTACGAAAACCAAATAATACCAAAACACGTAGGAGCGGTGCATTAACTTCTACCTCGTTTCTTGTTTCTTGATATATCAACCAATAAGTGTCGGATTCCGGGTTCCGGCAGACCCTTGAGGTTCGAACACAAGGGTGCACACGAAGATCTCTCCCCTACCAGCTCACGTCTCGAAGTCTCGCAAAGATCTAAGCAAGAAAGATGAACACACAAGGGACACGAGATTTATACTAGTTCAGGCCACCATTGTGGTGTAATACCCTACTCCAGTGTGTGGTGTGGTGGATTGCCTCAGGGGCTGATGATGAACAGTACAAAGGAAGAACAGCCTCGCGAGGGGCTGTTCTTGGGCTGGTGCGATGAACTACTTGGGCGAGTTCACTCGCTTCTCTCTCTCTTTCTGGTCGATCTCTAGATGATCTAGATGCCTCTACCCCGTGGGTGGCTAGTCCTATTTATAGGCGGAGGCCCTAGGCCTCTCCCAAATAATGGCGGGAGGGCGCCAACAATTGGCCATTTGAAGGGAACATCTGGTACACTTATCCCGACTAAAGTTGGTCTTGACTGCCAAAGGCTCGACGGTGACGCCGCCACAGGCTCCACGATGACCTCCATCCTGCCGTTCTGCTGGTCTTGGTCTTGTTACAACAAGCAGTAACCTTTGCACGATGCCTTGGCTGTGCTTGCCCCTTTGCACGAAGGGAAACAAGGACACTGCGCAGGCCGGCGCCTGCCTGGCGCCCGCCTGGTCCTCGATTATCATGGCTTGCGTCACAGGCCCCTCGGGAGGTGCCCTGGCTTGATCTATCCGCCTCCTCGTGAGCCTGCCTGAGGAGGCTGCTCCTGAGGAAGCTTCCTATCGTCCGCCCCGCAAGGCTTGGCCCCTCGCGAGGGTCTTGAGGTTGAGCTGATGAGGCTGGGCTGTATTGGGCCCCTACTTGAGCCATGCCGCGGGCGCGGGCGAGCAAGTCTGGGACCCCGTTCCCTGCAACGCCGACAGAGCCCCGGGCCCAAAGCGCGCCGGACTTGGCTTAGCGAGAAGAAGCAAAGGGCAAGTGCGTGGCGCGCTGAGCCCCAATAGCCTGCGGCCTTGGGCGCCGCGTGGCGGTTGATTGGACGTGGGCGTCTCCGCTTCCCCACGATGCCTCATTATACGCCTGGCTAGGCGGACCCGTGGTTGCACACAGCTACCCCACTTCTCGCCGCCCGCGCGCTTCCTGCCCTTCCTTCTTCCTCGATCCTCAACCTCCGCCTCCAATCCAACTCGAGCTCTCCCCTTTCTTCCCTGCCATGGCGCCAACGAAGAAGGAAAAGGGGAAGAAGCCCACGCCTTCGCCCCGCTCGCCTCCGGCGGTGGCCCCCGCCGTCGATCGGTCAATCATACTCAATCCCGAGGCCCTGCGCAAGGTCCACTCTGCTCTTGCCACCATCTTCAACGAGTGTGGCCGGACCACGGCCTGGACTGCGTCCCATGCTTCTATCAACAGGGTCACCACAGAGGTCCGATTATTTGTCAACGCCTTGTGGGCGGGTCTGGTTCCCCCTTTCTCTGCTTTCTTCAATGCGGTGCTCTCCCATTATCAGATCCACATGATGCACCTCGGACCTGAGTCCATTACTCTCCTGGCTGTCTTTGCTTTTGTTTGCGAGGCAATGGTGGGCATTCCTCCTTCCGTTGCCCTGCTGCGCCATTTCTTCTCCTTGCGCCTGAGTGATCCTACTCAATGCTCAGGGTGTGTGAGCTTTCTTGCCGTGCCAGAGACGGCTGCTTCAGGGATCGACTTTGGCCTTCCTCCGTCTGAGGCCAAGTTCAGAGAGCAGTGGTTGTACGTGGACATTAGGGTACCTAGCCCCCTGCTCTCGCACCCAACCGCGCCAGCTGTTCCTAGCTCAGGCAGGGCTCATGAGGCGCTCGCGAGCCCCCGACTCGTCTTCGTCTGGCGCTGCTTCAAGACCTTGAGGGCGCTCAACATGACGGTACCCAAGGTGGTGAAGAAGTTCCTCCAGTGTCGCATTGCTCCCCTCTAGCGCCACTCTCGCCGAATGTGGGATTATGCGGGGCATAAGGACCGCATGCGGCTCCAGGAGGAGGACCTGGCGCCTGAGGCACTAAGGACGGTGCTCAAGGTCCTGACTAGCGACCCTTCCCCGGGCAGCCTCCGACATGATGGTGCCCTCCTGTATCTTTGTTCGGGCAGGGCCGATTTTGTGAAGCAGATGCCCAGCTTTGATGAATGGGGGCTGCGCTCGACTGGCCTCAGGGGGCTCCGTGAGAATCCTATCTCCATGGTTGCCCTTCCAGTTGCCCGAAGCGGCCCCGTCCCAGGTGACGAAGCAGGGAGACGAGAACAGCGGGGAGCCGAAAAGGATGATGTTGTGGAGGTGCAAATGCCGCGCGGGGCTCCGGAGGCGACACCTCATGAAGCCCGCCCTGGAGCAGTGGCAGACGAGGAGCTCCGGCCTACGGATCCCGAGGTTGGGGCTCCCGAGGCTCCGGTTGTCCCTCGCAAGGTGGTGCCTGGTGGCGCTCCTCAGGCCGGTCCTGTTAGCACCGATCGTCCCGATGCCTCCAACATGCCACAAGCTGACCCCTGCGCCAAGCGCTTGGGTCGATTTCGAGTAGACTTCGAGGCCCTCCGCAAGAGGAAGGAGGCCTTCGGCGGCGAAGGTCGCCCTTGCTGCCTGCTGAAGTGTAGGAAGTACTTTGCCACGGATGAGTAAGTCCTCTTTCTTTTTTGCTCCTTTATTTCCCGGTTCATACAGCTGACCGCGGCCTTCTCAGGGCCCTTCCTGCTGAATTCGTGGAGACGGCCAAGGAGCCATCCTCCCAAGCCTCGTCTTTTGCTGCTGACCCTAGGCGTGCCAGGCTCGAGCGGCGCTCCTGCCGCTCGGCCAGTCGGAGAAGCGGCTCATCCTGTGGGGCGTCTCGAGCCCGAGCGCCTGCTGTCCTATCTTCACGGGCTCTCCTGGGGCACGACCAGCTTGCCCCGTGCTCCTTCCCTGATCGTGAGCGGCGATTGGTTGAAGTCAGCCTTAAGCTTCTCTTCTGGGGACGGACCGGTGCCAAGCCGGGCTCCTGGTGCGACCCGTTTGGTGATCGTTGGGGCACCAGCCCCCAGCCTTGCGCCGGGAGGGGGCATGCCACCCCAGTTCCCCTTGGTTCGCCAGCGGCGGAGGATGACAAGGAAGATGTACTCAGGCGTGCTCGCGAGCTCCGCGCCCTTCGCCAAGAATTCCTCCAGGGGGCGACGGACGCAGTAAGCTGGATCAGAGCAGAGTTTGCTGGCGAGGATGCGCGCCTCGAGGCCGAAGTCTTGCGCCTTGCTGAAGAGAGGCGCAAGCTGAAGGTAGTCGTTGCCCTTGCCCGTCACTAGCGTGACCTTGACAACATGAAGGCTGAAGCGTCACTGGTGGCCTCGCGAGAGGCCTGCTCCTGAGCCGTCGAGGAGGCTCGGGAAGCAGACCGTCGGTGCAAGGATGCGGAGGAGCGCGTGTGGGAGCTCCAAGCCTGGAGCAACTCCCTGAAGGAGCAAGTGGAGTTGCGCCAGGGGGCCCTTGTGTCACTGAAGGAGGCCTCCGCCGACCAGGCGGAGCTCCAGAAGCGCGAGGAAACGCTGACGTCGGAGGCCGCCGACCGCAACCTTGACCTTGAGCGGCTGGAGACGAGGGAGCGCCTGGTGGCTCGGGCGGAGGATGACGTCGCCGCGCGCAAAACCCGAGCCCAGGAAGAGGTTGACCGCCGTGTGGAGGAAGCTTGTTTGGGTCTCGAGCGCCAATACGAAGCAAGGTTGGAGCTGATCAGGGCCGAAGCTGAAGGCAGGACCGCGGCCCTCAAGGCCAAGCTGGATGAAGTGACGCGGGGCACAGACCTCTCTGTAGCTGCCCTTGGCGCAGCGCGGGCGGAGCTGGCCTCTTCCCGCGCCGAGCTGTTTCTTCTCTAGCAGAGGGTCGATGGCGCTGAGGCCATCGCGCGGCAGAACAAGGACGAGATCCGTCAGAGGCGGCTTCTGGAGCATGAGCACGCCCCCATGCTCCGAACGCTCAGGGAACGGGCTAACACAGCCCTGGGCAACATTTGCGAGGCCGTTGCCGAAGTACCGCATGAGACCAATTGTGCCGGCAACCTCCAATATTTCATCGACGTGGTGACGCTTCTGGAGAACCGCTCCGAGAGGTCTCGTTGGCTCGTCGAGGAGAGGAGCCGAGCCTTGCTTGGGCGTGCCTTTTCCCGTGTCTTCAGCCATCTGCAGAACATGGACCCCCACTTCGATTTCGACGCCACCATTGCACCCGTGCCCATAGCCATCTGGGGTGACCTGGCGTAATGGGTGGAAGACAACGTGGACGCCCTCATTAGGGCCTTCACGTCTGATGATGATAGCGTGATCGTGGCTGCCGATGAAGGTGGCGTGGTGGACGCGCCTGGCTCTGGCGGAGGTGTGGGTGGTGATGGTGATGACGCCAGCGACGCCTCTGGAGGCGCCCCAGATGACGCGGCGAGTGATATGTCCACTGATCGTGCGTCTCTGCGGTTCATCCTGCGTGAAGAAAGTTCGGGCTCGGCTCTGAAGATTGTAAGAGCATTTTGGGAGGTGAAGCCCCTCATGTAAAGGTTTGCAAACAATATCCCTGTAAGTGTAACGCTGCGCGTGAGCTCAGCCACTGGCCTGGTGACGGGTCAGCTGACCTGTTTACCTTCTGACCCCGACGAGTCCCAAGCGGGCCTGTGGGGGCTGCTATGCCTCGAATGTCTTCTGAATGGTCCCGTCGATCCTGCGGTGAGAACCTCCGGAGAGGGTGTGGCGACAGCGGTCCAGATTGTATACGTGCCTGGCCTGGTCCGGCTCGCGAGGGGCTCGCAAGGGGAAGCACCTGACGCTAACTTGGACATAAAGCCGAAACCAGGACACGAGAGATTGCTCGAA
Source organism: Aegilops speltoides (assembly GCA_021437245.1). Lineage (NCBI taxonomy): Eukaryota > Viridiplantae > Streptophyta > Magnoliopsida > Poales > Poaceae > Aegilops > Aegilops speltoides. Next base: position 457,277,501 of record CM038142.1, read on the forward strand.
CGAGACTAAGCTCCCCTTCCCCAAACACACGCAAGTCTCAAGCTCAAATCCAACTTAAATTCAAATCGAAGAAACTTGTCGACAGAGGAAAAAGCAAAAGGAAAAAAGGCAAAAAGCCGCGTCCGGCACCTAGTCTAGTCTTCAACATCTTCTCACCAGCGCGGAGCTAAGTGCTTCCACTGGGCGTGGGTGGGAGCCCCCGAGGCCCGAGGGCGGCTCTCCGGAGACTCCGGGGCGTGTACAACCCCACTCATTATTACGTGAGAGTGTCACGGGGCGGTGAGCTTCATAGGCACTGGGCCTTCTTCACAGGTACCGGCCTTGCTTCATATCGCCAGACGAGGGCCCCACCTTGCGCCACACTCTACCGCCACTGATGGCGACCGGATACCAAGGATGACGCCAATGGGGTAGAGCGGTCGCCAGCGGTTCCCTTGATGACCACGGGTCCTCTGCCGGGGACAGGCCCTGTGGCACCTCCCCGGTAGAGGGCCTACCTCCGGAGTGCGCCTGATGCCGAGCGCCGCAGGGACGAACCCGAATCCCGGCCCCTCTCCCGCAGCCCCAGGTGCCCTCCTCCTGAGGGGTAGGAAGCTGCAGCATTGGGGCAGCCATCTGCTGCGGCGACATGTACCTCCTGTGACCCATGGTTAGTATAAGTTTGCTCCTGAGGAACTAGTGGTACCAGATAGTTGTTGCCACTGGCGCGGTCGTCAAGGCCCTCTTGGGGCTCTTGAAAGAGCTCAACTTCTGGTGGCTCCTCGCCCCAACCTGGCCCAAGGAACGAGCCATGGTATTCTTCCGGTGCGCATCCTCGATCCACCATGTGGGGCACATAAGCTTCTGGCACCGCGACTCCACGGTTCTCGCCGTAGTGCCCAGCTCGGCCTGGAGCATTGTCTTGAGGGTGATGGCACGATGGCCCGCCGAGGCCGGAGGTCACGGGGTGTGCTCCTTCGCCGGCCAGAGATGGGGGTGGTGCGACTTGGCGCCCGGTGCTGATGGCCGGGTTGGCGTTGAGCTAGGCCTGGAGCCCACTCGGAGTCACGTGGGCACGTATAGAGCCGCCATACAGCCCACTCTAGACCTGAGGTGGCAGCTGGATGCAGAAGGGAGGCGCTCCCGAGGCGGCAGCGTCTAGGAGTTTGGCTACTCGCTCCAGCAACACATCAGGGCCACCCTCCAGCAGCCGGCACCGTAGCAGTTCTCGGGCCACTGTGAGCGCGGCCCTAGAGATCGCCTGCTCCCATCGGGTGTGCGGTGCTGTGGCCGCGGCGTGGTTCAAAGATCTTGCTGCTGACCGCACCTGCCGCGGCATGAGGGCATGCGGCGTTTGGCCGCGTCGCCCGCGCCCCGCAACGCCCTGCAGAGCGCGGGCTGCCTGAGGCGCAAGGTTGCGGTCGCCCTGGGCCGGCGGCACGGTGTTGGCAGTTGGGTCGCTTGACATCAGGACGGCGAGGCGACGAAACGCGAGGAGGCGGAAGGAGGACTCCGACGCACCCCTACCTGGCGCGCCAAATGTCGGATTTCATGTTCCGGCAGACCCTTGAGGTTCGAACACTGGGGTGCGCATGAAGATCTCTCGCCTACCAGCTCACATCTCGAAGTCTCACCAAGATCTAAGCGAGAAAGATGAACACACAAGGGACACGAGATTTATACTGGTTCAGGCCACCATTGTGGTGTAATATCCTACTCCAGTGTGTGGTGTGGTGGATTGCCTCAGGGGCTGATGATGAACAGTACAAAGGAAGAACAGCCTCACGAGGGGCTGTTCTTGAGCAGGTGCGATGAACTGCTTGGGCGAGTTCAGCCGCTTCTCTCTCTCTCTCTCTCTCTCTCTGGTCGATCTCTAGATGATCTAGATGCCTCTACCCCGTGGGTGGCTAGTCCTATTTATAGGCGGAGGCCCTGGGCCTCTCCCCAAATAATGAGCGGGAAGGGCGCCAACAATTGGCTATTTTGAAGGGGAACATCTGGTACACTTATCCTGACTAAAGTTGGCTTCGGCTGCAAAAGGCTCTGACGGTGATGCATACTGGCTCCACGATGACCTCCATCCTGCCGTTCTACTGGTCTTGGTCTTGTTGCACCGAAACAGTAACCTTTGCCTGATGCCTTGGCCTGTGCTTGCCCCCTTTGCACCAAAAGGGAAACAAGGACAATGCGCAGGCCGGCGCCCGCCTGGCTCACTTGGTCCTCGATCGTCATGGCTTGCATCACGGGCCCCTCGGGAGGTGCCCTGCCTTGATCTCTCCACCTCCTCGCGAGCCTGTTTGACTAGGCTTCTCCCGAGGAAGCTTCCCGTCGTCCGCCCCATGAGGCTTGGCCCCTCGCGAGGGTCTTGAGCTTGAGCTCATGAGGCTGGGTTGTATTGGCCCCCACTTGAGCCACGCTGCAGGCCGCAGGCAGGCAAGTCTGGGGACCCCCGTTCCCAGAACGCCGACAATAAGACATGAGGGTGTGCATGCTTTTAATGACTTGAGACAATCAAACATGACATGCAGTGGTTAGTTCATTGCATGCAATACTATTAATTAGCAAATAAACATTAATGTCTCTCGTTTTCCCCCCTCCTTGGTCATGGTGCACAGCCTAAGATGACTTACTCACCTAGATGGAGGGAGTATGATTGATGCCTGTCAAAGCGTGGAGGAAGTGGACCTTAGGGCTTGCATTGCCGGTCTCTACATAGGTATTTCTCTTCATAATCCTGTAATTTTAGAGACTGATTGCGCTTTTGTGGTAGCGTCTCTTGCATCGGGGGACTATGACAGGTCTGCTATGCGTGACCTGAAGATGAAAGCATTGAGCATCTCGAAGTTGATCAACAATCTTCAATTGTCAAAGATTAGCCGTTCGGCCAATAAGGTGGCACACTTAATCGCTAAGTATAGCTTTGACAATAGATTAGATGGCATTCTTGTAAATAACGTACCGCCCTGTGTGGTGAATATTGTTTCGAATGAGTGTACTGGTGTGGCTGGTTAATTAATAGGGCCATTTGCATTTCTGTCCCTAACTCGAACCACCTAATCAGATATACCCCTAATTCGAAAGCCTGCTCAAATTTGCCCCTCCGCCGTTAGGTGCCCTTACAGAAATGCCCTTCTGCGCCGTTACCGTTCGGTCAAACAACTTTGACCGTCCTGAAAAAAATAGCAAATTTTTTTAAAAAAATCTAAATTTTTGTGAGTTTGAAGATACTCATGTGCGCAAGGTGCGTGCAAATTTTCGTGCTATTTGGACATTCCAGGAGCTCGTGGCGAGGAAAAACATTTAATATGCACACTTGTGAATAGTAAATTTGAAATAAAATAGCAAGAAAATTCAAAAAATATGAAATAATTTGGCATCAAAGAGGCTTGGGTGCACAAGGTCTTGGCAAGTTTTTGTGATCAAATGACATGCGAGGAGCTCTAGCAAGAAAAACAAAATAGTCATTTTTCCCAAGTTTTTCTTGAGCCAAATTTTGTTTTTTCTCCACAAGCCCTCCAATGTCCAAACACAACAAAATTTGCACGCAGCTTGTTGACTATACCCCTCTCGATGCCAAAAATTCATATTTTTCTGAATTTTCTTGCTATTTTTTGAATTTATTGTTCACGAGCTTACATATTTATTGTTTTTCCTTTGACACGAGCTCCTCGAATGCCCAAACAGCATTTAAAATTTGCATGCACCTTGTAACTCGAGTATCTTTGATCTCACAAATTTTCAGATTTTTAGAACTTTTTGCTATTTTTTTCAGACGGTCAATGCCCTTTGACCAGCTTTGACCGGACGGTAGCAGCACGTATGGGCATTTGTAGTGCACCTAACGGCGGAGGGGCAAATTTGAGCATGCTTTGAAATTAGGGGTAAATCTGAGAGTGGGCGCAAATTAGGGGCATAGATGTAAATGTCCCTAATTAATATGAGGTGGTGTTAAAAAAAAGTATAAATTTGGTCAAACACTTTGCAAACGGTTGTGGGAGTAAAAGGACGGAGGAGTATCATGCATGCGGAGTAGGCAAAAAACAATTCCTCATTTATAGCCGGTCGAAGTCTCAAAGGGCGCGACCGCGCGAGGGAGGCGAAGGTCGTGGGAGGCGCGACGGTTGACGGAATTAAGTGAAGTTACATCCACACAGAAGCTATACCGTCAGGCCTACGATATGGGTCTAGTAGACATGACATCTAGTGGGTCCCGCATAGTTCTCGAGAACTCTTTGGGGGCTTGCAGCCGTTTATCCACCGGCAAGCCAGCAACCCCATGCCGTTCGACGCCCTACTCGTCCCGTCTTCTACCTTACAACAGATTCGCTCCCGATCGTCCGTCCTTTCACATTAGTTCGCTCCCAGTTTTTTTGCGGGGTACAATAGTTCAACTTCTCCTAACCCTCCTCCAAAATCCATGGCCTCCCAAATCTCCATGGTCGCCGCTAAGTACCATGTTAGAGCCATCACCGGCGATCATTTCATCGTCATCTCCATACATGGATCCGCGATGGTCAAAGCTTGGCTTGCTCGCTTCCTACGCATGTTCAACAGTTCAACGGATGAGTGGGTCGCTGGGCTAGATGTTGAGTACACCACAGTCCTGGGATGAGAGAAGGATCTAAAGGATGAAGAGAGGAAGAAGCCCGCCGTGATCCAGGTTTGCGTACATAACGTTTGCTTGGTCTACCACATATGCCATGCCAACGTTGAGTGCCAGGATTTTAAGAACTTCCTCAAGGACAAAAGAGTGAAATTCATTACTGTGGGCTTTAAGAACGACAGGGATGTCCTGCGTCGGATAGGTCTTGTTGTAGGCCAGCCCTTCGATCTCCAGAAGGCAAGCCTGGTGTCCTCCTCTCAACCTTCAATGCTGAACTTGGCAACAACCATGATTGATCCTTCGTACGCTAAACTGGAGAAACCTCATCACGAGTTTCATCATGCATGGGAGTCGAAGACATTAGATGAAGATCACATCCTGTACACAGCAATGGATGCCTACCTTTGTTTAAATATCTACAAGGGTTGGATGAAGAAGCAGAGCCCAGTGTCCGGTTCAAGCAAAGAAGCGTCAGCGAAGAGGAAGAGGAAGAGGGATGAGGACAAAGTCGAGGACATGGACTCAGACTCCGAGTAGGTGGCAGTGCCGTCGCTCATGTTGGTTCTACTGTAGTGTCAACCGGACTAGTTGCTCAGTTTATTTTCAAGGGTGTGTTATGTTGAGGCCCCAGCAGAACTATGTTTGTGTTCTTTCTCGTTATTTGAACTCTTTAGTACGTATAGTAGTACTAGTACTATGTCTTACTACTGTTCTTCTTGCAGTTGGTACTACTGCTCGTATCTTCGTGTTCCTACTTTACTTAACACGTTCGTACTAGTAGTATAATTTGGGTCAGTCGATTTGTGAAAGAAGTTCGATGGAGCGAAGGAAGAAGACGACATAAGAGGTGGAAGAAGCCCTTCTAGCCATCCATGTTGCATCAAATGGCTCACATGAGTCGACTGACCAAAATTGCTCCTTCAGATTGCAGGATCCACGTGGCATTCAAGGTCTCGAAGGTAGATTCCGCGTTCACACCCAGTTTGCGGGCTCGACGCGCGCGCGACCGGCTTCCGCCACGACAGCCACCATGCGCGCCTCCTCCGCGTGGGCGGAGACAACAATGACACGCTAGTTCTTCCTCGCCGACGTGCTGGAGCATGCGCTCGTCCTCCTCTTCATGCGTTGCGTGCATAGATGCGGCTCCACCGGCTGCTCGCGTGCTTGGCAGCGCGGCGGCATCGCGAGGAGGGACTGCAGACGACATGAGCGGGCGAGCCTTCGGCTTCATGGCACAGGGATGGCGGCGACACGGCGGTGATGGGCAAGTAATTGTTGGCCGGAGCAGGTGGGCGTCGGCATGCGCAACGGTGGCGGCATATTGATGAGTGCGCATGTGGGAGCTTACTTTAGTTTTATATAAGGTTGGTCAGACTTAAAAGAAAACCGTACTAGTACACGTAAACATTAGACTTAGGCAACGCTTTTTTTAGTTAGTACCACAACCAAGATACGGAATCCTGTGCAAGCACGTGAACCGCGGCCGCGCGGTCGATCGAATGGTGCGTTACCGTGTCGCGCTCGAAGGACATCCACCAAACCTTTTTGTGTGTGTGAAAACAATCCTCGAATATTACTCAACTTTTTTTCCTGGGAAAGTTCTTGACGCTGCAATATTTCCATGTATTTGAATTTAGCTCCAGTTCGTGCTTATTTGGATTTGGACGTTTTAGGTGAGCCCTAGTTTTTTTTAATACTGATTTTGTGTGTGTGACTGAGAGAGAACGTGTGTATGTGTCCATATGTGTGTCGTGGCGGAAGAGCAATGTGGAGATGGTGTGCGTGTGATACAGACATAGAGAGGTTTGAATGTGCAAATGATCATTCATGAGTGAGACATAGACAGATGCCGATACGTTGTGTATACATGAGAGAACGGTCTTCTAGTTTACTTGTGTGTGTGTGTGTGTGAGAGAGAGAGAGAGAGGGAGAGACAGAGAGAGGAGCATCCGTAACACAACAACCATCTCTCTCGATTAAATGCATCCCTCGTGACGATCGCATGCAACACATGCATCAACGCGCACATTTTGACACCCTCACCCGGCCCCTGCCCACCTCAAGGCCCACACAATCTCTTCATGAATACCCATTTCTCTCCTTAGGTTTGTTTTCTCTCAATATCTGGCACACACACACACACACACACACACACACACACACACACACACACACACACACACACACACACACACACACACACACACAGAGAGAGAGAGAGAGATACACGCAGCACAACACACACACACCCTCCCCCGAGCACACAATTCATCCCCATCCAAGGTTATACGACGACCACTCTCACTTGTGCTTCTTTGCACCCCAACATGCACAACACCTCAATCTTCAAAGAGGGCATCGAGCAGATCGAAGACGGCGACCACACCGCGCTAGAGAATGCGGGGTCATTTGGAAGCAGGGTGATGTGACGACGGCTGATTTACTCCACCCCCACCCTCTATCTCTCTCTTGCACAAAATTACCAATCCCTCTCTCCCCCACACAAAATTGTCAATCCCTCAGCCCACGATATCCTTCCCCTCTCGTCCATGTTTTTCTGGCTCTCTCATCAAACATGTTGTCTCTTCTCCTTCCACGTATACAGAATCCTAATGCACACACATCTCACGTATATTACATGTCTCCATCTTTCGCACAGACCTAACTTCTTCCTCTCTCTATCTCTCTCTCTGTCTCGTTAGGTTTGTCTCCTACTCTCTCGTCCACATACATACAATCTTTCCCGCCCTACCTGCTCCATCTTCAAAAGCTCTCTCTGCACGTTTCATTCACACATTGTGATATGTCAAAATGTTGCTTCTATAATGGCTGATGTAGAGTTATGGTTGTTTTTGTTGCATCCTACAAAGTAATAACTATGAAATTCATTTAGATTCTCATTTTACTGGTATTATGTGAGTTTGAGCATGTTGTGAAGTACTATAGACCTTGTATACATCTTGGGATTCGACAATGATTGTAACTATTGAATTGTATGGACCATTACATTCGAAGTCAATAGCCTAATATATTTATTTCACAATTTCAACAAATGATTAGTTCACTACAAACTAAGAAAACAAATGTGTACTCGCTCCGTTTTTATTTAAGTCCGCGTATTAGCATTGGTCAAATTCAAGTTTTGTAAACTCCCAGAAAGCTTATAACAAAAAATATTAACATATATAATAACAAATAAATATCATTAGATTCATTATTGAATGTACTTTCACATCATACATATTTGTTATGGTAAATGTTTATATTTTTCTATAAACTTGGTCAAACTGTAGGAAGTTTGACTTCGGTCAAACCTAATATGCAGAGTTTACTACTAGTACTCGCTAGTTGCTTAGCCGAATCACTCAACACGCCACACGGGGAGTCAAGTGTCACAAAATTTTGAGGTCGGCGGGAAAATCTTCCGCGACCCTGATTTGAGCAGTGGGAAGTTACCATCATAGCCTTCGGAACATGCCTACGGATGACGCTTGGTAGGAGGCTGTTTTCGTAACTTCAGGTTCATCCTACCCAGCCAACCCCACCCCGGCACCTAGAGTAGTACACCTGAATACTCCCCATTTTCTATCCCCACCGCAAAATAGACTTCTCCACGGCACCGCAGCCTTTGTGCTCCTCCCCTTTACATCGGCACACTCGTCCACCGCAGCATATCTGCCTCATCGATGACCTCGTACGCCGCACTGGAGCCAGTCCACCGTCGTCGTCATACACGGAGCCTCTTCCCCGACATCGTCTTCCACGGTCTCGGATCTGCTTCCCAAAAGCCGACGCCAAGCGCAGAAGTACCACCGTCATGGACAATGAACTGACTCCCGTTGCCGACCATGACTCACAAAGGCCGCCGCGACCATCGTTCTCCCCCTCGATTGGTAATGTGTGTATTGAATCACTTAGCAGTATATGTGCAGTTCCAATTTTGTTCATACCTACCCTTCAAATTTCCTAGGTGCTATTGTTCCCGTAAAAGTAGTTCGTTATAGCCTCCATTGTCCAACAGAATATCAGCTTGGCGTGCGTCGCTCTGTGATCGCTATATTTGTGCTTGGTAGATTTTTCATCTGCAACCAATAGTGTGGCAAATGATGGAAAGGTTTTTAGAACTAGCAAGATGCCCATGCGTTGCACGCATCAAGATGCATTTGTATGAGTGGTTTATCTTGTGGGAGAAAAGGATGAACGAGGGAAGGCCTTATTTGCAAATCTGGAGAGGGGTATGGGTATCTTTTTGCAAAATTCCCATTTGTTTCCTTCCTATCTGTCAGATATAAATCAGACGGCCTATATTGCAAGAAAAAAATATAGAGAAAAAAAGTATACAGTAAAGGAAGTAGAGATAAATATTAAATATTAAATATTAAATAAATATAATAGTAGAGAAGAGAGTAGAGATAGCAGAGACGTCGGGAAAGGATCGCCCGCACGGGAAAAAGCGGTCGGGCGTGTGCTAGTTTTGGCGCGTGGCGTCCGACGCGCTATATAAAATCCAACGCCCTCCCACCGCTCTGTTCCTTGCCACCGCTCTCTCCCCGCTCTGTGCCTCGCCACCGCTCTCTCCCCGCTCTTTTTTGCCTCGCCGCCGCCGCACCACCATGCCGCCGCGTCACCGGGAAACTTGGGGATACCGCGGCGTCCGCGCGCGCCCCTCTGGCGGCTTCTCCACCGAGATCCGGTTCTGCGGGATGCGCCTCGGCCTCAGCAATTTTAAAACCGCCAACGAGCCCGCCCGCGCATACAACGTGGCGGTGTGGCACCTCCGATGGCCTCATAGAACATTGAAATTCCCCAACGTGCCGACGCGGGAGCGGGCGCAGGAGCTCGCGCCTCTGCCACGGCTTAGCACCGATGAGGATCGTCGCGACAACCGGAGGTGGGAGCACCATCTCAGCATCACCGAGATGGACGAGGAAGCTATGGCGCCAACACTTCCCAGAGGACATCATCAACGAGCGCGAGTTCTACGCGCAAAGGTGGACGGAGAGGGCGGAGCCAGCCACCTATCGCGAGGACAAGCGTAGGCGAAAAGCAGACGCTCAATTCAACATGAGGCTAGGAGCAGCGTCACCCTAGGAATCCGACAACGATCAGTATCTTCACGCCTACAGTCAAACATCAGAGGAGTACATCACCGAGGAGGAGTCGGACGACGATGAGTAGTTGAATTATCTTTTTTTATCTATCTATGCTGAGAACTATCCTCTACTCTCTAGTATATACTTCTCGATCTCAGCACTGTAAACGCTTTTTTAAAGTGCCGCGCGTTGCGATTCTGTTGGAGATGCTCTAACATGGCAGACGCGTGCTTTAATGTTGCCCACAAGATGCGCGAGTATTACTAGTAGTATACTTTTCTTGCCATGCTGAGATTTTAAAACCACGAGTTCGAACATGCAGAGGAGCAATGAAGACCAAAAACGGGATATTCGGGACATCTTCAAGGAGCGTGACAAGTTAAAGAGGAGCTGCACCGAACCTGTAAAACGAGCTTTGGTAAGTAACACCCTTTCAATTACTTTCGTTTAGCCTCGTGTTCGTTGATGTGTATATGTTGTAGTTTATGTTTCTCTTAAGCGTGGTGTTCTTCGATGTGTAATAAGAATAGTCTTAATCGTCCTAATGCTTTCGTTTTTAGCTTGATGTAGGAAGTGAGTGTTCTCACCTTGTAGTCTGTTTTTATATTTTTTTCCCTTTTGAATTCACTTCTCCGAGTTCTGTTTATCTGGCTTCTACTAAATGGATCTAGGTTGCTTTGAGTGTTAATCTAAAAAAGAAGTAACTTCATGTCAGGATGCAGTTCCTGTGAGGAGGGAAGTATGGTCAACCTCGAGATCATGTTTCCAAAATGAGGCTGGATTACACACAAGGTGCCGGTTCCCTAATAATGCTGGATTAGACACAAGGTGTAAATTCCCAGATGATGCTGGATTACACACAAGCCAGGTGGAGTCGTGAGTTGTTCGTGTTCTCGTGGCATTAGTAAAGGCTGAAAGAAAGCGTGCAACAGCCCTTGAGAATGTAGCTGAGTTCCTGAAGAAGCGAAAAGAGCAATCAGATGCTCTCTTCACCCCAAGCCAAAGAAGAGATGGAAGAAGCCAGAAATAAGCTAGCAGAGGCAGAGCAGGCTAGGTGCTTCCTGCTATATAAAACTGTTGTCAATACAAAATTTCCTTCATAATAGCTAGGTTCAAATGTTTATCCATTCAGCATGCCTGTTGTGATGTTCGTCCATCTACTGATGTGGCACAAAATGTTTTTTTTCGGGTCATGTAATAACAGCAATTACTTTCCAAACAATATCATACGAAGCATTGGACATGGTATAGTTCACGCGCAAGCCCGACATTCCAAGTTCAACTTCCACATCAAACTCATGTTCACAGATATCTGCACATTCATACATAATGTCCACAACCATGATTCACTTCAAAGCCAAAAAATGTGAGGAGAGTTATAAATAAAGAAAAACCTCTACAAGTTCCTGCTACCAGTGTGAGCACAACAAGTCAAGACCATGCATAAATTAATTATATTTTAGTCATTTTTTGTGTTCTAAAATGCCTGCCGACTCGCGGAAGGACGTGTTGCCAGCACACGCGCGGATTCAATGAAGGCAGGCGGGGCAGTCTTAAGCTGGTTGCACGCGGCAAGGAGGCGTGCTCAGCTAGGCCTGCAGCCAGTGCGGCCCTCTTGGCCGGCGCGCCGGTTCAATGCTTGCGCTATGAGAGGTCGCGTCCGTGTCAGAGCAATCAGTCCCTCCGTTCCTTTTTTGTTTGGGTACAACAAAATCTCATTTTCCATTCACATTTTATAAGTAAAATTCATGGACAAACTTTGACCCAAAGTACGATGGGGACTAGTAAACCAGAATGGAGGTAGTAGTTTTTTTTAATCAAAGAAGGGTTTCCCCTTCGGATTTTCATTACTGAAAACCAGCATCTAAATCTAAACCGTAGTATTTGACCTAGAACTACTAGGTTCAACATCTCGCAACATAAACCCATACAACCATAGGCCAAGGAGGTACGTAGTACTATGAATTCCATTTTCGCTCCATACCAATTGTTCTAAAAACTAGTTACTACTTATAACGCGCCATTGAAAATTGGAACTTTAACCCCGCTAAAAAACGATATTTTAAACGTGGCTACTGAATCTATGGCAACTGGCGAACCACCGCGCTCCAAGTCGTTCACCTGTGGTCCTGACCATCAACTCCTATGGATCAAATTATCACGCGAGCTGACTATTCCTACAAAGGTTCCCCACCACGTACCCGGTACCCGCGAATGCAGCAATCGTGCACCTAGGGTTTTAGGGTTTATTTGTTAACATCGCCTTTACGTAACACTCATGTGTGCGAGACAATGAGAGGTCGATCTGCGTCGGCGCCTCTTCTCTTTGTATATGTACTCCACCGTTTGTCTGGCAAAAAATTATAACAACTACTAGCAATGTGCCAATGCGTTGCCACACGATCAAAGTAGATCAATACATATTCACCAATTTGATAGAAAAAAAAAGTCTAGTTTTGAAATACGTATATCATTAAAATATGTTATGTTTCACTCAAAATATATTCCTTTGGCGGTTTTGATGAGATAAGGGAGGAATGTTGTTGGTTTCAAGATTCAAGAAGTGGTAAATGTCTAATATCTGCTCTTACTAGCAAGATGCTCGATCGTTGCACGGAACATCAAGATCTTGTGGGAGAAAAGGATGAACGAGGGAAGGCCTTATCTGCAAATGTGGTGAAGAGTGCGGGTAAATTGCCATATTTTCCTTCCTATCCATCAGATATAAATCGGACGACCTACATTGCAGGATGGCAGGCCCACCATCATCACCAACTCTATTTTTTATCCCTACTCTTATCAAAAGCATTGTCGGTGATGATCGTGTGCCAGCCATCCTGCAATATAGGCCGTCCGATCTATATCTGACGGATAGGAAGGAAACTATGGCAATTTTGCAAAAAGATACCCACACCCCTCTCCACATTTGCAAATAAGGCCTTCCCTCGTTCATCCTTTTCCCCTACAAGATAAACTACTCATACAAATGCATATTAATGTTCCGTGCAACGCATGGGCATCTTGCTTGTTGTTGCAAAAAGCCCATGTGTGTGTGAGAGAGAGAGGGAGAGTGGAGGAGGACGGAGTGCATGTGTGACAAAGACACAAGGAGTGTGTGTGCGATAGGTATCAGCTTAAAATGAGGCGATAGTGTGTGTGTGCACGATCGAGAGGGCATGTCTCAAGAAGCGAAGAAAAATCTACATAGATACAAGGAGCGGGAGAGAGACATGTATGCGATAGTGGAAGCACGAGTGTGCGGGTGTATAAACCTATCTAGAGGCTAGCTAGTCGATAAATGTTTGTGCGAGAAATACGAGTCGGGGTGCGAAAGCAAGAGTTTTGTGTGTGTGAGAGAGAGACGGTAGTCGGGAAGGGGAGTGGAAGCAGGAGTTGTGTGTGTCTGTGAGAGAGAGAGAGGAGACGGTAGTCGGGGTTGTTTGATCGGTAAACAAATGAATAATGTCAGTCTGGGATGGAGACAAAAAGGAGATCGCAACAAATGTTGTGTCTACATGAGAGAGAGAGTAATTTTAGTGGTATGAGTCATATGTAGAGACATATAGGGTGTGTGAGAGAACCCATAGAGAGAAAGACAAAGTGAAAGACGAGTGGAGACTCTGTGTGTGGCGGTGAAAAAGAAAGCTTAGGTACCGAGTGATACCAGAGAACAGTAGAGACGTGAGAGATAATGAAAACCGTGGAATGTATAATGATAGGGATTGTGTGACACTTCTCAAGGGAGACGTCGAGAGACCATGTTTGCGAGGATAGGAGAAACATGAAGTGAGCATGCGGGTGAGCTGGAGAAAAGAGAGTGATAGCTACCTGAAGGAGCATGCATGCGAGAGAGATGGGCATGAAAGGAGTGAACAAAAAAGGGATTCAAATATTTGAATTCGAGATGATGATACATGTAATCCATACTCGAACCAAAATTGATCTATCAAACATGCATACTCATATGAATTCATGCACATCTATGTTATTTAATATGTAGATATTACTGATCCATACATTTTAGTAGAACATAATTTGGTTAAATTTTTTCGAATTCAACCTTAAGATTTTGAGATCGTTGTCTTTGTAAATCATATTATACATATAAAGGAGCATAATTCTTTGTTGTGCTTTTGAAAGTATATATAAAAAAAATGATGTATATAGAATGTAATTCCAATTGAAAATGGATCCCACCCGAAAAAAATAGAATACAAATAGGATTCGAATTGAGTTGGCACGGTAAACGTGCACTCTGCAAAATTTGAACGAAGTGGGGAAAGTCGCAGTAACCGCCCGAAACCAAATTCTGCGAGATGGAAATTACTACTGCCTATCCCTGCCACGCAAAGCCTATCTGCTGGATTTCTATAGGTTTCAATAGGGGTAGGTTTGTAATTTCACCCTAACGTGATGTAACCGCCTCTCACCCGGATTCATAAACGGTGGGCGCCAAAACACAGTTTGTCCTCGGCTGAAATCAACTCCCTCCCCTATTCATATTCATACACGGTGGGTGCCAAAAACAAACTCTCATCGGCAAATATTCGGTGTATGCGAGATTACCGTCCTATCCCCAACAGACTAATGTTGTTGTGATGTAGTAGAAATTTTAAACGGGGGCTAAGTTTGTAAATTTCCTCGCATTTGAGACAAGTGCGCTCTGAATACATGGTCCCCCCTTCCTCTCTACCTCCCTTTTCCCCATTCGTACTCCGTGGGCGCCAAAACACCCTTCCCACCCCACCCTCCTCCGTCCGCTGCCGTCCGCCACCCCATTCACCGCCGTCCTCCTCCACCATGCCGGAGCTGATACCCCGATGCCGCTGTCCATTAAAAGAGATCGACCTCTCTCATCCACGGCTTTGGACCGGGATCCTTGCATCCCGTCCTCTCGCTTCAACCCCGCCGTCGTCCACCTTGCCGGCGTCGCTCCTACGACCGTCTCGGCCACCGTGCCCCGCCGCCACCGTCTACCCTCCTAGATCGGCTTCCATGCCGCCGACAGCCATCTCTATCGCAACACTATCAAATTCTCAGCAGATGCGTACATGGCGCCGCACCAGAGGCAGTACTCTTTCGTATCTGCTCAACTTATTTATCGCAGCAAGAAAATAGATCGCCACTGCTTTACTCTGATTTCTTGTCTTGGTTGCGAAGTTGCCTTTGTCTGGTTTGCACCTTCAGATCCGCCATGGCACGCTCAACACTATACTCCCAATGCTTATGGTTTTCCCCTTTTATATTCTACACTAGTTTAATCACAGTCGACTAAATTTCAAAATTGGGTCAGTCGATTTTTCAGAGCTCGCCGGAGTTCACCGATGCGAACGAAGGGGCTCGGGTGGTTGTGGGGCCTCGTCGAACGAAGAAAACTCGATGCGGGTGGGGGTTGGGGCGGGGGTGGGGGTGGGGGTGGCGGAGGAACACAGGCAGCGGGAGCCGGTGGTCCGGCCAGTGGCCCGTGCGGTGTTCTATATGGGAAGAATCAGAGACGAGGAAGAAGAAGGGTTAGGAGACGTAGGATCTTCATCCAACCGCCTAAAATGGTCGAGAGACAGCTGGGAGTTGCATTCTTAATGCGCTCTGGTTCATCATGTGTGGGCACTGCACAACCAACATTTTATTATCCAAAATCTGCTTGCTCTTCTTTACCATGTTCCTCTTCTGTTCTTCTTTAATATGTACTCTCTCCGTTCCTAAATACAAGTGTTTGTATAGATTCCACCATGGACTACATATGGAGCAAAATGAGTGAATCTACACTCTAAAATGTATCTGGATACATCTGTATGTGATCCATAGTGGAAATCTCTACCAAGACTTATATTTTGGAACGGAGGGAGTATGTTCCTTGTACTAAAGATGAGCAGGGACATTTGCAGTGTAGAGGTCTATACGGTCGGTTGTGATGGACACTTTGAGCCTCTTTGATTCGTAGGATTTTGTAAACATAGGAATAGGATTTGTAGTCACTTGCCCACTTGAATCCTATAAGAATAGCAAGGAAATGCGGGGAGCTGTGTTGCCTTTGAGAGTTACACTGATATTAACAGTACCGCACCTTCACTTGAAGAGAGCTCGTATCTGAAGCCTTTGTAGCCGTACCGGCAATACTAGCACATATATTTCAGCAAGTTCCACTTTGCTGATTTTACTCTGATGCTTATGGTTTCCCCCGTTATATCTACACTATGATCTGTGTAACTGCTTTGTGTCGCACTAGCAGTAGTGCACTCTTGAAGCTAAACACTGCAATGACTTACAAAATTGGCACCAAGGCATTGAGTGCCATTCTGGATGCAATGAAACTCATACACTCCCCACCTGTTGATTCTTGTTCAAAATATGATCCTAATGACTATTCTAACCTCGTGGAGTCAAAGACAGATGGCCTGTCCTGTTCACCCATCAAGGTGCTTGTTCTAATTTGGCAATGTTGTATTGATTGCGGGTATCTTGCATATGTTGTCTTGCATTTCTTCTACTTTGTTGCACCGCCATCTGCTTAGTTTACTCATCATATATGTCGATATGCCATGCCCATCCATTATCAATACATATTCCATCTATCATCATACCATGTTTTTCCACTCAAATGTTGTTCTTGTGCATCAGACATCAAAAAGGAAGAGGGTGATTGCCGAACCTGAAGGAGCACCAGGAAAGTCCTTGAAAAACATGGTGGTGCCGGAGAAATTAGACAACACCCCACTTATATTGGCTGTACAACTAGTGACACAAAACATATGACTGAATCCAGCAGACTGTACCCATACTTCACTAGCCCCACCACACAGGACCTGCACTCCAGCAAAAGGTATACCGATTTCATTTGCCCTAGCACCAACTATACCACAGAAAAATCCCACTCCAGCAAAAAGTACAGCAAGTCCACCGGCCGAAGACCTATCCCAACTGCAGAGACGGCCAATTCCTGCAGATTGGAATCCCATTCCATTTATTCCCAGTTTAAAAGACAATGCTTTCAATGTTGTTAGGGACTACGTGCATATATTCCCATCATGGGAAGATTATTGTGAAGACAAACACCATTTTCACATCTTCCTGTCCAACTTACGTGTAAGTGCTATTATTCATGGTTATTATTTTCCTATTTTCTGCTGATTCAACACATTAATGATTTACATTACATTGTTGTAACTAGGCGAGGGTCAATCTGGATAGTCATGACGAGCAAAGCTTGCTTGTTCTTTTCAAGGAAGCATTGCAGCAGTATTACCTAAGGAAATCACACTTTGATGGCAAGTCTATAAAAGAATTTCTGGTGAAGTCTCCTGTGCTAAATTTAGAAGACATTGAATGGAAAAACCTTGTTATGCACTGGTCTCGTTCCCAGGATGAGGTACTGTCTATGAAATCACATGACAATTTGAACTTCTACTCTTCCGCTTGTGCCTTACAGATCTTTTTTGCATGAAATTTGCTCGAAGAAGAATTCCGGTTTGAAAAGAATGACAGGATATCGCAAATATGCTGCCCGCTGCTTTGCTCTTGTTAGTACCTGTTGTCCTATATCACTGTACTTGCATACATACCTGCTTCATTATGTGACAGCAGTATGCATGATAGCTTGCTTATCAATTGTTCGCTCCAAATTATCTGATCTGTATGAATGGTTACATTAGTGTAGAATATATCCAATGCCAATGTTTTTTTAGCTCTGCATTGTTCTTGTAAGTAAATGTTGTCCTTTATCAGTGTACTTATAATGACAGGTAGTTGTTCATGTACCATCACTCTGCAGCTTATTTTCCTTTGCCCTCCATTTTCTACACATCAGATCTATATTTACTCTTACCATAAAGTTGGTACTGAAGAAGTTTAGCTGTGCATTGCTCTTGGCTGTACCTTTTGCCTGTATCGCTGCACTTACATTTATAGCTACTTGGTTATGTAGCATCAACCTTCATCTTATCTTAAATATTCTCCATTTTTTTGTATATTATCACATCTATATTTACTCTTAACAAAATGTAGAATAAAGGCAATGCTTATGAAGAAGATTCTGTGGTAAACTTCTTGAATTTCCCCTCCCCCCCATCAGCATGGACAAGGCCTTTATAGAGCCCGTCTTCACCAATAATGTATGTTTGTCCATCTCAATCCTTCAAACTTTGTTGTATATATTTGGTTAGGCATGACTACTATAACTGTTTATTTTTGGTGTTTGCATCAAATTGCATGTTTAAAGTTTATTATGTAGTTCATAAACAAAAGTTTGTCCTTCTCAATTTAAGTTTTTAGTTGTACAACCAAGTTCCTTCTTCATACCATGTAAGTTAAACTATACAGAGCAAGTGATCTTCTTTTGCACTGCATGTATGCTTCTGTTCTTCATCCGTAATCCAGTGGTGTGGTGAACCTACCCACTACAGCACAATGTCATATTCGCAATGTCTTAACTATGAACAATGTCATATCATTCTACTATTATTTAAACCGTCTCTTTATTTGCCAATCTGAAATGGGATAAATTGACAGCACATTAACCATTGATACTTATGAGTTCTTGATTCGTAATCCAGTTGTGTCGTGAAGGTGCCAACTCCTTCACAATGTCATTTCCTGCCATGTCTTGACCTGAACAATACCATATTGTGTTAATGCAATTTTAAACTGTGTCACTTTATTCGTCAGTAAGAAATGTGATGAATTGTTAGCACTAATACTTTTATGTGAAAAACCTGTCATCTGTCTGCTTGTTTATATTTCAGAGTGAGGAAGAAATAAGTGTTGAACAAGCGCAGTCTCATCATCTTGCTCAGCTGCTTGCACTGCAGCTCCCCAGCAGGGGCTAACCTTTCTTGAATTCTATTGAAGTGTTGTCGGTTTTGTATATTATTTTGTCGGCGTGTTTATTTGCACTAGTGGCGATCTTTGATGCCCAGTGTATGTAATCTGCTGTCTGCTTGTGCTTTATTATCATAGTGGCGAACTTTGATGCCCAGTGGATGTAATATGCCGTAATTTCTTTATTGTATAGTCTAGGTTTTTTTATTATTCACGATGCTGCACTTATTTTACTGTATATATATCCTGTCTTCACAGTAAACCGGCCAAACCGTAAAATTATGGTACATAATCGGGCCGTCATGCAATCACGATGTAGGTTGGGCTCAAAGCGTGCGAACACCTCACACGGCGGGGCGAGACGAAATGGACCCTGCCCCATGATTGTGTGAATCAAATCACGGGCTTTTAATAGGCCAAAATTGTCTCGGTCCTTGTTTGGCCCAATCAGATATCGGATGCGAGTAGGCCGGATGCAAACCGGGCCGTAGTTAGGCCCAACTATATGACGGGCTTTTAACATGCCGAAATTAATATAGGGCCGAAATGTTAAACGGGCCCTTAACAGGCCAATACTAATATCAGGTCGTATTACTAAGTGGGCCTTTAGCAAGTGGGCCCAAAAGCATAGTGTCCAGTTGACGGGCCAAATCTGATATGGGCCATAATTGAGCCAAAAGCCTCTTAAAGGGCCAGACCTGATTTGGGCCGTAATTTGGCCCAGAACGTGGTAGGATTTTAACGGCCGGATCTCATATGGGCCATTATTAGTCCCGGAACATGGAAGGCCATTAATGGACCAGATCAAATGTGGGCCAGCATTTGGCCCAAAACATGACAGCCAGTTAATGGGCCGGCCTACTAGGGTCCTCAAAATCTTGTGGGCCTACAGCTGGGCCGGCCCATTAATGTCGACGAAATCTTATGGGCCTTTAGCTAGGCCGGCCCATTATGATCCGCAAGAATCTTGTGGGTCTTTACCTGGGCCGGCCTATTATGGTCCGCAAAATCTCATTAGCCTTTAGCTAGGCCGGCCCATTATGGTCGGCAAAATCTTTTGGGCCTTTAGTTGGGCCGGCCCATTTAAACTTGATGGGTCGGTCCATGTATCAACATATCATAGGCGTGTCTCGCCCATTGGATGAGTGACACCTGTGCCAACGCGGACCTGACATGTGTCTCCTCCAGCCAATGATGATTTTACACATGGAAAATTCCCATTGGCCGGGGCTGTTAACGGGTTATCCGATCCAAAACCTGACCCGATTGCTTAACGGCGTTCCGTTACGGTGGATGCCATGTGTCGGTCACCCTTGACGAAAGCACTTCTGTGACGCGTGACTTATCGTCATGGAAGTGGACACTTCTGTGATGATAATTTTGGTAATGTCATGGAACACTTCTACGACAGCACAGGTATGACTATCTTGATTCTGTCATAAATTTGTCATGGATGTACATGCATGACAAAAACGCGACCTACTGTGACAAACACGTATCATCACGGAAGTGTATTTTTTTGTAGTGTGTTATACCTGACTCCTTACCTTCGTCGAGATCCCAGTCTTCAGAGTTGCGTTTAATTCTTTCCAATAAATCCCATTTGAATTCAATAGTCTTCATCATAAATGAACCAGTACAAGAAGTATCGAGCATGGAGCGATTATTGAGAGAAAGCCGAGCATAAACTTTTTGAATAATCATTTCCCTTGAGAGCTCATGATTGGGGCATGAATATAACATTGACTTAAGTCTCCCCCAAGCTTGAGCGATACTTTCTCCTTCGCGAGGCCAAAAAATATATATACAATTGCGATCACGATGAACCAGATGCATAGGATAAAACTTCTGATGAAATTCCAATTTCAATCGATTGTAGTTCCATGATCCAATATCATCACATAGCCTAAACCATGTCAATGCCTTTCCCTTCAAAGATAAAGGGAAGACCTTCTTCTTGATAACATTCTCGGGCATACCTACAAGCTTAAATAATCCACAAACTTCATCCACAAAGATTACGTTCTTATCGAGATGTAATGTTCCATCTCCTGTAAAAGGATTAGCAAGCAGTTTCTCTATCATACCCGGAGGAATTTCAAAGTAAACATTTTTAGTAAATTCAGTAGGTTGAGGAGCAACTCTTTGCTCTACTTGTCGGGATGAATATACCCCGAACAAGCCCCTCAAAGGATTATTTTCTGTAGTAACAAGTGACAGTAAATTTAAGCACACTATATAAATTTTTCCTTACCAAATTCCACCTACCAAAGGCGCTTCACTCCCCAGCAACGGTGCCAGAAAAGAGTGTTGATGACCCACAAGTATAGGGGATCTATTGTAATCCTTTCGGTAAGTAAGAGTGTCAAACCCAGCGAGGAGCAGAAGGAAATGACAAGCGGTTTTCAGTAAGGTATTCTCTGCAAGCACTGAAATTATCGGTAACAGATAGTTTTGTGATAAGGTAATTTGTAAAGGGCAACAAGTAACAAAAGTAAAAAAAAAGTGCAGCAAGGTGGCCCAATCCTTTTTGTAGCAAAGGACAAGTCTGGACAAACTCTTATATAAAGGAAAGCGCTCCCAAGGACACACAGGATTTATCGTCAAGCTCGTTTTCATCATGCTCATATGATTTGCACTTTGATAATTTGAGATGTGGGTGAACTGGTGCTTGGGTACTGCCCTTCCTTGGACAAGCATCCCACTTATGATTAACCCCTCTCACAAGCATCCGCAACTACGAAAGAAGAATTAAGGTAGACCTAACCATAGCATGAAACATATGGATCCAAATCAGCCCCTTACAAAGCAACACATAAACTAGGGTTTAAGCTTCTGTCACTCTAGCAACACATCATCTACTTATTACTTCCCAATGCCTTCCTCTAGGCCCAAACAATGGTGAAGTGTCATGTAGTCGACTTTCACATAACACCACTAGAGGAAAGACAACATACATCTCATCAAAATATCGAACAAATACCAAATTCACTTGACTACTTATAACAAGACTTCTCCCATGTCCTCAGGAGCAAACATAACTACTCAAAAAACATATTCATGTTCATAATAAGAGGGGTATTAATATGCATAAAGGATTTGAATATATGATCTTCCACCGAATAAACCAACTAGCATCAACTACAAGGAGTAATCAACACTACTAGCAACCCACATGTACCAATCTGAGGTTTTGAGACAAAGATCGGATACAAGAGATGAACTAGGGTTTGAGAGGAGATGGTGCTTGTCACGCCCAAGATGCGACCCTATCCTAAAGGAACTCGAAGGTCCCACCAAGGATAGAAGCGCATCTTGAAGATGCTTTTGCAAGGTGGATATCATTACATCAACATTACATAATAGTGGGGATACATCCAATACATACAATGTCACATGAATACAACAATACAACATACATAAGATCAACATCCGAACTATGGATGAAACACAAACAGAAACTCAAACGACATCCACCCTGCTAGCCCAGGCTGCCGACCTGGAACCTATCCCCTGATCAAAGAAGAAGCAGAAGATGAACTCAAGCAAGCAAGCATCGCTCTCGCGTCATGATCATCGCATAATCTGTACCTGCAACTATCGTTGTAGTAATCTGTGAGCCACGAGGACTCAGCAATCCCATTACCATGGGTATCAAGACTAGCAAAGCTTAATGGGTAAGGAAGGGGTAAAGTGGTGAGGTTGCAGCAGCGACTAAGCATGATATGGTGGCTAACATACGCAAATAAGAGCGAGAAGAGAAGCAAAGGAACGGTCGTGAAGCTAGCAATGATCAAGAGGTGATCCTGAACACCTACTTACGTCAAACATAACCCAGAAACTGTGCTCACTTCCCGGACTCTGCCAAGAAGAGACCATCACGGCTACACACGCGGTTCATGCATTTTAATTCGGATCTGGTGTCAAGTTATCTACAACCGGACATTAACAAATTCCCATCTACCACATAACCGCGGGCACGGCTCTCGAAAGTTTATACCCTGCAGGGGTGTCCCAACTTAGCCCATGATAAGCTCTCGCGATCAATGAAGGATATTCCTTCTCCCAGGAAGACCCGATTAGTCTCGGAATCCCGGTTTACAAGACATTTCGACAATGGTAAAACAAGACCAGCAAATCCGCCCGATGCGCCGACAATCGCGATAGGAGCTGCACATATCTTGTTCTCAGGGCAACACCGGATAGGTCAGCCTACGAGTAAAACCAGACCTCGAGTTTCCCCGAGGGGGCCCCGCAGTCTGCCCGATTCAGACCAGCACTTAGAGAAGCACTGGCCCGGGGGGGCTAAAATAAAGATGACCCTCGGGTTGGCCAACCCAAGGAAAAGGTATAGGTGGTGGTGAGGTAAATTGTAAAACCAAGGTTGGGCCTTGCTGGAGGAGTTTTATTCAAAGCGAACTGTCAAGGGGGTCCCATAAATCACCCGACCGCGTAAGGAACGCAAAATCTGGGAACATAACACCGGTATGACGGAAACTAGGGCGGCAAGAGTGGAACAAAAAACCAGGCATAAGGCCGAGCCTTCCACCCTTTACCAAGTATATAGATGCATTAATAATATAAGAGATATTGTGATATCCCAACATAACCCTGTCCACCATGGAGCAATCTTCAACTTCACCTGCAACTAACAACGCTATAAGAGGGGCTGAGCAAAAGCGGTAACATAGCCAAGCAACGGTTTGCTAGGAAGGGTGAAAAGGTTAGAGGCTGACATGGCAATTTGGGAGGCTTGATAGAACAAAATGATAGGTAGCGCAGCATAGCGATAGAACGAAGCAACTAGCATGGCAATGATAGTAATGAGATCCAGGGTAGCGGTCATCTTGCGTGAAATCCCGCAAGGAAGAAGAACGAGTCCATGAAGAAACATGGCATTTAGTTATGAAATAAATATTTTAACATGGCATTTGAGCAAATTTAAACAAACATCATTTTAAACATTTTAAACATGGATGAAAGTGACAAATTATTAATCTACACAAAATTCTAAGCATTTTACATATATAAATCATTTTAATCCGATGCATGGTTTGTGAGATATTAAATGCATGAACATGAGGGTTTTTTCTGCAAATCTTTCATCTCTGGAAAATTAGACAAATTCGCACATGGGAAAAAAACATGCAGGCCGAAACTGACTGGGCCGATAGTGTACAGGAGAGGGACTGGAGGGGGCTGCTCACATTGGGCCTCATGGGCCGGTCGGTGGAGGAGGCCGGGCAGGCCGGATCTGGCGAAGGGGACATGGGCCAACGTGCGAATCAGAGGGGGCGAGCGGTCGAGGCAGAGGCGCAATCAACGCGAGACGAGGCGAGCGAGCTGCTGCTCGTAACTGAAGAGCAGAGGCAGCAGCAGGTTCGAGCGGGAGAAGCAGAGGACGAAGGCGGACTTGGCGCGCCGGCGGCACGATGCAGAGCAACGCACGAGCTCCGGCGAGCGGGCAAGGCGGAGGGAGAAGGGCGGCTCAGACGGTTCAGGGCGCGGTCAAGGCAAGCAGACTTTCGCGCCCTGAATCGACAAGCGGCGGCGGCAGCTTTGTCGATTCGACGAGAGGAAGCGGCGGCAGCAGAGGACTTGCGGCGTCCGCGGACCTCGAGAAGAAGATGGCGGCGGCTGGGCGAGCCAGGCGAGGAGCGGCAGCGGTGCGGCGAGATCCGGCCAGGAGGGCTCGCAGCGCACGCATTTAACCGAGGAGGCGACGCCTCGCTCCTCTGCAGCAAAACAACGGCGAGGCGGAAAGTCAACAGCAGCGCGACGCGAGGAAAATAAGGTGTGGGAGGCGGCGCAAGGAGCTCACCAACGGGCGGTGAGGACGACGCAGAGGCGACCCGAGGTCACAGGTGAACAGGGCGGCGCGGCTCATCTCCATGGACGGGCGGCCGTGGCGAAAACAAGACAGAGACGGGGTCAGGCAGAGGAGGCGCCCATGTCGTTGGACTTGGCGAAGCAGGGGAGCTCCGGGACGAGCGGGGCGTGGGGGTGGGCGCGGGAGGACGGATCCATCCATCTCCCAGCTGGGCCTAGTGCAAACGGCGGCGAGGGAGCTGTGGCCAACCATGGATGTTCCTGGTACAGAGAGGGAGAGGCATGAGAGACGAGGGAGAGAACCAGAGGGAGGAGGGACGGAGGAGAAGAAGAGGGGAAAGGGCGACGGGGTCCCGGTTGCTTCGTTGCCGATGGTGTTTGGGTACCCCGGCGAGCTGCGGCTTGTCGCCGGCAGCGACAGAAACGGAGGAGAGGCTCGGGCGAGAGGTTGTTGCCTCGGCTCGATCCAGATCAAGCGGGGCTGGGGCTGCACTGGTTGTTTGGCTGGAAGTGGCTGCGCGAGAGGATTGGGCAGATGGGATTTTGGGGGATCCCGAGGTGGGAGGTGGCGGCGGCACGACCGGACAGGCTCCCTAGGTTTTAGGGTTGGACTAGTTTAGGTAGGGTTTCATCTGCTATATATAGCAGGTAAGAATTGGGTAGGGAATCTAGCCCCTCCGATCGTAATCGGACGGACGGGAAAAAATAGGCTAGGGAGTCCAATAAAGAAAACAGAGATACTTTATAGATGTTTGGAGATGATCCGGACCCAATGGTCATGACCGAGCGGTTCGGGTTCGGAGTAGTTTTTGGACGCGCGCAAGAGGGGGGGCTGCGAGCTGGCAAGGGAGGTTAGGTGGTCGGATAAAAAGGAAATGAAAACACGGTTGGTCTCGGGGCAGTGAACAAAAGCAAGGGGGGACGCGGCAACTACGATCGGATGCAAGTTAAGAAAAACAATGATGGCAACGAGTGCCGATGCAATGCAAATGATGCGATGATGAAATGCATGACATTAACAAAACGCAAAACAAAAGACAAAACCCAACCACGAAGGAAATATCATATCGCATCTCCGGAAAAGGCAAGAGTTGGAGTTACGAATATGGAAAGTTGTATCCGGGACGTTACAACACTCCACCACTACGAGAGGATCTCGTCCCGAGATCTAGGATGGCACCGGAGAGAAACGGAAGAGGAAGAGAAGAGGTAACTAAGTTGCTTCTTCGACAAACGAGTGAAACCATGAACCTTGAGAGGTTGAGCAAAATGAATGAAAGAAAACAACAAAGATGAACAAAGTTGAAAACATTCCGTTAGAAAAGAGGAACAAGGGACACGGTGAGAACCAAGAGGTTTAATGATAAGATAGATATTGAAACCACTCCGGTTAAAACTAGATAGAGAAAGAATAAGATTGATATAATTCGGGCAGCACTCCGACTGATAGATGAAGGAAAACTTGATAAGATGAAAAGAACTTGAAGAGATGACACAACACTCTGGTTAAATGGATAAGCAAGGAAAGGAACATGATCTTTACAAACAAGATGATGCTAGATGAGAGCAACAACACAATGCCTCCGGAAGAAAGAATAGAAGATAGATCATTGGAATAACAGAATGAAGAAGAAAATGCCAACTTCTGCCACAATGAGCTTGGAAAGCACCCTTCCAAGAAGGTTACAACGGAGTTGTTGGAAAAACCAACAACGAAACGAATAAGCTTGTAGTGGGCTTATTGAAACATCTCAACACTTGAGGTGAAATTCTGCCACTAACGAAAAACAATTGCTTGCTTGAGATCAAAGAAGAGATAAAAAAATTCTTTCGTCGAGAGGATAGGAGAAAACTCGAACCATTGATAGCACCATAATTAGCAATATTCCTTAGGGAATGCTTTAGGTGAAATCTTTACCAAGATAACTCCAATGAAGGGATTAATGGATTTAAAATACCTCATTCTTGACAACAATATGAATCATGAAACATGAAGGAAATTGTCAAGAATGACATAACACCACCTCAAAAGATAAGGTAGAAAGAATTGCACTTCTAAATGCAAGATGAAGAAATGCTTGAACTCCTCCAAACAAAACATGTGTTGAACACCATGTTTATTTTAGAGTATAGCTTGGCGGATCTTAACTCCGAGAGAAACTTGAAGAACAATTGAAGAATGAAAAGAATCTTTGATGAACCACCATGTAGAGTCTCCATGAAGAACTCCGTTAATAAAAAGATGATAGAAAGAAAGAGAGGTTGAAAACACAAGGTGAAGCCTTGCAATAATTTAGGCGGAGCTTCGTGATGAGATAATGCGGAAAAAACTTAGAACTCCAGAAAAGAAAAGATGGAGCATCTCGAACCGAGAATGTGATATGATGTCCAACTCCGGTAAAAAAAATGAATCACTGGTAATCAAGAGTTTATTCATCATTAATAATCTCCGTAAAAAGAATTGAGTCACCTCGAGGAAATAAGAATAAGATTTATTGTATGCTCATCCTTCATCAAATTTAATTGATGACAAGCAACGGATTTGGCATACTACATATTCCCATTGAAAAAGGATAAATAGAGATATAGCGTAAACTTGAGAAGGTATTGATGGAACCACCGGTGAGATTTGGAAACAACAAATGAATGAATGAATTGATACGATGACGAATGAAGAGAAATCTTGAACGAACCACCGTAAGAATTGAAAATGAACATAGCAAAGGCACAATTCACCGGAAAGAATTTGAAAACGAATGATGATACTTGAAGGGATTTAGATACATGAGAACAAAGAGAACATGGACTGATTAGAGGATATTTGAATGATGCACCGGTAAGATTTGGAGAATGATAGCTACACGCTGAGAATGAAGAATTATGACATGATGGCCTTCGGAGGAAAGAAATGGAAACAACTCATGAAATGCTCCGGATGGTAAGAAAAGAATTCTCACAATCGAAAACAATTATGAGAGGATGGCATCAAGCTAGAACTATGAATCTTTAAGAGAACGGACCAAGATTGAGAGGAAAACTCTTCTTCGGTCTTCAAAATCCGAGAAATGACGACGAGAAACACCACCATGGATTGTTGAGATACTCCGGGAGAATGAAAAAAGAGGAAAGGTTGAACCAAAGATGAAAAGAATTTGAAAACGACCTTGGAGAAGGCATGTGACTGATGAAAATTCAATCTTACGTCAAACTTGGAAAGGAATTTGAGAATCGCTCCTGATAATTTGAAGAGTCAGGTAAGATCCTGGGAAAAGACCTGTGGGTTAGGGCCCACTCAAAAGAAAACACAGTTGGAAATGATTGTAAAGAGAAAATGCACCGGTTGAGAACCGGAAAAGGAAGAGAATATGATGAATATCGAAAGCTTGAATTGGATCCACCGGAGAAGAGAAAAGAACGAAGGATGATGAACTCAAAGCTCCGTTAGTATCTTCACGAGGGCTCACCGGATCAGAACATTGATTGAAAAGAGTAAAGTGACTTCACATGAATAAATGGATACTTGATTAAAATAAATGAGTACTTGAAGAAAATGGTGGGAGGGTTGGGGAAAAACAAAGACAACTTGGGATGAACGAAACAAACACCGTTGAGAAAACTTAGAATTGATCTTGCGGATGGGGAGAATGATGGGATCATCTCGAAGAGAAGCGCACCGGTTGGAAAAGAATTAACATGACAACCTCAATGATCAAAAAGGATTAGTATTCACATAGCAATATGAGAACACCGTTTAGGAAAGGTATGGATTCAACATTTGACTTCGAAGCAACTCGAATACCACAAATAAAACAAAACAAAGGATTTGGCTTGCAGAATAAGCCGGAACAAATACATATGATAGAGATTTATCCAATCCCATATCATGCATCTGTCGGAAAGATATTATAGGAGCTACTTGAATTCCCACCTATAAAACTCCCAAAACTTTCTGGTTATGCAATCTGGTGTTGGGGATACAGGGGAAGCAATATATATCACCCAAACTAACAATCCCTACATCCAGCTGTATCCATCCGTCAACACATAACCAAGAAAACTCTGGAAATCGTGTACCTCAACCTTCAAAAAGCATCCGTTATACGAGCTATGGCAATACTCCCGAACTCCCCAGTACTGGGTGGCGTTGAGGTTATCTCACCAACAACTGCATAAAAGAGATTTTTGATGTCGGCAAAACTCAGGTATTCCATAAGTGCAACGATAAAATTATGACGACAACACCTTGGAGCTCAACTCCCCGGGACACTGCCACAACCCCTAAATGATAGGAGGCACCAAGAACAATGTTCTCGTCATAAGAATATCGGAATGATCCCAAGATACCCGCGTGATCCTAAAAAAATTAGTGAAATTTGAGGAGAGGAAAGACAAAACATCTACGTCAGAGTCCTCACCGAGAGCGAAGAATAAATGAGGAGTAAAATGAATCCTACTCTCCGATATATATAATCCTAAGACTCAAAATAGTTTTCTTCTAGACTCAACAACGGCCAACAATCAAGGGGGCTCCTATGGTCGGTCGAGGCTCTGATTACCAACTTGTCACACCCAAGATGCGACCCTATCCTAAAGGAACTCGAAGGTTCCACCAAGGATAGAAGCGCATCTTGAAGGCGCTTTTGCAAGGTGGATATCATTACATCAACATTACATAATAGTGGGGATACATCCAATACATACAATGTCACATGAATACAACAATACAACATACATAAGATCAACATCCGAACTATGGATGAAACACAAACAGAAACTCAAACGACATCCACGCTGCTAGCCCAGGCTGCCGACCTGCAACCTATCCCCTGATCGAAGAAGAAGCAGAAGATGAACTCAAGCAGGCAAGCATCGCTCTCGCGTCATGATCATCACATAATCTGTACCTGCAACTGTTGTTGTAGTAATCTGTGAGCCACGAGGACTCAACAATCCCATTACCATGGGTATCAAGACTAGCAAAGCTTAATGGGTAAGGAAGGGGTAATGTGGTGAGGTTGCAGCAGTGACTAAGCATGATATGGTGGCTAACATACGCAAATAAGAGCGAGAAGAGAAGCAAAGAAATGGTCGTGAAGCTAGCAATGATCAAGAGGTGATCCTGAACACCTACTTACATCAAACATAACCCAGAAATCGTGTTCACTTCCCGGACTTTGCCGAGAAGAGACCATCACGGCTACACACGCGGTTGATGCGTTTTAATTCGGATCTGGTGTCAAGTTATCTACAACCGGACATTAACAAATTCCCATCTGCCACATAACCGCGGGCACGGCTCTCGAAAGTTTATACCCTACAGGGGTGTCCCAATTTAGCCCATGATAAGCTCTCGCGATCAATGAAGGATATTCCTTCTCCCAGGAAGACCCGATCAGTCTCGGAATCCCGGTTTACAAGACATTTCGACAATGGTAAAACAAGACCAGCAAAGCCGCCCGATGCGCCGACAATCCCGATAGGAGCTTCACATATCTCGTTCTCAGGGCAACACCGGATAGGTCAGCCTACGAGTAAAACCAAACCTCGAGTTTCCGACGGGCCCCTTGATCTGCCGGTTCAGACCAGCACTTAGAGAAGCACTGGCCCGGGGGGGCTAAAATAAAGATGACCCTCGGGTTGGCCGACCCAAGGAAAAGGTATAGGTGGTGGTGAGGTAAATGGTAAAACCAAGGTTGGGCCTTGCTGGAGGAGTTTTATTGAAAGCGAACTGTCAAGGGGGTCCCATAAATCACCCGACCGCGTAAGGAACGCAAAATCCGGGAACATAACACCGGTATGACGGAAACTAGGGCGGCAAGAGTGGAACAAAACACCAGGCATAAGGCCGAGCCTTCCACCCTTTACCAAGTATATAGATGCATTAATAGTATAAGAGATATTGTGATATCCCAACATAACCCGGTCCACCATGGAGCAATCTTCAACTTCACCTGCAACTAACAACGCTATAAGAGGGGCTGAGCAAAAGCGGTAACATAGCCAAGCAACGGTTTGCTAGGAAGGGTGAAAAGGTTAGAGGCTGACATGGCAATTTGGGAGGCTTGACAGAACAAAATGATAGGTAGCGCAACATAGCGATAGAACGAAGCAACTAGCATGGCAATGATAGTAATGAGATCCGTAGAAGCGGTCATCTTGCCGAAATCCGCAAGGAAGAAGAACGAGTCCATGAAGAAGACGAACGGGAGTAGTCGAACGAATCCTCACAATCGCAACATTACCGGAACTAAGAAGCAACATCGGAAAGAAACAAACAACATGGTAAATGCACAAGCATAAACATGGCATGATGCACAAACAAGTATGATGCATGTCCGGTTTAATGAGGCATGGCATGGCAAAGTGCAACAAACAATATTGACAAAACACCACATTGACATATTTAGTTCACTCTCGTTTAAGCTACCAAGCAATGTTAAATGTTGGTTAATCATGGCAAAAGATGAAGCATAAGTAAACTAACTAATTATGCAAGCTTAAATGAGGCCGGAACTATCAAACACCAATTCCGGAAAATCCCCATATGCAATTTACAAATTTGGTACTGTTCTGCCCTAAACCATATTTTATTGTTGTTAAACAGTAAAATAAAGTGGACCATGTTAAACTAGGCATTTTTCCAACCCATTTACATATAAAGTTTATTTAAAACCGAGGTACGGTTATTTAGTTATGAAATAAATCATTTTAACATGGCATTTGAGCAAATTTAAACAAACATCATTTTAAACATTTTAGACATGGATGAAAGTGACAAATTATTAATCTACACAAAATTCTAAGCATTTTACATATATAAATCATTTTAACCCGATGCATGGTTTGTGAGATATTAAATGCATGAACATGAGGGTTTTTTCTGCAAATCTGTCATCTCTGGAAAATTAGACAAATTCGCACATGGAAAAAAAAAACATGCAGGCCGAAACTGACTGGGTCGATAGTGTACAGGAGTGGGACTGGAGGGGGCTGCTCACATTGGGCCTCATGGGCCGGTCGGTGGAGGAGGCCGGGCAGGCCAGATCTGGCGAAGGGGACACGGGCCAGCATGCGAATAAGAGGGGGCGAGCGGTCGAGGCAGAGGCGCGGTCAACGCGAGACGAGGCTAGCGAGCTGCTGCTCGTAACTGAAGAGCAGAGGCAGCAGCAGGTTCGAGCGGGCGAAGCAGAGGACGAAGGTGGACTTGGTGCGATGGCGGCACGATGCAGAGCAACGCACGAGCTCCGGCGAGCGGGCAAGGCGGAGGGAGAAGGGCGGCTCAGGCGGTTCAGGGCGCGGTCAAGGGAAGCAGCGCTCGCGTCTGGCCCGACAAATGGCGGCGGCAACCGTCGATGGCCGACGAGAGGAAGCAGGCGGCAGCGGGACTTACGGCGTCGACGGACCTCCAGGAAGAAGATGGTGGCGGCTGGGCGGAGCTGTGGGCGAGGAGCGGCAGCGGTGCGGCGGGATCCGGCCAGGGAGGGCCTGCAGGCGGCGCGATGAACTGAGGAGGCGACGACCTCGGCTCCTGCAGCAAAACGACGGCGAGGCGGAGAAGTCAACAGCGACGCGGCACGAGGAAAATAAGGTGTCGGAGGCGGCGCAAGGAGCTCACCAACGGGCAGTGAGGACGACGTAGAGGCGACCCGAGGTCGCAGGTGAACAGGGCGGCGCGGCTCATCTCCATGGACGGGCGGCCGTGGCGAAAACAAGACAGAGATGGGGTCGGGCAGAGGAGGCGCCCACGTCGTTGGACTTGGCGAAGCAGGGGAGGTCCGGGACGAGTGGGGCGGGGGTGGACGCAGGAGGACGGATCCATCCATCTCCCAGCTGGGCCTGGTGCAAACGGCGGCGAGGGAGCTGCGACCAACCATGGATGCTCCTGGTACAGAGAGGGAGAGGCATGAGAGATGAGGGAGAGAATCAGAGGGAGGAGGGACGGAGGAGAAGAAGAGGGGAAATGGCGACGGGGTCCCGGTTGCTTCGTTGCCGATGGCGTTTGGGTGCCCCGGCGAGCTGCGGCTTGTCGCCGGCAGCGACGGAAACGGAGGAGAGGCTCGCGCGAGAGGCTGTTGCCTCGGCTCGATCCAGATCAAGCGGAGCTGGGGCTGCACTGGTTGGTTGGCTGGAAGTGGCTGCGCGAGAGGATTGGGCAGATGGGATTTGGGGGGATCCCAAGGTGGGAGCTGGCGGCAGCGCGACCGGACAGGCTCCCTAGGTTTTAGGGTTGGACTAGTTTAGGTAGGGTTTCATCTGCTATATATAGAAGGTAAGAATTGGGTAGGGAATCTAGCCCCTCCGATCGTAATCGGACGGACGGTAAAAAATAGGCTAGGGAGTCCAATAAAGAAAATAGAGATATTTTATAGATGTTTGGAGATGATCCGGACCCAATGGTCATGACCGAGCGGTTCGGGTTCGGAGCAGTTTTCGGACGCGTGCAAGAGGGGGGCCTGCGAGCTGGCAAGGGAGGTTAGGTGGTCGGACAAAAAGGAAATGAAAACACAGTTGGTCTCGGGGCAGTCAACAAAAGCAAGGGGGACGCGGCAACTACGAGCGGATGCAAGTTAAAAAAAACAATGATGGCAACGAGTGCCGATGCAATGCAAATGATGCGATGATGAAATGCATGACATGAAGAAAATGCAAAATAAAAGACAAAACCCAACCACGAAGGCAATATCATATCGCATCTCCGGAAAAGGAAAGAGTTGGAGTTACGAATATGGAAAGTTGTATCCGGGGCGTTACAGTGCTGGTGAAGATGTTGATGGAGATTGATCCCCTCCCTATGAGAGGATCGATGGTGATGACGATGGTGACGATTTCCCCCTCCCGGAGGGATGTTTCCCGGCAGAACAGCTCCACCGGAGCCCTAGATTGGTTCCGCCAAGGTTCCGCCTCGAGACGGCGGCACTTCGTCCCGAAAGCTTCCTTATGATTTTTTCCAGGGCAAAAGACACCTTATACCAGAAGATGAGCATCGAGGGGCTTCCAGGTGGCCCACGAGGCAGGGGGCGCGCCTAGGGGGGTAGGGCGCGCCCCCACCCTCGTGGACAGTGGGTGGCCCCCTCTGGTGCTTTCTTCGCCCAATATTTTTAATATATTCCAAAACTGACTTTCGTGGAGTTTCAGGACTTTTGGAGTTGTGCACAATAGGTCTCTAATATTTTGCTCCTTATCCAGCCCAGAATC
This sequence comes from Aegilops speltoides, assembly GCA_021437245.1. Lineage (NCBI taxonomy): Eukaryota > Viridiplantae > Streptophyta > Magnoliopsida > Poales > Poaceae > Aegilops > Aegilops speltoides. Next base: position 457,311,014 of record CM038142.1, read on the forward strand.
CAGCTGCCGGCATTCTCCCTCTTCATGTAAATCTTGTAAAATAAGAGATAAAAGGCATTGCAATAAATACCGATATAAAAGCATAATGCAAAAATGGACGTATCAGACCACCTTCAAAGGTATAGTCCCAGGAAAGGAAGCACGACGCACCGGTAAAGGCACGCTGGACGTGCTAATCAGGACACCCAACAATTACCAGGTCGAGGAGTTAATCTTTGACAACGTCCTATTCTGGAGAGGCTAACACACACTGCTAGGTTGATCTGCGTTTGCCAAGTTTCACGATGTGCCCCATTATGCATACATGAAACTAAAAATGCCCGGGCCCAACGATAATTACAGTAAACAACAATCCAGACCGATCGCTTAAAGCCGAGGAGAAGACCGCAACTTTGGCTCTGGAAGCAGAATCTGAGGCCTTAGCGGCCGAGGAGTTATCTAAGCTATGAGCAACTGTTGACAAGGATGATGTTATCCTCGCCAAATGATCAAAATCAACGTCATTTAAACCAACTGATGAAATGGTAAAATATCCCGTGATGGCTCCCCTCTCCTCTCCTCTCCTCCCTACCACCTGCCTCCACCATGCACCATCCAACCATGGAGATTTTTGATCTAGTCGATCATGGAAGGTCTTTTGCATTGGGATTTATCTCCTGGCCTTGCAGTCGCGGCTTAGGTGCGTCAACGTTTTGGATCTACCATTCACTTCTCTCCTTCTGGTTCAAGAAAAGAGTTCTTCTTGCTGGTGCACTTCTCTTCGGCCAGCTTCCCTCTCAATGAGGATTCGTTTGCCAGTGCCCTTCAATGTTTCATTGGGGGACTTCCATCTGGTCTTAACGTGACACATATCTCTGGAAGAAGATTTCACTTTTGTGTGGTTTTCAATAAAGTTGGGCATTTCATCTATGGTCTCAAGGATAGAGTTTGGCCAGACTTTGTTTTCCACTTTAGTCTATTCAGACAGAGCTATCATGGTATTTTGGCTACAGATTCTTCATGGCATCTTGATTCGCATATTCCTGAGGTGGCTGCACGTTCTCCAGTTGCTATCAAGTCAAAATTCAAGTTCTCAAGGCAGCATGACAAGGTATTGAGCCCATCTCAACCGGAATTATCAAAGTTTGGTTTCTCTTTTTCGGATGGAATGGAGTCCATCCTTGATTCATCGCCGGACGGCTCATCGCCGGCACCCCGGTTGCCGGAGTCGGTGGTATCGGGCCCGATTGCCAATCATCCAATAATTATGAGCATTAACCCACCTTCCATGTCCACTGGTATCATCTTTGGAAGATTCCAACCATCCATTATTATGGGGACTAATGCTATTAATTACATATTTGAAGTTTGTCGGTTTAAGGAGCAAACCTGGAGCAACATTCCCAATTTTATGTTTTTTCATATTCTGGATCGTCACTTTGGATATTCTGATTCACATATTGCAACAATATGGTCTCTGACTTCGGTCCCGCCTTCGGATTACATTTATGGGAGGCTAAATTTATGCTCTAATTGCAAATCTCTGGGTCACCTGTCTTCTGTATGTCCAGGCAAAATCTGCTCCGTCTGTCTTAATGACAATTGCTGCTATCCCCCTGCTAGGCACGTGAATATTGTCCCGCCCAATCAGGATTTGGGCCCTAGGCCGTTATGTCTACTACAAAACCTTCTTCTTGTAGACGTTTTTGGGCCTACAAGTGCACAGGTTTGTAGGACAGTAGCAGATTCCCTCAAGTGGATGACCTAAGGTTTATCAATCCGTGGGAGGCGTAGGATGAAGATGGTCTCTCTCAAACAACCCTGCAACCAAGTAACAAAGAGTCTCTTGTGTCCCCAACACACCCAATACAATGGTAAATTGTATAGGTGCACTAGTTCGGCAAAGAGATGGTGATACAAGTGCAATATGGATGGTAGATATAGGTTTTTGCAAACAGCAAGGTAACTAATGATAAAAGTGAGCGTAAATGGTATTGCAATGCTAGGAAACAAGGCATAGGGCTCATACTTTCACTAGTGCAAGTTCTCTCAACAATAATAACATAGATAGATCATATAACAATCCCTGAACATGCAACAAAGAGTCACTCCAAAGCCACTAATAGAAGAGAACAAATGATGAGATTATGGTAGGGTACGAAACCACCTCAAAGTTATCCTTTCTGCTCTATCTTTTCAAGAGTCCGTAATAAAATAACACAAAACTATTCTTTCCGTTCAATCTATCATAGAGTTCATACTAGAATAACACCTTAAGACACAAATCAACCAAAACCATAATGTCACCTAGATACTCCATTGTCACCTCAAGTATCCGTGGGCATGATTATACGATATGCATCACACAATCTCAGATTCATCTATTCAACCAACACAAAGTACTTCAAAGAGTGCCCCAAAGTTTCTACCGGAGAGTCAAGACGAAAACGTGTGCCAACCCCTATGCATAGGTTCATGGGCGGAACCCGCAAGTTGATCACCAAAACATACATCAAGTGGATCACGTGATATTCCATTGTCACCACAGATAAGCACGGCAAGACATACATTAAGTGTTATCAAATCATTAAAGACTCAATCCGATAAGATAACTTCAAGAGGAAAACTCAATTCATCACAAGAGAGTAGAGGGGGAGAAACATCATAAGATCCAACTATAATAGCAAAGCTCGCGATCCATCAAGATCGTGCCATAGAGAGAACACGAGAGAGAGAGAGAGATCAAACACATAGCTACTGGTACATACCCTCAGCCCCGAGGGTGAACTATTCCCTCCTCGTCGTGGATAGCGCCGGGATGATGAAGATGGCACTCAAAAGAAAGTTTCACATATCTTGAATACCAAGTATATTAACATTAAGCAAATTACCATGCTATTAACGACTCTCAAAAAAAATCTAAGTGAAGTATGAGAGTTCATCTATTTCTTCAAAATAAAACTACCACCATGCTCTAAAATATATAAGTGATGCACTAGAGCAAATGACAAACTACTCTGAAAGATATAAGTGAAGATCGATGAGTAGTCGAATAATTATAAAACTATGTGAAGACTCTCCCAATTAATAATTTCAGATCTTGATACTTTATTCAAACAGCAAGCAAAGCTAAAGAAAACTACATTGCAAGGATAGCACAATTCATGTGAAGAAGCAAAAACTTAGGCTCAACCGATACTAACCGATAGTTGTCGAAGAAGAAAGGTGGGATGCCTACCGGGGCATCCCCAAGCTTAGATGCTTGAGACTTCTTGAAATATTATCTTGGGGTCCCTTGGGCATCCCCAAGATTGAGCTTTTGTGTCTCCTTAATTCCTCTCATATCATGGTTTCTCTTTTTATCAAAAGCTTCATCCACAACAAACTCAACAAGAACTCCTGAGATAGGTTAGTACTCCCTCCATTCCTTAATGTAAGGTGTATTATTTTTCAAAAAGTCAAATATTGTCTATGTTTGACCAACTTTATAGCAAAATCTATAAAGATTTACAATATTGAACATGTAAAATATCAAAATATGTTTCATGGTGAATCTAGTGACAATGATTTGGCATTCTAGAAACTGATATGTTTGTCTAAAAACTTGGTCAAAGTTAGAGAAGTTTGAATTTTTTAAAAAATAATACACCTTATATTTAGGAACGGAGGGAGTATGAACCAATGCAAAACCTTATCATTTTCTACTGTAACAAATCACTAAAATTCTTATTCAACATTTAATACTAGATGCCTCTGCATATTTAATACTCCTATCTTCAAATAGAATCATTAAACAAGCAAACATATGCAAACAATGTAACCATAACAGCAATCTGCCAAAACAGTACAGTTTGTAAAGAATGCAAGAGTCATCATACTTCCCTAACTCCAAAAATTATGACATAAAATCCCCACTATAATAAATTTATCAGAGCTCAATATGCAAAAATATTCAACATTATACCACTCTCTGATTTTTCTAGGGAATTTTTGCAACAGCGGTAAACTTTCCGTTTTTCAAACAGCAACATGTATACTAGCAAAATAAGCATGTCAATGTTCATTCCAAAAATCACGCTCCCGAAGGTTTCATTCCATTTGGACTCCATTTGATATTCCTTTTCTTCAAAATACTGAAACAGACAATAAAACAACAATATGGGCTGGGCCTCCGATTAGTAGGTTAGTCCCAAAAGTAATATAAAAGTGTATAATAAAGCCCGTAATCATTCAAAATAGATAATAAAATAGCATGAATGCTTCATAAATTATAGATACGTTGGAGATGTATCAGCATCCCCAAGCTTAATTCCTACTCGTACTCGAGTAGGTAAATGATAAAAGAAAGAATTTATGAAGTGTGAATGCTAGTAGGTGCACAAGTTTGATCAATGATAATTTCAACCACCTTTTCTAGCATGATATATGTCATAAAAGTAGGTCATCTCATAAAAATTCTCAAGATCAAGTAACAAGCTATTCACATGTTAAAGCATAGACCATAAACTTTCTTGAAAACTAGCAAACTTCATTCTTAGTCATCAAACAATTACAATTCATCTTATTTTCAGGAAGGTTCTATGTCAGAGCTTTGATTTAGCAGACTCCACATACTCAACTATCATATAGTCTTCCATAATTGCTAACACTCACGCGATACTAATGGTTATGGAGTTTGAATCGGACTAGGGGCTTATAGTGTTGCCTCCCAATGTATTCACCTTTGGGTGATGTCAACAATAATAGTTCATGCTAACTTACATCCAATTGGATATATATATATCAGGATCTTTCCAACACGAGGTGCTTGCCAAAGGATAAAATGAAAAAGGGAAAGGTGAAGATCACCTTGACTCTTGCATAAAAGTAATAGATAGGACCTTCGCAGAGGGAAGCAGGGATTTGCAGAGGTGCCAGAGCTCAGTTTTGAAATAGAGATAAATAATTTTGAGAGGTATGATCTCATTGTCAACATAACAACCAAGAGTTCCAAATATCTTCCATACTACATACATTATAGGCGGTTCCCAAACAGAATGGTAAAAGTTTTTACTCCCCCTCCACCAACAATCATCAACCCATGGCTTGCCCGAAACAACGGGTGCCTCCAACTAACATCAAACCTGGGGGAGTTTTGTTTGCAATTATTTTTGATTTGATTTTGATCTTTTGATCATGGGACTGGGCATCCCAGTTACCAGCCATTTTTCTCGTGAATGATGAGCGGAGTCCACTCATCTTGAGAATAACCCACCTAGCATGGAAGATACTGACAACACCTGGTCGCTACATGAGCGATTCGGGCATACAAAACAGATTATTGTTTGAAGGTTTAGAGTTTGGCACATGCAAATTTACTTGGAACGGCAGGTAAATACCGCATATAGGTAGGTATGGTGGACACTCATGGCAAAAACTGGGTTTAAGGATATTTGGAAGCACAAGTAGTATCTCTACTTGGTGCAAGGAATTTGGCTAGCAAGAGGGGGAAAGGCAAGCTCACCATGTTTGAATGATCCATGACAATATACTTTAACTGAGATGTGAGAAAACATAACCCATTACGTTGTCTTCCTTGTCCAACATCAACTCTTTATCATGTCATACTTAATGAGTGCTCACGGTTATAAAAGATGTCTAGGATAGTATATTTATATGTGAAATCTCTCTTCCTTCAATATTCTTTCATGAATTGTTCAAATGACTAATACAATGCTTGCTAACCTTCAATAAATTACAACCTCTACTTCTTAGATGTGAAGTCATTACTCCCCATGGGATAAGCAAATGAGACATATACAATTTCAGATTTATGACATTCAACTCATTTAACCATTTACTCATAGGATAAAAGTGAAGCACACGAGTAAATGACAAACTACTCCAAAAAGATATAAGTGAAGATCAATGAGTAGTTAAATAATTATGTAACTATGTGAAGACTCTCTCTCATTTAAGAATTTCAGATCTTGGTATTGTATTCAAACAGCAAGCAAAACAAAATAAAATGACATTGCAAGGATAGCACAACTCATGTGAGGAAGCAAAAACTTAGGCTCAACCGATACTAACCGATAATTGTTGAAGAAGAAAGGTGGGATGCCTAACGGGGCATCCCCAAGCTTAGATGCTTGAGACTTCTTGAAATATTATCTTGGGGTGCCTTGGGCATCCCCAAGCTTGAACTTTTGTATCTCCTTAATTCCTCTCATATCATGGTTTCTCTTTTTATCAAAAGCTTCATCCACATCAAACTCAACAAGAACTCGTGAGATAAGTTAGTATAAACCAATGCAAAACCTTATCATTTTATACTGTAACAAATCACTAAAATTATTATTCAACATTGAATACTAAATGTGTCTGCATATTTGATACTCCTATCGTCAAATAGAATCATTAAACAAGCAAACATATGCAAACAATGCAACCATAACAGCAATCTGCCAAAACAGTATAGTCTGTAAAGAATGCAAGAGTATCAATACTTCCCTAACTCCAAAAATTATGAGAAAAATATTATGCTGTAGAAGATTTATCAGAGCTCAATATGCAAAAGGTTTCCACATTGTATCATTCTCTGACTTTTCTAGGGAATTTTTGCAACAGCAGTAAACTTTCTGTTTTCAGAACAGCAACATGTATACTAGCAAAATAAGCATGGTAAAGGCTATCCTTGAAATTTTTATTGAATATAAAGATGCAAAACATTAATCTAAATAACATCAAGCAAATACTAACACAATAAAATGACGCTCCAAGCAAAACACATATCATGTGGTGAATAAAAATATAGCTCCAAGTAAAGTTACCGATGAATGAAGACGAAAGAGGGGATGCCATCCGGGGCATCCCCAAGCTTAGGCTCTTGGCTATTCTTGAATATCTTGGGGTGCCAAGGGCATACCCAAGCTTAGGCTCTTGCCACTCCTTATTCCATAGTCCATCGAATCCTTACCCAAAACTTGAAAACTTCACAACACAAAACTCAACAGAAAACTCGTAAGCTCCGTTAGTATAAGAAAATAAAACCACCACTTAGGTACTGTAGTGATCTCATTCTAAATTCATATTGGGGTAATATCTACTGTAATCCAACTTATCTATGGTTCATACCCTCCGATACTACTCATAGATTCATCAAAATAAGCAAACAACACATAGAAAACAGAATCTGTCAAAAATAGAACAGTCTGTAGTAATCTGTATCAAATGTATACTTCCGGAACTCCAAAAATCCTACCAAATTAGGAAGTCCTAAGCAATTGGTGTAAAAATCCAGAGAAAAAAGAATCAGATCAGAAGCACGTTTCTGTGAATTAAAAAAAACTAATTTACTGGATGCAAAAGTTTCGGATTCTCAGCAGGATCAACACAACTATCACCATAGGCTATCCTAAAGGTCTTACTTGGCACTTTATTGAAACAAAAGCTATAAAACATGATTACTACAGTATCATAATCATGTGAACACACAAAAACAGTAAGGGTAAATATTGGGTTGTCTCCCAACAAGCGCTTTTCTTTAATGCCTTTCTAGCTAGGCATGATGATGACAATGATGCTCACATAAAAGATAAGAACTGAAACATAATGGGAGCATCATGAAGCATATGACTAGCATAAGTCTAACCCACTTCCTATGCATAGGGATTTTGTGCGCAAACTACTTATGGGAACAATAATCAACTAGCATAGGAAGGTAAAACAAGCATAGCTTCAAAATTTTAAGCACATAGAGAGGAAACTTGATATTATGACAATTCCTACAAGCATATGTTCCTCCCTAATAATAATTTTCAGTAGCATCATGAATGAATTCAACAATATAACCAGCACCTAAAGCATTCTTTTCATGATCTACAAGCATAGAAAATTTGCTACTCTCCATATAAGCAAATTTCTTCTCATGAATAGTAGTGGGAGCAAACTCAACAAAATAACTATCATGTGAGGCATGATCCAATTGAAAACTAAAATCATGATGACAAGTTTCATGGTTATAATTATTCTAAATAGCATACAAGTCATCACAATAATCATCATAGATAGCAACTTTGTTCTCATAATCAATTGGAACCTCTTCCGAAATAGTGGATTCATCACTAAATAAAGTCATGACCTCTCCAAATCCACTTTCATAATTATCACAATAATATTCAACATCCTCCAAAATAGTGGGATCATTACTTCCTAAAGTTGACACTCTTCCAAACCCAGTTTCATCAATATAATAATCATAAATAGGAGGCATGCTTTCATCATAATAAATATTCTCAACAAAACTTGGGGGCCTAAACATATCATCTTCATCAAACATAGCATCCCCAAGCTTGTAGCTTTGCATATCATTAGCATCATGGATATTAAAGGAATTCATACTAACAACATTGCAATCATGCTCATCATTCAAAGATTTAGTGCCAAGCATTTTAATGCATTCTTCTTCTAGCACTTGAGCAAAATTTTCCTTTCCATCATTCTCACGAAAGATATTAAAAAGATGAAGCGTATGAGACAAACTCAATTCCATTTTTTTGTAGTTTTTCTTTTATAAACTAAACTAGTGATAAAACAAGAAACAAAAAAGATTCGATTGCAAGATCTAAAGATATACCTTCAAGCACTCACCTCCCCGGCAAAGGCGCCAGAAAAGAGCTTGATGTCTACTACACAACCATCTTCTTGTAGACGTTGTTGGGCCTGCAAGTGCACAGGTTTGTAGGACAGTAGCAAATTTCCCTCAAGTTGATGACCTAAGGTTTATCAATCCGTGGGAGGCGTAGGATGAAGATGGTCTCTCTCAAACAACCCTGCAACCAAATAACTAAGAGTCTCTTGTGTCCCCAACACACCCAATACAATGGTAAATTGTATTGGTGCACTAGTTCGGCGAAGAGATGGTGATACAAGTGCAATATAGATGGTAGATATAGGTTTTTGTAATCTGAAAATATAAAAACAGCAAGGTAACTAATGATAAAAGTGAGCGTAAACGGTATTGCAATGCTAGGAAACAACGCATAGGGTTCATACTTTCTCTAGTGCAAGTTCTCTCAATAATAATAACATAGATAGATCATATAACAATCCCTCAACATGCAACAAAGAGTCACTCCAAAGCCACTAATAGCGGAGAACAAACGAAGAGGTTATGGTAGGGTACGAAACCACCTCAAAGTTATCCTTTCTGCTCTATCTATTCAAGAGTCCGTAGTAAAATAACACAAAGCTATTCTTTCCGTTCAATATATCATAGAGTTCATACTAGAATAACACCTTAAGACACAAATCAACCAAAACCCTAATGTCACCTAGATACTCCATTGTCACCTCAAGTATTCGTGGGCATGATTATACGATATGCATCACACAATCTCAGATTCATCTATTCAACCAACACAAAGTACTTCAAAGAGTGCCCCAAAGTTTCTATCAGAGAGTCAAGACGAAAATGTGTGCCAACCCCTGTGCATAGGTTCATGGGCGGAACCCGCAAGTTGATCACCAAAACATACATCAAGTGGATCACGTGATACCCCATTGTCACCACATATAAGCACGGCAAGACATACATCAAGTGTTCTCAAATCATTAAAGAATCAATCCGATAAGATAACTTCAAGAGGAAAACTCAATTCATCACAAGAGATTAGAGGGGGAGAAACATCATAAGATCCAACTATAATAGCAAAGCTCGCGATACATCAAGATCGTGGCATAGAGAGAACACAAGAGAGAGAGAGAGAGAGAGAGAGAGAGAGAGAGAGATCAAACACATAGCTACTGGTACATACCCTCAGCCCTGAGGGTGAACTACTCCTTCCTCGTCATGGATAGCACCGGGATGATAATATGGCCACCGGTGAGGGATCCCCCCTCCGGCAGGGTGCCGGAATGGGCTCCCGAGAGGTTTTTGGTGGCCACAGAGGCTTGTGGCAGCGGAACTCCCGATATATCTTCGTATTCGATGGTTTTAGGGTATATGGGAATATATAGGCGAAAGATGTTGGTCAGGGGAGGCTCGAGGGGCCCACGAGACAGGGGGCGCACCCTCCTATCTCCTGGCCTACTTGAAGCTTCCCTGGCTTGTACTCCAAGTCTCCCGGATCATGTTCGTTCCAAAAGTCACGCTCACGAAGGTTTCATTCCGTTTGGACTCCGTTTGATATTCCTTTTCTTCGAAATACTGAAACACGCAATAAAACAGCAATATGGGCTGGGCCTCCGGTTAGTAGGTTAGTCCCAAAAGTAATATAAAGGTGTATAATAAAGCCCATAATCATTCAAAACAGATAATAAAATATCATGAATGCTTCATAAATTATAGATACGTTGGAGACGTATCAGGCCGCAAATTAGTTCACAGGCCTGCTCTACTTGTGGATCTCCTACGCACCTCTTTTTTCAATGCCCGGCCTATCTCAAATGTCACTCATGCTTCTTCCTGGGCCACACGAAATGTACCTGCTTTGATCCTAAAGCCAAACATTATTTTTGGAAGCCCAAGCCTGCCCAGAAGTCGGTAATTGAGAATTCTTTGGCAATAAATCAGAACGATCATTCTTTGAAAGGCAAGAATCCTATTTATTCTAATGTAGAGATGGAATCATTACCTTGCTTACCGTCTACTAGCAGCTCTGCCATGGCCAACTTGGGAAACGAGACACTAATTGATTTTGGTCTAGTCAAATCCGGGTCTGCATGGATTCTTTCCACTAGCACGCATTTACCTCATTCACCTACTTTGTGCCCCCCCCCCCGTTCGACCCACACGATCTTCTACCATTGATTGCAATCTTTGTGGCTGGCTAGGACACGTGGGATCATCCTGTCGTCAGGGGCGGTGCTCCAACACTGAAATATGGCTTCCCAAGCCATCCATACCCCCTGCCGATACGCATTCCACCTCGTCTCGCGTGCTTCCCTCTACGCATGCTCTGCAGCTCTCTCCTCCACCAACAATGGCAAACTTCCCCGTCAACATCGTCCCCTATGAAAGATCATGGATATCGCCTAGACAGGGGTGAATAGGCGTTTTAAAATAATTACGGTAGAGGGTTGAACAAATGCAGAATAAGCCTAACGGTTAATTTGTCAAGCACAAAACCTACAACAACTAGGCTCACCTATGTGCACCGAAAACTTATGCTAAGCAAGATAAGAAACTATGTGATAGCAAGATATATGACAAAAAACAATATGGCTAGCACAAAGTAAAGTGCATAAGTAAAGGGCTCGGGTAAGAGATAACTGAGGCACTCGGAGACGACGATGTATCCCGAAGTTCACCCTTGCGGATGCTAATCTCCGTTTGGAGCAGTGTGGAGGCACAATGCTCCCCAAGAAGCCACTAGGGCCACCGTAATCTCCTCACGCCCTCGCACAATGCAAGATGTCGTGATTCCACTAAGGGAACCTTGAGGGCGGTCACCGAACCCGTACAAATGGCAACCCTTGGGGGCGTCACCTAACCCGTACACTTTGGCAACCCTTGGGGGCAGTCACCGGTACCCGTCAAATTGCTCGGGGGCGATCTCCATAACCTAATTCGAGACCCCGACGCTTCCCCGGAGCTTTACACCACAATGATTGAGCTCCGAACAACACCAACCGTCTAGGGCGCCAAGGCACCCAAGAGGAACAAGCTCTAGGGTGTCCAAACACCAAAGAGTAACAAGCTCAAGGGTACCAAGCACCCAAGAGTAATAAGCTTCCCAACTTTTAACTTCCACGTATCACGTGGAGAACTCAAACCGATGCACCAAATACAATGGCAAGGGCACACGGAGTGCCCAAGTCCTTCTCTCCCAAATCCCACCAAAGCAACTAATTCTAGGGAGGAAAATGAGAGGAGAACAAAAGAAGAACACGAAAAACTCCAAGATCTAGATCCAAGGGGTTCCCCTTACTTAGAGGAGAAAGTGATTGGTGGAAACGTCGATCTAGATCTCCTCTATCTTTTCCCTTAAGAACTAGCAAGAATCATTGGATGGATTGAGAGTTAGCAAGCTCAAAGAAGGTCAACAATGGGGGAAGAACACGAGCTTAAGAGATAAGGTTCAATGGGGAAGAAGACCCCCTTTTATAGATGGGGAAATATCCAACCGTTATGCTCACAGCCCGCACAGAGCGGTACTACCGCTCCAAGGAGCGGTACTACCGCTAGGGCCGTAGTACCCCTTTGAAAAACAACAGCGAGGAGGCAAAAGGCCAGTAGAACCGCCGGAGCGGTACTACCGCTCGTCTTCACGGTACTACCGCTCGACCTCACGGTACTACCACAAATGGTAGCGGTACTACTGCTTGCGAGCGGTACTAAAAAAATACTTCCTTGCCTACCTCCACTGAGCAAAACACGAGATTTTAGTCCGGAGCGGTATTACCGCTAACGAGCCGCGGTAGTACAGCTCTCGAGCAGTACTACCACTCAGGAACTGCGGTAGTACCGCTCTGGAGCGGTAGTAAAAATTTACCTCCGCTCTAGTCGCGGTAGTACCGCGGCAGCCTTTACCAAAACAGCCACAACTTTTGCAAATGGACTCCGAATTCGATGAAACCAAGTTTGTTGGAAAGCTAACGACATGGGATAACACAATCTTGATAGAAATATCAATAAGAATCAAATGAGAAAATTCCCATAAGAAAAAGGTGAGAACCCTTCCTTGGATAAGACCGGTAAAACCTCCAACACCGAAAACATCATAGAAGACGCATGCGAACTCCGTTTTCGATGAACTCAAGCTTGTCATCAAGATGACCATAAACTCTAAGACTCACAAAGAGGACAAAACAAGAACCAAGAAACATGATGCAAGTATGCAATGGTTTGATCTCTCTACTAACGATACGATCAAGCTACCAACTTCAGAGCCCCCCTTGATAGTACGGCAAATGATCTTATAACCCGGTATCCCAACTACCACCACGAGGCCGGTAAAATAGAAAACCTATCAAGGGCAAAAGTTTTCCTTGCACATGGTCCACTTGAGCTAGATGATGACGATCTTGACTCCCTCAAGTTGGACCACCTTTCTTGATAGCGTTGGCTCGATGAAGACTAGATGATTGCTCCCCCATAGTCCACTATGGGTGAGACACTCTTCGGCACATCTTCATAAGTCCATTGACACCACAATAGATGGCAAGATTCAAGCACTTGATCTCTTCGTGATGCTCCACTTGAACTTGCACATGGCAATCTTGATGACGATCACCACTGGATGTCATCCTTTCCATGGGTTGTATGATATCTTCCTCTTGATGCAAGCCCATGGACACGTACCTAACCCCACGTAGAACTCTCACATAGACCATGGGTTAGTACACAAAGTGCAATGGACAATGCTTACCATACCATGGGATCACTTGATCCCTCTCGGTACATCTTCTACACTTTGTGAGTTGATCAACTTGATTCACTCTTGACTTAGTCTTGATCAACCTTGAATCTTTCCAACTCTCTTCATTTGGATGATGTCTTGAAGGTAAACATGAATGATCACACAATCTTCTTCTTCAAGACATGCTTGCAATAAGCTCAACACTCACATGACCAATCTTTGGATAATTCCTTAATAGCACCTTGGTCAACTCATAAACTCCTTGAAACCAACACATGGACTTCAAGAAAAGCCTATGGACAAATCCTTCAAATATAACTCAAGACAACCATTAGTCCATAGAGATTGTCATCAATTACCAAAACCAAACATGGGGGCACCGCATGTTCTTTCAATCTCCCCCATTTTGGTAATTGATGATAATCACTTTCAAGAGAGTTCATATAAGGAATTATGCATCACATGCAATGCAACAACCAATAGTGCATGCGAATGAGATGCAAATGCTAAGGAACAAAACCAAAGCAAGAGGAGATAACTCTCTAAACTTCTCCACAAAATTCTCTAAAACTTCTCCCCCATTGGCATCGATTGCCAAAATGGGCGAAAACCTAAGAAGGCCAATATAAATTGTGGTCCTCCATAAATTGTGTATTTCTCAACAAGAGAGTGGAATGCAATACACATACCTAAAGGTAAATACTTGGAGGAACACAAAATATATTGAGGCACAAAGATTGCTGAAGAATGATATGCCACAAAGACATAACAAAGAGAGATACAAGCAATGAAGCAGTCAAAATATACCAGTTGAAGCAAGCAATCAAAGGATATCAACTGAACCAACTAGACCAAGGATCCTATGAGCCACAAGAATAAATGATATTATGATATGAGCAGAGGAGTGTTCTAAAGAAACTAGAGAAGCTCCCCATGATTTGTGCACAAATAAGAATACTTGTATTGGATACAAAGTGCACAAAATAGGATCATAGCTCCCCCAAAATCAATAGAAACTCATGTAGCGACCAAACCTCAAACAGTCAGATCTTTGTGCATCAGTGTCATCCATAGATCGGTAATGCTGACACGCACAGTACTTGAAGGATTTATAACAGAGTAGCAATCACACAATTATTACATCGAATGTCTCAAAAGAGAACTTATTACAATGAATATGGCTCAAGGCCATCTAATAACAATAACAGTGGAAGGCTTGGAAGATAAAGCGAGTCCATCAACTCCAACGGCATCACTGAGTATAAGATCACGACCTAAGGCACCTTACTCGTCGTCTGAAAACTCTGCAACATGAACGTTGCAACCTGAAAATGGGTCAGCATATGGAATATGCTGGCAATTTAACACATAGAGAGTAATGAACAGAATAATGCTATCACTACATGCATATATGGCTGGTGGAAAGCTCTATGTTTACAGTTTTGCATAAAGCCAGTTTTTCCCTACAATAAAGGAATAAGTTTTATTTAATTATCATGGTGGTTGTTAAACATTGAGAAGGTTCCTCCAACTCAATCCCAATTAAGCATCATCATTAAACCCAACAAAATTAAATTAAGTAACGTGATGAGATTCACATGATAATCCAGGTACTAGATACTCAAAACGTCCATAACCGGGGACACGGCTAACCATGATTAGTTTGTACACTCTGCAGAGGTTTGCGCACTTTTCCCCACAAGACTCAATCTCTTCCATTGGATTTCTCGCACTACATGGTGTTTGAGAAACGGATGACCGAGACATAGTCTTTCAGAAGCGTTTACACCTTACGATGGGTAGACAGTTACACCTACTTTCCCCCACATCTGCTAGTCTACCACTGTAAGAGTTCACACGACTTAATCAACTATGCTAGAGCCCATAGTATCTTACGGCTGCACATGAATGTTTCTAGCATGAATAATCTCATGATCCCTTTGAGCCTGGGTGGCGGTCCATAGGAGAATCACACGGTACCCCGGGATTTCCAAAAATATAGGCAACACTGGGTTCCCCAGGTACCTCAATCCACCCAGATGTGTATTAAAGTTGCCACCTTAAGTAAACCATTAATTTAACAATCTCATATCTGTCATGGATACACTAACCCAATCCACGTCTACTAGCATAGCATAGCAATATAAGCAAATGTAGAAGTAACTCCCAAAGGTTTGATAATAAACAGGTAATAGGTACTACCTCATCTACTTCCCAAACCCACATATTAAATCAGATCCTAATCATGCAATTGTTTAAGGATTGATCTAATGCAATAAAACTGGGTAGTAAAGAGGTATGATCAAAGTGTTACTTGCCTTGTTGATGATCCGTGAAACCTAGAGACTCGTAGTAGCAAGCTGCGCACTCCGGGTGCTCTATCACAAAAAAACAAGCATACAATAAGCACTCATCTAATGCATAGGTAAAACTCAAATAAGAGATCTAACCAGAATGTTCAACTTAAGAACTCCGGTTTGCAAAAAGAATCAAGTCAAACGAAGCAACGAAACTCAAACGGCGAAAGAAACAAGCTTTGTTTACTAATATGGACCTAAGTCAAATTTTAGAGTAACAAAAACTTTTTTGAGGTGGTTAAACGGAAAGAGGGTTTCGAGACAAAACTCTACGCGCTTGAATCGCCTGATTCCGATAAACGAGCAAAAAGTTATACTAGAACGAAAATCGGATCAGAAATCGCGATCGAAAATAATCGCGGAAAATCCAAGAAAAAGAAAAACGGACGAACAGGCTAACGAACAAACGTTCGCTGTCTGCGGCTAAACGACGAAACGTTTGTTAAAACGAACGTATGGACGAACGTTCGCAAAATAAATAAACTAAAAAAAAACTAAACCGATCTATATAAAAAAACAACCGTGGTTTTAAAAAACCGTGCGGTTTTCTAAAGAAAACCGCCGGCGGCAGGCGTCGAGTCCGGCGACTACCTCGGCGGGGTCCGGCGAGGCGGGGCGGCGGCGACGGGCGGCGGTGGTGGGTGGTGGCGGCGATGGCGGCGTGGCGGCGGCGGTCGGGGACGGCGGCGGCGGGATGGCGGCGACGAGGTGCTACGTCGGCGGTGGGATCCGGCGGCGGTGGCGCTTGTCTTGGGGCGGGGTGGGGCTAGCGGCTAGAGTTTCGGCCTGGGGCGGGCCGTAGGCCTTTAAAGGCCGCCCGGGCGCAGTGTCCAGGTCGGACACGGCCTGATAAGGCGCTAACCTCTTTTTTTTTAAATAATCCATGCAGAAAAACAAATAAAAGAAATACTAAACGGACTCCAAAAATCTTGAAATAAATTTTTCCCGTCCTCTAAAAATAGGCCGGACAAGATGAACATTTATTTTGGCCTAAAATGCAATTTTGAAAACGCGCATTTTTCCTAATTCAAATAAAATAGTTGTAAAACTCCGAAATAAAAACTTGTTTGATTTTATTATTAAATCCCCAATATTTCTTTATTTTGGGAAATTCATTTTATTCCCTCTCTTTTATTTTTATAATAGAAATATTCGAAGATAAAATAATTAAAATCAAATGATCCTTTTTTTCAAAATTTGAGAAAAACTCAAATATGAAAATAACGAAATCCCAACTCTCTCCGTGGGTCCTTGAGTTGCGTAGAATTTCTAGGATAAACCAAAATGAAATAAAATATGATATGCAATGATGATCTAATGTATAACATTCCAAATTGAAAATTTGGATGTTACAAACCTACCCCCCTTAAGATGAATCTCGCCCTCGAGATTCAGGTTGGCTAGAAAATAGGTGAGGGTGGTCCTTCAGTAGATCTTCCTCTCGCTCCCAGGTGGCTTCATCTTCGGTATGGTGGCTCCACTGAACTTTGCAAAACTTGATAACCTTGCTGCGTGTGACTCAGCTGGCAAACTCGAGAATATTCACTGGTTTCTCCTCATAGGTCAAATCGCTATCCAACTGAATCGCTTCTAGTGGCACTATATCTCTTAGCAGTATATCAGCCATCTCTGCGTGGCACTTCTTCAACTGGGAATTGTGGAACACATCATGAACTCCTGACAATCCTTCAAGCAATTCCAACTTGTAAGCAACTTCTCCCATACGCTCCAAAACTTTGTATGGTCCCACAAAACGTGGTGCTAACTTTCCCTTAACTCAAAAATGCTTAACTCCTCGAAGTGGGGACACACGAAGATAAACTCTGTCTCCGACTTCATAAACTGTCTCCTTGCATTTTGAATCTGCATAGCTCTTCTACCTGGACTGGGCTACCTTGAGCCTATCGCGAATCAACTTCACCTTCTTTTCAGACTCTTTAATCAATCTGGTCCAAATAACTGACGGCCTCCAACTTCATCCCACAACAATCGTGTCCTGCACCTCCTTCCGTACAAGGCTTAGAAAGGGGCCATCTTCAAATTGGATTGATAACAGTTGTTGTAAGAGAACTCTGCATATGGCAAATTGTCGTCCCAACTAGTCCATAATCTAGCGCACAAGCTCTCAACATGTCTTCCAGAATCTGATTGACTCTCTCGGTCTGTCCATCTGTCTGTGGATGAAAGGCTGTACTAAACTCTAGCTTGGTACCCAAAGTTTCATGCAACTGATTCCAGAACTTTGAGGTAAATTGGGTTCTTCTATCTGATACAATGGTCCTTGGAACTCCATGCTGACATACGATCCTGGTCATGTATATCTTCGCCAACTTTGCACTTGTATTAGTGGTCTTCACTTGGATGAAATGAGCTACCTTCGTCAAACAATCAACTAGAACCCATATTGAGTCATAGCCTGAACGAGTCTTGGGCAATCCCGTGATAAAGTCCATGCCTAGCTTATCCCACTTCCATTCAAGTATCAGCAACGGCTGTAGCAATCCTGCTGGCTTCTGATGCTCTGCCTTCACTCTCTGACATACATCACAAACTACTACATACTCCGCAATATCCTTCTTCATTCCGGTCCACCAGAAAGTGTCCTTCAAATCCAGATACATCTTGGTATTTCCTGGGTGAATCGAATACGGTGAATCATGGGCCTCCTGCAGAATCAACTTCCTGATCTCCGGGTCATTAGGCACATAAGCGCGGTCCTCAAACCATAGGGTATCGTGCTCATCCTCACGAAATCCCTAGCTTTTCCTTTGCTCATCTTCTCCTTTATCTCGGCAATCTCCTTATCTGTCTTCTGAGCTTCTCTGATCTTATCCATTAACGTAGACTGAATCTCCAATGCTGCTACATAGCCTCTCGAAACTATAACCATAGCTCGCGAAGATCCTCGGCTAACTCCTTTGGTAACTCTCCAGTCATGAGTGTGTTGATATGGCTCTTGCGGCTCAACGCGCCGGCTACTACGTTAGCCTTTCCGGGGTGATAATGCAATCTCATATCATAATCCTTAATGAGCTCCAACCATCTCCTTTTCCTGAGATTCAACTCCTTCTGCGTGAAGATGTACTTCAAACTCTTGTGATCCGTATACACCTCGCAATGGTTTCCGATGAGAAAATGCATCCATGTCTTCAGTGCATGCACTACGGCTGCTAACTCCAAATCATGTGTGGCATAATTCAACTCATGGGGCTTAAGCTGTCGTGAGGCATACGAAACAACTCTTCCATCCTGCATAAGCACTGTTCCAAGTCCTCGACGAGAAGCATCACAATATACTTCATAATCCTTGCGCTGATCTGGCAGAATCAACACCGGTGATGTAACCAAACGTTCCTTCAACTCCTGAAAACTGGCCTCACAGTCCTTAGTCCATTTGAACTTGGTGTCCTTCTTCAACAACTCCGTCATGGGTTGTGCAATCTTCGAGAAATTCTCAATGAACCTCCGGTAGTATCCTGCGAGTCCAAGAAAACTCCGGATCTCTCCAACTGACGTGGGTGCTTCGCAATTTGTCACAGTGACAACTTTGGTGGGGTCTACTACTATTCCTTCTCCGGATATCACATGTCCGAGAAATCCAACTTCTTTCAACGAAAACTCACGCTTGCTGAATTTGGCATATAATTGATGTTCTCTGAGCTTCCCAAGTACCAAACGCAAATGCTCCTTATGCTCCTCTTCATTCTTCAAGTAGACCAGAATATCATCAATGAACACCACGACAAACTTATCCAGAAACTCCATAAACACCTTGTTCATCATGTTCATGAAATAGGCAGGTGCGTTAGTCAGACCAAATGACATAACGGTATACTCATATAGCCCGTACCTTGTGGTAAAAGCTATCTTAGGTATATCCTGCTCTTGAATCTTCAGCTGGTGGTATCCTGATCGCAGATCGATCTTGGAAAATACCTTAGCTCCTTGCAATTGGTCAAACAGATCATTAATCATCGGCAGTGGGTACTTGTTCTTGATTGTCACTTCATTCAATCCTCGATAATCAACAACCATCCTCAATGATCCATACTTCTTCTCCACTAGAAGCACTGGCGATCCCCAATGTAAGGAACTTGGGCGAATATAGCATTTATCTAGTAACTCCTTAATCTGCTTCTTAATTTCCTCCAAATCCTTTGCGGGCATCCTGTACGGTCTCTTAGATATCGGCCCTGTCCCTGGCAAAAGCTCAATCAAAAACTCAATGTCTCTGTCCGGTGGCATGCCTGGTAACTCTTCTGGAAATACGTCAGGGAAATCCTTCACCACTGGTACTTCCTCCTGTACAACTCCTGATAAGGAATTCACTTGAGTCCTCTTTGGCACATGCTGGGATACATACTTGATCCTTCTTCCTTCTGGGGTGGTAAGTAAAATTGACTTACTGGCGCAATCGATGTTTCCTCCGTACATCGATAGCCAATCCATACCCAGAATCACATCCAAAGCTTGCGACTCCAAAATGATTAGATCCGAGGGGAAAACATGCCTACCTATGGTCAATGGCATCTGAAAACAACCTTGACTGGCCATATACTCCGCTCCTGGTGAGCTTACTAACATAGGTGTTCTAAGAACCTTGGTAGGCAGTTTATACTTATCCACAAATCCCCTTGATATGTATGAATGCGATGCACCAGTATCAAAAAGAATGATTGCAGTAAATGACTTAACCAAAAACTTACCTATTACTGCATCCGGCTGAGCTTCAACCTCCGCCACGTTAAAGTGGTTCACCTGTCCCCTACTGAAAGGGTTAGGCTTCTTCCCAGAGCTTCCATTGCCGTTTCCATTCTTTGCTTCAGGACATTCATTGGCATAATGTCCAGTCTTCTGGCACTTGTAGCAAGTGACGTGGCTCAGGTCCTTCTTGGCTGGGGTTGATGGGTTGGTACGGTTCTGGCCATTGCTTCCTCCATTCCCATTACCATTCTTGGGGCCACTATGGTTGTGCGAACTCCCTCCTCCATGGGTATGCTGAAAAGGTCCTCCCGAGTTCGGGGTAAAATGGGGCTTCTGCTGAGCTCCAGAGTTGTACTTCCCTTGTCCATACTTCCTCTTGCGGTTGTCAATCTGCCGCTGCTTCCCTTCAATCATGAGAGCTCTATCTACCAACTCCTGGTAGTTGTTGAAGGTTGCCACCATCAACTGCATGCTCAGCTCATCATTCAGTGCTTCCAGAAACTTCTCCTGCTTAGCTACGTCTGTAGCAACGTCATCTGGAGCATAACGTGCTAGCTTACTAAAATCATACACATACTGGCCAACAGTATGTCCTCCTTGGCGCAAGTTGCAAAACTCACGCTTCTTCATGGCCATAGCTCCTGCTGAAACATGGTCAGTACGGAAAGCCTGCTGAAACTGGTCCCATGTGACAGTGTCGATGGGGTAAGTGGCTGTGAAATTCTCCCACCATGATGTTGCGGGTCCATCAAGCTGATGTGCGGCAAAACGCACTTTCTCCGCATCATGCATCCCTGCGGTGGTCAACTCCTTCCCATCTTGCGGAGCCAATCATCTGCAACTATCATCTCGGTGCTACTGGAGAACACCAGCGGATTCAGCCTCAAGAAACAGGCTAAGTGATCAACAGGTGGTGGTGGGTTGTTGTTGTTGTTGTTGTTGTTGTTGTTCCTCTTATTCTGATTTTGGACTAGTATCTGCATCAATGCATTCTGCTGCTGGATCAACTGAGTGAGCTCCAGTGGGAAAGCAAATCCATTATCACGTCTCGGAGGCATCTGAGGGTTTAGAAAAGATGAGAATATAGAATAGAAAGAGGTCTAGAGAGACAAACACTACCCATATGCACATGAGACAAACACAATCATATCACTTCAATCAATTCAAACAAGGGCATACAACGGTCTAACTATCATTACAGAAGTTCTCAGACTATACTATATACATGGGGGAATACTACTACTGTTATGGTGGTCGACTAGAAAAATTGATCGGTCAAAGACTCCATATATCTGCTCCAGCTTCATCAACAAAGTCATCGTCGCTATCGTCTGGGTCCGAGTCGGTGTCATCGATGATAATGTAGTTCTCCGGGCAAGTTAAATCATCGTCTTCTCCTCCAGTCGTGGGGAATCCCATGAATACATGTAGCTTCTTCTTCAGATCATCATTCTTCTCCATGAGTGTCGTCATTTCCTCCTCATATCCATCGCATGTAGACTTGAGTTCTTCTTCCACTTCCGTGATCTTGGTCATAGCCTTCTTCACATCTATCATGCCTGCGCACATCTCGTTCTCCTGGCGACGAATGTGCTGGTTTAACTCCTGGATGAAAGCTACCATGGACCTATCCTTCCTGGTGCTGATCATCTCCCATTGCTCATCTCGACGCCCACAAATCTGGTAGATAGTATCCTTGAGATCCTTGTGGTAAACTTCTCCGATGCGTCCCATGGTGATGTGGGCTGCCATGCTCTTTCCTAGACTCCAGGTTGGTGCATTAAAGGAAAACTCTATGGGCTCAGTGACGGGCATGAACGTCCTTCCTAGAACTTGAACTTGAATTATCCAACACTCCTCTTCTGGTAAGGTGGCGATGTAGGTCCCAGTGAAGCTTGGCACTCCGATGTTGAGGTATCTAGTGACTTCCTTCAAGTGGCGTCCAAAAGGTGTATCTTCATCTGGTTGCGTGAACTTGTTCCTTGCATCCGCCATCCTAAAGAGTAGAAAAGATGAGGAGTCAGAAATGAGAAGAGAGTAATGATCTAGGGTTTTAGCTTAGTGGTCGTGTCCTACAGTCAACGTGTGCTCTGATACCATCTTGTAGCGACCAGACCTTAAACAGTCTGATCTCTGTGCATCAGTGTCATCCCTGGATCGATAATGCTGACACGCTCAGTAGTTGAAGGATTTATAACAGAGTAGCAATCACACACTTATTACATCGAATGTCTCAAAAGAGAACTTATTACAATAAATATGGCTTAAGGCCATCTAGTAATGATAACAGTGGAAAGCTTGGAAGATAAAGCGAGTCCATACACTCCAACGGCATCACTGAGTATAAGATCACGACCTAAGGCACCTTACTCGTTGTTTGAAAAGTCTGCGACATGAACGTTGTAGCCCGAAAACGGGTCAGCACATGGAATATGCTGGCAATGTAACACATAGAGAGTAATGAACAGAATAATGCTATCACTACATGCATATATGGCTGGTGGAAAGCTCTACGGTTACAGTTTTGCATAAAGCCAGTTTTTCCCTACAATAAAGGAATAAGTTTTATTTAACTATCATGGTGGTTGCTAAACATTGAGAAGGTTCCTCCAACTCAATGCCAATTAAGCATCATCATTAAACCCAACAAAATTAAATTAAGTAACATGATGAGATTCACAGGATAATCCAGGTACTTGATACTCAAAACGTCCATAACCGCGGACACGACTAACCATGATTAGTTTGTACACTCTGCAGAGGTTTGCGCACTTTTCCCCACAAGACTCGATCTCCTCCGTTGGATTTCTCGCACTACAAGGTGTTTGAGAAATGGATGACCGAGACATAGTCTTTCAGAAGCGTTTACACCTTATGATGGGTAGACAGTTACACCTACTTTCCCCTACATCTGCTAGTCTACCACTGTAAGAGTTCACACACTTAATCAACTATGCTAGAGCCCATAGTAGCTTACGGCTGCACACGGAAGTTTCTAGCATGAATAATCTCATGATCTCTTTGAGCATGTGTGTCGGTCCATAGGAGAATCACACGGTACCCCGGGATTTCCAAAAATACTGAGCAACCTTGGGTTCCCCAGTGCATAATCCACCAGATGTGTATTAAAGTTGCCACCTTAAGTAAACCATTAATTTAACAATCTCACATCTGTCATGGATACACTCACCCAATCCACGTCTACTAGCATAGCATAGCAATATAAGCAAACGTAGAAGTAACTCCCAAAGGTTTGATAATAAACATGTAATAGGTACTACCTCATCTACTTCCCAAAACCCACATATTAAATCAGATCCTAATCATGCAATTGGTTAAGGATTGATCTAATGCAATAAAACTGGGTAGTAAAGAGGTATGATCAAAGTGTTACTTGCCTTGCTGATGATCCGTGAAACCTAGAGACTCGTAGTAGCAAGCTGCGCACTCCGGGTACTCTATCGCAAACACACAAGCATACAATAATCACTCGTCTAATGCATAGGTAAAACTCAAATAAGAGATCTAACCAGAAAGTTCAACTTAAGAACTCCGGTTTGCAAAAAGAATCAAATCGAACGAAGCAACGAAACTCAAACGGCGAAAGAAACAAGCTTCGTTTACTAATCTGGACCTAAGTCAAATTTTATGGTAACAAAAACTTGTTGGAGTTCGTTAAACGAAAAGAGGGTTTCGATACGAAACTGTAGGCGCTTGAATCGCCTGATTCCGATAAACGAGCAAAAAGTTATACTAGTACGAAAATAATCGCGGAAAATCTAAGAAAAAGAAAAACGGACGAACAGGCTAACGAACGAACGTTCGCTGTCTGCGGCTAAACGACGAAAATCGTTCGTTAAAACAAACGTACGGACGAACGTCCGCAAAATAAATAAACCGGAAAAAAACTAAACCGATCTATATAAAAAAACAACCGCGGTTTTAAAAAACCGGGCGGTTTTCTAAAGAAAACCGTCGGCGGCGGCGTCGAGTCCGGCGACTACCTCGGCGGGGTCCGACAAGGCGGGGCGGCGGCTCCGGCGGGTGGTGGCGACGGGAGGCGGCGGTGGGTGGTGGCGGCGACGGGCGGGTGGGGCTGTCGGGGACGGCGGCGGCGTGGCGAGGGACTCGAGGCGGGGGTGGGGCTGGTGGGATCCGGGAGGGTCCGGCGGGATCCGGCCGGCGGGTCCGGCGGGATCTCTGCGGCGGCGCTGGTCTCGGGGCGGGGTGGGGCTGGCGGCTAGGGTTTCGGCCCGGGGCGAGCCGTCGGCCTTTAAAGGCCGCCCGGGCGCAGTGTCCAGGTCAGACACGGCCCGGTAAGGGGGTAACCTCTTTTTTTTAAATAATCCACGCAGAAAAACAAATAAAAGAAATACTAAACGGACTCCAAAAATCCCGAAATAAATTTTCCCCGTCCTTTAAAAATAAGCCGGACAAGATGAACATCTATTTGGGCCTAAAATGCAATTTTGAAAAACGTGCATTTTTCCTAATTCAAATAAAATAGAAGTAAAACTCAGAAATAAAAACTTATTTGATTTTATTATTAAATCCCCAATATTTCTTTATTTTGGGAAAGTCATTTTATTCCCTCTCTTTTATTTTTATAATAGAAATATTCGAAGATAAAATAATTAAAATCAAATGATCCTTTTTTTTCAAAATTTGAGAAAAACTCAAATATGAAAATAACGAAATCCCCAACTCTCTCCGTGGGTCCTTGAGTTGCGTAGAATTTCTAGGATCAACCAAAATGCAATAAAATTTGATATGCAATGATGATCTAATGTATAACATTCCAAATTGAAAATTGGGATGTTACAAACCTAACCCCCTCAAGATGAATCTCGCCCTCGAGATTCGGGTTGGCTAGAAAATAGGTGAGGGTGGTCCTTCAGTAGATCTTCCTCTCGCTCCCAGGTGGCTTCATCTTCGGTATGGTGGCTCCACTGAACTTTGCAAAACTTGGTAACCTTGCTGCATGTGACTCGGCTGGCAAACTCGAGAACCTTCACTGGTTTCTCCTCATAGGTCAAATCGCTATCCAACTGAATCGCTTCCAGTGGCACTGTATCTCTTAGTGGTATATCAGCCATCTCTGCGTGGCACTTCTTCAACTGGGAAACGTGGAACACATCATGAACTCCTGACAATCCTTCAGGCAATTCCAACTTGTAAGCAACTTCTCCCATACACTCCAAAACTTTGTATGGTCCCACAAAACGTGGTGCGAACTTTCCCTTAACTCCAAAACGCTTAACTCCTCGAAGTGGGGACACACGAAGATAAACTTTGTCTCCGACTTCGTAAACTGTCTCCTTGCGTTTAGAATCTGCATAGCTCTTCTGCCTGGACTGGGCTACCTTGAGCCTATCGCGGATCAACTTCACCTTCTTTTCAGACTCTTTAATCAAATCTTGTCCAAACAACTGATGGTCTCCAACTTCATCCCACAACAATGGTGTCCTGCACCTCCTTCTGTACAAGGCTTTGAAAGGGGCCATCTTCAAACTGGATTGATAACTGTTGTTATAAGAGAACTCTGCATATGGCAAATTGTCGTCCCAACTAGATCCATAATCTAGTGCACAAGCTCTCAACATGTCTTCCATAATCTGATTGACTCTCTCGGTCTGTCCATCTGTCTGTGGATGAAAGGTTGTACTGAACTCTAGCCTGGTGCCCAAAGTTTCGTGCAACTGATTCCAGAACTTTGAGGTAAACTGGGTTCCTCTATTCGATACAATGGTCCTCGGAACTCCATGCAGACATACGATCCTGGTCATGTATATCTTCACGAACTTTGCACTTATATTAGTTGTCTTCACTGGGATGAAATGAGCTAACTTCGTCAAACAATCAACTACAACCCATATTGAGTCATACGCTGAACGAGTCCTTGGCAATCCTGTGATAAAGTCCATGCCTAGCTTATCCCACTTCCATTCGGGTATCGGCAATGGCTATAGCAATCCTGCTGGCTTCTGATGCTCTGCCTTCACTCTCTGTCATACATCACAAACTGCTACATACTCCACATTATCCTTCTTCATTCCGGTCCACCAGAAAGTGTCCTTCAAATCTAGATACATCCATGTATTTCCTGGGTGAATCGGATACGGTGAATCATGGGCCTCCTGCAGAATCAACTTCCTGATCTCCAGGTCATTAGGTGTCGGTGTACTAGAGTAGGGGTACCCGAGTATCCCGAACTTGTGCACGGGCAGTCGCAGCACCCCGCGGCAAGGCTTGTCGGGCGACCGCCAACGTCCTCCGTGGTTCCCTTTGGAGCCATTCAAGAACAAAGTATTCAAGCCAAGGGGACAGGACCCCGGCAAGAGGAGCTTGCCGGGAAGGCCAACCGAGGCATAAGGAGACAAGACCCCGGCAAGAGGAGCTTGCCGGGAAGGCCAACCAAGGCATCTCAATGAACTTGCCGCGACGCGCCTCGCGTCCGGCAAGACCCGGTGAGCGACAAGCTTCCGGACGCGGCAAGACAATGACCGCGGCAAGGCGCTTGCCGCGGCGAGCTACCTCTCTGTACCCACGCTCCAGCGCATCCACCAACGTGTCGCCCTGGGGCCTTTCCAGGCGCGCGTGGCGAGAGGCTGTGCAGCTAGTGGTGCGAGGTGGCAAGCGGTGCTGACAAGATAGCCATCGTGGTCAGCGGTGGCGCCTCTGACGGTCCCTTTTCTGCACTATTTGGGCGACAAGGACGGGCATTCAATGCCCTTGTCCCCTGCCGTCAGAGTTAGGTAGGATACACTGTACAAGTAGGTGTACCAACCGCAGTTCTTTTACACTTTTGCCCTTGCATGCGTTGCCACCTGTCGGTGACCCCTTTAGCATATAAAAGGAGGCCCATGCGCAACGTAGAGGGGGGTTCGAAACCAGAAACACTCACGCTCGGTCTCACGGCTAGTGTATCAGAAGCTCATCGCTCTCGAGCAAGAACACAATACAATCCACAAAGCAGCAGTAGGAGTGTTATCTCTCCGGAGAGCTCTGAAGCTAGGTAAATTGCTCGTGTGCTTCGCCTCGATCCGCTCTTTCGCGATCTCGCCCCCCGCCCGAACCGAAAGGGGCTCCGGTCCGATAGGTGTTCGTTCCCACGACATCTAATGGCGCGCCAGGTAGGGGGCGTCGAGGTTGTGTGAATCTGATCCGGCATTCACACGAACTAGATCTTTGTCTTCTCCATCATCTTCATCGACATGCCACCGAAGAAGAAGGCTTCAGAGGTGGCTGCTCCGTCCACGTCGATCCCACCGCCACCGGAGCGAATGGGTGGTGGGATTGACACCGACGGAGGAACGGGCGCCGACGAGGGAGCTCACGCTGCCGCCAGGTCCAAGGACAAGGTTGCGCAAACCTCGGCGTCCGTACATGCATCGCGCCCATCTCAGGAGGCGCGGGACCGACAGCGTCATGGTACTCGCGGTACCATACGTTCGTTGGACGAGATCGAGCTGGTGGATCTCGGGACGCTCAAGACCAGCATGCACGCCAACATGCTGGCACGAGCAAAACACGGTCGCCCGGACGGGATCCTGCTCTTTCTAACATAGTTAGAAGTCCGAGCATATCCCGCTCCTCGCACCGTTCGCCACCGCCACCCAAAACTTCGGAAGAAGCTTTGGCACGAGCTCAATCGCTCTGGATTACCTCCAACGCGCATAAGATCGACGAATGGAGGGTCACTATTCAGAGTCTCATCAGCTTCGCCAACGGCGACACTCCGCGGCAGCCGACTACATTGCAGCCGCGGCAAGCTTGCCGGGCGCGAGCCGATGGCGACAGAACCGGTGGGGGTGCAACCACCGTGCACTCTCCGCCCCGAAGGCCAAGATCGCCGACTCGCCGGGTCAACCTCAACACCGACTCCACCGCATCGTCAGATCCGCGAGCTTGTCGCGATCAGCGCCAAGTTCTTGACGAACGGCAGCAAGAAGACGCTCGTACTCGCATCGAGCATCGAAGAGAAGCGCGGCGTCAATCAGACCAGCGCGCTGGGCCCACTGTCGACATGCATGTGCCAGGGGAACCAAGCGACTTGCCGTATGCGGTAGGTTGCCCTGCGTTCACTCGTGAGCTGCGGCAAGTCCAGTGGCCCAGCACAAAGAACTTCAAGCCAGACGTACCAGAGAAGTACGACGGCAAGTTGCATCCGTTGGAGTTCCTCAGCATCTACACCATCGCGGTGCAAGCTGCTGGGGTGTGCGATGACAAGATCCTTGCCAACTACTTCCCGCTGGTGCTCAAACCCAATGTCAGATCCTGGCTCATGCACTTGCCGGACAGCTCCATATCCTCATGGGCAGATCTGTGCCATCAGTTTGTCGGCGCCTTCACAGGCAGCCACAAGCCTCATGGCCAAGAGAGCAACCTTCATCTGCTCGCCCAGAAGGAAGGAGAGCCCCTGCGCAAGTATATTCAGAGATTCAGCCAAGTGCAGCACAACATCCTAGATGTCCACCCTGCCGTGGTCATCAGCGCGTTCCATCAGAGCGTGCGAAACCGCAGGATGCAGGAGGAGATGGCGATGTGCAAGATCGAGACGTCGATGAGCTATATGCCTGGCGGAACAAGTGTGCACGTCTTGAGGAAGGAGAAACTCCCGGAGAGAATGCAGGAGCAGGAGAATCTGACAGTGATGATGCTGCCCCGGCAAGGAAAAACCGGCGGCGGAACAACAGGAAAAAGAAAGGCAAAGATGTGCTAGTCGTCGAGCAGTCCGGCAACAGAGGTGGCACCAAGGAAGCCGAAGCTGTGGCGGCCGCTGTCAAGAAGGACGGCTCCGACAAGCAGTACTGCAAGATCCACCGCACCAAGGGCCATGATCTCCAGAGCTGCAAGAAGGTTGAGCAGCTTGTCGAGCAGCAGAAGGCTGAGTACGAGCGACACGACAAGGAGAAGGCCCAGGCAGGTACTGGAGGATCCGGCAAGAAGCGTCCCGCCCGTGGAGGACACCGCGGCAAGGCCAAGCAGCGGCAAGGAGACAGGCCTCCCTGCGGCCGCGACAGGGATGAAGATGAGGATGACGACGAGGATATGGATCATGATGAGGCCGATGAGCCGGAGTTTCAGAAAGCCACAGAGGTCCTGTGCGTTGACGGCGGTGCTTCTCTGCATACTTCACACCGCCAGCTCAAGCAATGGGTGCAGGAAGTAAATGCGGCAGAACCACCTGTCGAGTCACGCAAGCCTCTGAAATGGTCCAGCACGCCTATCATCTTTGATATTGAGGACCACCCTGATCGCGTAACCGTGGTCGGGTGCTTGCCGATGTTGGTTTCACCAACTATCCGCAACCTCAAGGTCACTAAGATGCTAGTTGACGGCGGGACCGGCTTGAACCTGATCTCCTCCCCGGTACTCCGAAACTCGGATCCCCGACAGCGAGCTCAAGAGACCGCACATTCCAAGGAATCAACCGAGAAGGAGCAAGCGAAGGGAAGATCACATTGCGGTAACATTTGGCGCGAGCTGAACTTTAGGACCGAGAGGGTCACTTTTGGCGTTGCTGATTTTCCATTGCCTTACAATGGGATACTCGGTAAATCGGCCGCCGCCAAATTCATGGCAGCCTCTCACTATGCCTACAACGTCTTGAAGATGCCAGCCCGATAAGTGTCATCTCGTCCTGGCGACAAGAAGGATGCTCTTATCTGCACCGACAAGATCTCTGGGAAGCAGCAGCCGCAGCAGAACGCAAGTCACTTGCCGCTGAAGCTCCCGGGGGGAAGAAGAAGACCAAGTCCGGCAAGAGCTCTGATGCCCACTCCGGCAAGTGCACCTCTTCAGAGTGCTGCGCTACCGTCGAGGACGCACCATCGAGCTCCACCGGCAAGTGTAAGAAGACGAAGGCAGCTCCGCCAGAGACCAAGAAGGTGTCCGCCAAGGAGGACGACACTGGTGGTACCTTCACCATCAGTGCCACTCTCGACCCTAAATAGGAAAGTGCGCTCGTTGCCTTCCTGCGGGCGAACGTCGAAGTGTTTGCATGGCAACCGTCTGACATCCCCGGTGTTCCCAGGAAGGTAATCGAGCACCACCTTGCCGTCTGTCCTCACGCGCGGCCCGTCAAGCAGAAAGTCAGGAAACAAGCGGTGGAGTGCCAAGAATTCATTGCAGAAGAGATCAAGAAGTTGGAAGCAGTAGGCCTTGTCAGAGGAGTGCTCCATCCTACGTGGTTGGCCAATCCGGTAGTCGTGCGCAAGGCAAACGGGAAATGGAGGCTTTGTATCGACTTTACCGATGTTAATAAAGCTTGTCCCAAAGACCCATTTCCCTTGCCGCGCATTGACCAGATTGTTGACTCCACGGCCGGATGTGATTTGCTTTCATTTCTTGCTGCATATTCTGGATATCACCAGATCTTCATGGCAGAAGAGGATGAGGAGAAGACCGCATTCATCACTCCTTGTGGCACGTATTGTTTCGTACGGATGCCTTTCGGTTTGAAGAATGCTGGTTCAACATTTCCAAGAGTAGTCAATCACGCTTTTGAGCCACAAATACACAGAAATGTGGAAGCCTGCATGAATGACATAGTGGTCAAGAGAAATAACAGAGCAACTCTGATTCAGGATTTGGACGAGACCTTTGCAAATCTGCGCAAGATCAACCCCAAGCTCAACCCCGAGAAGTGTGTGTTTGGGGTTCCTTCCGGCAAGCTTCTCGGGTTCTTCGTGTCTCAGCGGGGAATTGAAGCCAATCCCGACAAGATCAAGGCCATTGACCGGATCGAAGCACCAAAGCGCGTCAAGGATGTACGAAGGCTTGCCGGCTGCGTGGCTGCTCTCAGCAGGTTTATCTCTAAGTCTGCTGAGCGCTACCGCCATTTTCAAAATCTTGAAAAAGGCAGGTCCAATGAAATGGACTCGAAGCGGAGGCTGCGCCGCAGACTTGAAGAGATACCTGTCCTCCACTCCAATACTTGTCGCACCTAAGCCACAAGAGAAGTTGCTGCTGTATCTAGCGGCAACCAATCAAGTGGTTAGTGCTGCATTAGTAGCGGAGAGGGAGGCGGATGATGAGCCAGCAACCACGGCAGATGCATCCAGTGACAAGCAGGTGGCTTCCCCAAAAAGCTCTGGTCCCGACAAGGATGGATCTGCGCAAGCACAGGAGGAGAAACAGAGGAAAATGGTGCAGCGCCCAGTTTACTTTGTTAGTTCCCTTCTGCAGGGGGCTAGATCAAGGTACTCTGGTGTGCAAAAATTGCTTTTTGGCCTTCTCATGGCCTCGAGAAAGCTGCGCCATTACTTCCAGGCACATGAGATCACAGTTGTCACTCATTTTCCGCTGAAGAGGATACTGCAGAATCCAGAAGCAACAGGCAGGATTGTCGAGTGGGCACTGGAACTGTCAAGCTTTGGCCTCAAGTTTGAGAGTACTTCAACTATCGAGCCGAGCATTGGCGAATTCATAGCGAGTGGACGCCAACACGGATGAAGAAATTCCAGAGATGAGCATCCCCGTCAAGGAAGCAAGCAAAGAATGGCTGATGTACTTTGACGGTGCCTTCTCGCTGCAAGGCGCCGGTGCGGGCGTGCTGCTTGTCGCACCCACCGGAGAGCACCTCAAGTACGTAGTCCAGATGCACTTTCTCAAGGAGCAAGCAACAAACAATACTGCAGAGTATGAAGGTTTGCTTGCCAGTCTCAGGATCGCAGTAGACCTTGGGATTAAGAAGCTCATTGTCAGGGGTGACTCGCAACTTGTCGTCCGCCAAGTGAACAAGGATTATCAGAGTCCGTTGATGGAAGCTTACGTTGATGAAGTGAGAAAGTTGGAAGAGCACTTTGACGGCCTGCAGATGGAACATGTTCCGAGAGCTCAGAACGACATTGCCGATGGCTTGTCAAAGTGCGCTGCACTTAAGTTACCTGTGGAACCAGGTATCTTTGTGCTCAAACTGACTCAACCAACCGTAACGCCATCAACTAGACAGAGCAAGAAGAGGAAGTTGATTTCCGGTGACTACTTTCCAGCAGAGCTACCCAAAGCCGCCGCCAAGAAGGTCCCCAAGATCAAAACCAAGAGTGCTGAGGAGCAGTCTACTCCGACAAGCCCTAGGGTTTGTTCCGTTGAAGCAGACGCTCCCGACAAGTTTTGCTCCGGCAAGCTTGCCGGGGAACATCAAGCTCTGGCTGAGCCGCAGGTTCTCGCCGTAGAAGCGGATGCTCCCGCAGCAGCATATGTTCCTTTAGTCCTTGTTGTCGAGCCACAAGCTCCAGTGTGGGCACAACAGATTGTCCGTTTCCTTCAGACAGGAGAACTTCCCGAAGAGAAAGAAGAAGCGGAAAGAGTAGCCCGGCAATCAAGTATGTACCAGTTTGTCGACAACACACTGTACAGAAGAAGATTCAACGGTGTGAAATTGAAGTGTATTCACCGGGAAGATGGACAGAAGCTGTTGGCAGAGATACATGGAGGCATATGTGGCCACCACATTGGCGCAAGAGCACTTGCCGGCAAGGCATTCCGGCAAGGTTTCTTTTGGCCGACAGCCCTCCAGGATGCAACTGCACAAGTAACCAAGTGTGAAGCGTGCCAATTCCATTCCAAGCAGATACACCAGCCAGCTCAAGCTCTCCACACGATCCCTTTATCCTGGCCATTTTCGGTCTGGGGGCTCGACATCCTCGGCCCCTTTCCTCGAGCTGTCGGGGGCTTTGAGTACTTGTACGTTGCAATCGACAAGTTCACAAAGTGGCCGGAAGTGGAAGCAGTGAGGAAGGTGACAGCATAGTCAGCAGTCAAGTTCTTCAGGTCGATTGTTTGCCGTTTCGGGGTCCCTAACAGGATCATCACCGACAACGGCACACAGTTCACGAGCCGCACCTTCATGCAGTACGTCCAAGATCTTGACGCCAAGGTCTGCTTTGCTTCTGTTGCTCACCCGAGAAGCAACGGTCAAGCAGAGAGGGCAAATGCTGAAGTGCTGCGTGGGCTCAAGACCAGGACTTTCGACAGGCTGCACAAATGCGGAAAGAACTGGATTGAGGAGCTGCCGGTGGTTCTTTGGTCGATCAGGACGACGCCAAATCGAGCCACTGGCCAGACACCTTTCGCTCTAGTCTATGGAGCAGAGGCAGTTCTCCCCACGGAACTCGTATATGGGTCGCCTTGAGTGCTCGCTTATGATGAGCTCGAGCAAGAGCAGCTGCGGCAAGATGACGCGCTGCTCCTTGAGGAAGACCGTCTCCAGGCTGCTGTATGAGCTGCTCGATACCAGCAAGCTTTGCGCCGCTACCATAGCCGCAAAGTTAATGCCACGAGTCTCGAGGAAGGCGACCTTGTTCTTCGGCGCGTTCACTCCGCCAAGAATTCCAACAAGTTGACGCCGAAGTGGGAAGGCCCTTACCGGGTGAAACGAGTCACCAGGCCTGGTGCTGTCCGCCTTGAGACCAAAGATGGCTTTCCGGTGAGCAACTCCTGGAACATTGAGCATCTTCGTAAGTTTTACCCGTAAGGCACGGTTGCCGGAACCTGTTCCGGCAACCACCTTTTGTACAAGCCTTGCCGCTGTTGCATGTAACCCTTTGTACAAAGCCGGGCGCAGATCCCGTGCACAAATAAAGCTCATGTGCTATGCACATCTTGTCGACTTCATGCTTCCTATTTTTTTGCATGTG
The DNA here is from genome assembly GCA_021437245.1 of Aegilops speltoides. Classification (NCBI taxonomy): domain Eukaryota; kingdom Viridiplantae; phylum Streptophyta; class Magnoliopsida; order Poales; family Poaceae; genus Aegilops; species Aegilops speltoides. The sequence continues at coordinate 457,345,040 of CM038142.1, forward strand.
TTATCTGACATTTTGTGCAGCACCTACCCCCGGTAAGCGATAACGAGCCATAAGGCTCCATATCATTACTTTCTCTTCTTTATTTTTCTCAAGAAAAGGGAAGGTTCCCTCGCACACAAGTTTGCCGGGGGGGAGGAGAAGATAATGGTGTGGACCGGGCGTCGTTCAAGAAAGTTTCGCCTTGCCAGGACGCAAACGACAGAAAAGCTAAGTTGCCAAAGTTTGAGCAATCAGTTTTAAAATTTTTAAGTTATCTTCCTCGAACGACCGTGCTTTGTATGGAAAACCTGTGCGCGGAGGAAACAACTCATAGCTAGTTGCGCCCTTACTTTGTTTCGAGTCCGCTCAACAACTTAAGTGTGCTGCGACTAGCTGCGACAAGGTTTCTTGTCGGTAGCGGCACCGCCAGCAGGCTGCTGACGTTCCGCACTCAGCGCTCGCGGCAAGGGTGCCTGCGCCGGCAAGTTCCCTAAAAGCGTAGGGTAAAAACATAAAAAGGAAAGAATCAAGTAAAGGAAATAACATAGCAAATACTGCCCAAAATAAAGTTATATTACAAGATAACTTGTCGCGGCTCTAACAGATTGTTCTCATAACATGACTAGCAGCGACAAGGAAAGGAGGAAACGGGCGGCCTAATCTACGCGGTCGCCATCAACCGTCTTGACCTCGTTCACCTTGTCCACAATGGGTATGACAAGGGCCTTGAGCTCTTCCAGATCAGAATCCGCCGGCAGCTTCTTGAGGACGTTGGTGAGGTTGAGGCCTGGATTGCGGAAGGCCACTTTCACCAACACCTTTTGCAGAACTCTCGCGCAGATCGTGCGCGACTCGTCGGCCAGCTGCTTTGGGATCCTTTCCCGGAGTCGCTGGAGAGCGGTCTCCATGCCCTTGAAGAACAAAGTGAGCTTGGCGCTGGGCTGGAGGTTCTCATCGGAGGAATATCCAAAGTCCTCCAACCCCAGCTGCTCCAGCTCCTTGTCAATGACTGCGGCGATATTCATGAGACCCTCTGTCCAGAGTTCCACAGTCTCCTTGAGGGTGTTCTGGGTGGCGGCAGCACTCGCCAGCAGCTCCTCGTTGGCCTTGATCTCCTTCTTCAAGGTCACCTCCTGCTCCTTGGCACTGTCCAGCGTCTTGGTCAAAGTAGCCAGCTTCAACTCAAGATCTGCATTGGAGTCCTTGGCGGTGCTCAGCTCCTTGCCCTTCTCGACAAGGCGACCCTGCAGCTCACCGTGGGCGAGGGCGTCCTTCTCACGCTCACGCTGGAGCGCGGCAAGCTCTTCATCCCTCGCCTTGAGATCGGCCTCTAGCTGTGTCACTTTCGTCTCCAGCTCCTTCTTGGTGGCCTTAGCAGCCGCGGCAGCGTCCTGTGCCTCCTTGAGAGCCCCGCCAAATGTTCGCTCCTGCGCGGCAAGCTCCTCCTTGTGGCTGTCAAGGTTGACTTTCCGCTGCGTCAACTCGCCTTCCCGCGCAGACAGGTCCTCGGCGGCAAGCCGCTGTTGCTCCTCAGCTTCAGCCTTCTCGAGGAGGAAGGCTTTCCGCGCCTCGACAAGCTGCGCCCGCTCCTCTGCAATGGACCAGAGGGATTCCTGATTGTGGCTCCGGAGCTCCTCCGCATGCTTCTCAATATCCACTCCCGCCTGCGCGACAAGCGCTTCCCGGGATTCCAGCTTGGCTTGTCGGGCGCGGTAGAGTGACACCAGCTTCCGCAGCAGCTGTTCCTCCTCAGACTCACCGCTGCTGCTGCTTGGCGCGTCGACCAGCGTCAGCCCAGCGGAGGCGAGCACCTCTCCATCGAAAGCTTCTCCTTCGACCGGTGCCCTGGAGCTTGACGCCCAGGGGAGCTTGATGAAGACGCCATCACCGGCCTTGAGATAGGCGCCGGGCTGGGGCTCTTCGGAGCCTGATGCTGCACCAGCGGCGGAGGGGTCAGCGGTCGGCGTAGCGTCTTGCGCTCCTGCGGCCTTGGGGCCGCCAGTGCGATCGCCAGACCCTTCGCCAGATCCTGCGGCGGCAGCTTTGGCGGCCTCCTCACCGGCAGGATCATCGGCGCTGGCTTCCTCCTCGGTGGCAGCGGCGTCGTTGGTATTGCTGCGCGCGTTCTCCTCGCTGGTGGCCTCGGTCTCCATTGGCTCCGTGGAAGATGGATCTGAAGGCCGGAAGAGGGAGAAAAGTCAAGCAAATATCCAAAAAGAAGATCAGAAGAAGAAGAACCCAAGGGAAGTTCTCAGGCAAAGAGGGTTACCGGCACTGGGCTCTTCAGTCATGGGCTCCACCACCGGGGGGTCGCTGGTGCCGTCCCTTGCCGGAGAACTGTCCCTTGCCGGAGACTTCTCCCTTGCCGGAGAACGCTCCATTGCCGGGGAATCCTCCCTTGGCGGCGTAGTTGAAGCAGATAGCATCTCGGGGGCGGCTTCCGGTTGCTCCTGGTGAGGCTGCTCTGCTCCTACACAAACCAACAGTCAGATATTAGCAAAGAAAGGACACCCATGCGCGCCTAACAGCGGAAAGTAAACTATGTACTTACGTTGGGGGCTGCGCTGGGGGCTGCTTCGGGGAGTAGTTGCCGGGTCCGGCAAGGTGGTCTCGGGCGCGCCCCCTGCTGTCGCGGCGGGCTCGTCCTTGATGACAATCACCGGCGCCTTGGCTCTCTTCGCCGCTCTCTGGGCCAGGGTCCTGGAAAAAATATATAAGTTCAGAGTAAAGCAGATCAGATACAAGACAAAAACAGCAAAAATTGAAGAACTACAAGTATAGTGAAGGATCTTACTCTTCCTCTTCCTCGTCGGAGCTGAGTGCGGAGAGGTCGAAGTCCGGCCCTCCTCCGGCGCGACGAGGCGGAGGAGTGGGTTCCCTTGACCGCTTGGCGGGGGCAGCGGCAGGACCAGAAGCGGCGGTCCGGGAGGACCCCGCTACAGTTGTCGCGGCGGAGCGTGTTGCGCGGCGCGACGGCTGTTGACCCGTCTACCGCCCTGCTACGTCCCCGGCCATGCGGAGACGCCTTCTTGTTGGAGCAGGGGGCTCTGCCTGCGGCAAGCCGCTTGAAGATGGCGGGCCGCTCGCACCCTCGGCGGGCTCGCTCGACTCGGCTTCAGGCTCGGCGAGCTCTTCCTCGCCGGCAAGCTCTCCGGCAAGCTCGTCTCGATCGGCAAGGCTTGCCGCCTTGGCTGCCTCTGCCTCCTCCACGGTGAACCCAAACTCGCCCGCGGCGATAGCTGCCGCCGCCTCCTCCGCCTTGGTGGCGATGCGCTGCATCTCCACATCGGTGGTGTCGCGGGTGAGGCTCTTCTGTTCGTCGGCACGGACCGCCACTTCCACCAAGCCATCAAAGAACTGCTGCACAACATCGTCAGCAGGCTGTTGCCAGGTTGGGGCAACTCCATGCGAGTCGCACAACGACATCATTGCGCGGATGCGGTCGAGCGAGGAATTGTTGCACAGCGGAACGACACCCTGCGACAACCTGAACCGTTCGGGATGATTGGGGTCGTGCTTGAACAGCTCCTTGAGCATCGCATCCAGCTCCAAGACAGTGAAATTGAAGTTGAGGCCCGGGCGCAGCCTCATGATGTCCGCTGGACCCCCGAACAGCCAGGCGGGTCTCCCCCTCTCCTGCAGAGGGGCGATGCGGCGGCGAAGAAGTCCGCGCCAACAGCACCTACAATGAGCCCGGCAAGTCTGAGTCGCAAGATCCGGGTGGTGGCAATCTTCAGCTTATCGTCGTCCACGGCCAGGGCGCTCCAATCATTGCCGCGCACTGCTGGGGTTTGGCACAGGGCAGTAAACGGCTGCGGGTTCTCCTCGGCAATCCAGCACCATTCTGCTCTCCACTCCTCCCACTTGCTGCGGAGCTCTCCTTCCAGATAGGCCTCTTTCTTGCCGGACCTCGAGATCCAGGCGATCCCGCCGGATAGGGGTTCCCCTCTCTCAACCCGGGGCATAAAGAAGTGGCGGAAGAGAGCTATGTTTGGGTGGACTCCGACAAAGTTTTTGCAGAGATGTGCGAAAACTACCATGGTCAGAACAGCATTGGGGGTGAAATCAAGGAGGTGGAACCCGTAGGTGTTCATGATATCGCAGAAGAAATCAGAGAAGGGCAGGCAGAGCCCGCAGTAGAAGAACAGCGCAAAGAATGGGTATCCGTTTGGAGCCTGTTCCGAAGCGACGGCGGAGAGTACCTTCGTGCGCGGATGCGCTCGCGTCTCCGTCGACCAGAAGAGGTAGTACCACTCCCTCAGGCTCCTTGGCGAGCTTCGAAGTGCCGCTCCTTCCGCAGCGCCTCAAGCTGCAGCGCCTCGGTCGACTTCACACCCTTCCCGGCTTTCGGAGCCATGGCGGAGGTGGTGGGGGAGATCGACGGCGTTGCTCGCGACGGTGGCGATGGGGGGCGGAGCGCTGCTCTCTCTCGGCTTTGGAAGAAGGGAGGGGAGCGGCGGAGATTTCTGAGATTGGAAACAGCAACTGGTGAGATGGGCGAACTGCCCCTGTTTCCCCTGCTTATAAAGAGGGACAAGGCGAACGTTACGCTTTTTCCGAATAAAGAAACACCCACGATCTCTCCCACGACGCCGCCTTCGACGTGTGCCGTTAGGAGAGAGCGTGGTGGATACGGAGTAAGATACGGCGTGACCCAGGCTGCGCGTGCCCGTGCCCTGTTTTGGGCCTGGCCCAACAGCGCTTCGGCTGCAGTGTGGCCCAGAGCCGGGGCTCTGTCGGTGTACTAGAGTAGGGTACCCTAGTATCCCGAACTTGTGCACGGGCGATCAAGACACCATGCGGCAAGGCTTGCCGGGCGACCGCCAAGGTCCTCCGTGGTTCCCTTTGGAGCCATTCAAGAACAAAGTATTCAAGCCAAGGGGACAGGACCCCGGCAAGAGGAGCTTGCCGGGAAGGCCAACCGAGGCATAAGGAGACAAGACCCCGGTAAGAGGAGCTTGCTGGGAAGGCCAACCTAGGCATCTCAATGAACTTGCCGCGACGCGCCTCGCGTTTCGGCAAGACCCGGTGAGCGACAAGCTTCCGGACGCGGCAAGACAACGACCGCGGCAAGGCGCTTGCTGTGGCGAAGCTCTTCTGTCCACGCCCAGCAAGATCCACCAATGTGCATACAGGGCCTTTCCAGTAGCGTGGTGAGAGGGTGTGCAGCCAGCGTTGCGAGGTGGCAAGCAGCGCTGACATGATAGCCATCGTGGCAAGCGGTGGCGCCCCTGACGGTCCCTTTTCTGCACTGTTTGGGCGACACAGACGGGCATTCAATGCCCTTGTCCCCTGCCATCAGAGTTAGGTAGGATACACTGTACAAGTAGGTGTACCAACCGCAGTTCTTTTACACTTTTGCCCTTGCATGCGTTGCCACCTGTCGGTGACCCCTTTAGCATATAAAAGGAGGCCCATGTGCAACGTAGAGGGGGGTTCGAAACCAGAAACACTCACGCTTGGTCTCACAGCTAGTGTACTGTAGCGCTCATCGCTCTCGAGCAAGAACACAATACAATCCACAAAGCAGCAGTAGGAGTGTTATCTCTCCGGAGAGCTCCGAAGCTGGGTAAATCGCCCGTGTGCTTTGCCTCGATCCGCTCTTCGCGATCTCCCCCCCCCCCCCCCGCCGAACTGAAAGGGGCTCCAGTCCCATAGGTGTTCGTTCCCACGACATTAGGCACATAAACGCTGTCCTCAAACCATAGGGTATCGTGCTCATCCTCACGAAATCCCTTAGCTTTTCCTTTGCTCACCTTCTCCTTTATCTCGGCAATCTCCTTGTCTGTCTTCTGAGCTTCTCTGATCTTATCCATTAGCATAGACTGAATCTCCAATGCTGCTACATAGCCTCTCGGAACTATCTCCAAGCATAGCTCGTGAAGATCCTCGGCTAACTCCTTTGGTAACTCTCCGGTCATGAGTGTGTTGATATGGCTCTTGCGGCTCAATGCATCGGCTACTACGTTAGCCTTTCTAGGGTGATAATGCAATCTCATACCATAATCCTTAATGAGCTCCAACCATCTCCTTTGCATGAGATTCAACTCCTTCTGCGTGAAGATGTACTTTAAACTCTTGTGATCCGTATACACCTCGCAATGATTTCCGATGAGAAAATGTCTTCATGTCTTCAATTCATGCACTACGGCTGCTAACTCCAAATTATGTGTGGCATAATTCAACTCATGGGGCTTAAGCTGTCGTGAGGCATACGAAACAACTCTTCCCTCCTGCTTAAGCACTGCTCCAAGTCCTCGACGAGAAGCGTCGCAATATACTTCATAATCCTTGCGCTGATCTCGCAGAATAACTACCAGTGATGTAACCAAACGTTTCTTCAACTCCTAAAAACTGGCCTCACATTCCTCAGTCTTTTTGAACTTGGTGTCCTTCTTCAACAACTCCGTCATGGGTTTTGCAATCTTCGAGAAATTCTCAATGAACCTCCGGTAGCATCCTGCGAGTCCAAGAAAACTCCGGATCTCTCCAACTGACGTGGGAGCTTCCCAATTTGTCACAGTGACAACTTTGGTGGGGTGTACTGCTATTCCTTCTCCGGATATCACATGTCCGAGAAATCCAACTTCTTTCAACCAAAACTCACACTTGTTGAATTTGACATATAATTGATGTTCTCTGAGCTTCCCAAGTACCAAACACAAATGCTCCTTATGCTCCTCTTCATTCTTCGAGTAGACTAGAATATCATCAATGAACACCACGACGAACTTATCCAGAAACTCCATAAACACCTTGTTCATCATGTTCATGAAATAGGCAGGTGCGTTAGTGAGACCAAATGACATAGCAGTATACTCATATAGCCCGTACCTTGTGGTAAAAGCTATCTTAGGTATATCCCGCTCTCGAATCTTCAACTGGTGGTATCCTGATCACAGATCGATCTTGGAAAATACCTTAGCTCTTTGCAATTGGTCAAACAGATCATTGATCATCGGCAGTGGGTACTTTTTCTTGATTGTCACTTCATTCAATCCTCGATAATCAACAACCATCCTCAATGATCCATCCTTCTTCTCCACTAGAAGCACTGGCGATCCCCAAGGTGACGAACTTGGGCTAATATAGCCTTTATCCAGTAACTCCTTAATCTGCTTCTTAATTTCCTCCAAATCCTTTGCGGACATCCTGTACGGTCTCTTAGATATCGGCCATGTCCCTGGCAAAAGCTCAATCAAAAACTCAATGTCTCTGTCCTGTGGCATGCCTGGCAACTCTTCTTGAAATACGTCAGGGAAATCCTTCACCACTGGTACTTCCTCCTGTACAACTCCTGATAAGGAATTCACTTGAGTCCTCTTCAGCACATGCTGGGATACATACTTGATCCTTCTTCCTTCTGGGGTGGTAAGTAAAATTGACTTACTAGCACAATCGATGTTTCCTCCATACATCCATAGCCAATCCATACCCAGAATCACATCCAAACCTTGCAACTCAAAAATGATTAGATCCGAGGGGAAAACATGCCTACCTATGGTCAATGGCATCTGAAAACAACCTTGACTGGCCATATACTCCGCTCCTGGTGAGCTTACTAACATAGGTATTCTAAGAAACTTGGTGGGCAGTTTATACTTATCCACAAATCCCCTTGATATGTATGAATGTGATGCACCAGTATCAAAAAGAATGATTGCAGTAAATGACTTAACCAAAAACTTACCTATTACTGCATCCGGCTGAGCTTCAACCTCCTCCACGTTAACGTGGTTCACCTGTCCCCTGCTGAAAGGGTTAGGCTTCTTCCCAGAGCTTCCATTGCCGTTTCCATTCTTTGCTTCAGGACATTCATTGGCATAATGACCAGTCTTCTGGCACTTGTAGCAAGTGACATGGCTCAGGTCCTTGACCGGGGTTGATGGGTTGGTACGGTTCTGGACGTTGCTTCCTCCATTCCCATTACCATTCTTGGGGCCACTATGGTTGTGCAAACTCCCTCCTCCATGGGTATGCTGAAAAGGTCCTCCCGAGTTCGGGGTAAAACGAGGCTTCTGCTGAGCTCCAGAGTTATACTTCCCTTGTCCATACTTCCTCTTGCGGTTGTCAATCTGCCGCTGCTTCCCTTCAATCATGAGAGCTCTATCTACCAACTCCTAGTAGTTGTTGAAGGCTGCCACCATCAACTGCATGCTCAGCTCATCATTCAGTCCTTCCAGAAACTTCTCCTGCTTAGTTGCATCTGTAGCAACGTCATCTGGAGCATAACGTGCTAGCTTACTAAAATCATCCACATACTGGCCAACAGTACGTCCTCCTTGGCGCAAGTTGCGAAACTCATGCTTCTTCATGGCCATAGCTCCTGCTGAAATATGGGCAGTACGGAAAGCCTGCTGAAACTGGTCCCATGTGACAGTGTCGATGGGGTAAGCGGCTGTGTAATTCTCCCACCATGATGTTGCGGGTCCATCAAGCTGATGTGCGGCAAAACGCACTTTCTCCGCATCTGTGCATCATGTAGTGGTCAACTCCCTTCCCATCTTGCGGAGCCAATCATCTACAACTATCGGCTCGGTGCTAGTGCAGAACACCAGCGGATTCAGCCTCAAGAAACGGGCTAAGTGATCAACAGGTGGTGGTGGTGGTTGGTTGTTGTTGTTGTTGTTATTGTTCCTCTGATTCTGATTCTGGACTAGTATATGCATCAATGCATTCTACTGCTGGATCAACTGAGTGAGCTCCGGGGGGAAAGCAAATCCATTGTCACATCTCAGAGGCATCTGAGGGTTTAGAAAAGATGAGAATATAGAATAGAAAGAGGTCTAGAGAGACAAACACTACCCATATGCACATGAGACAAACACAATCATATCACTTCAATCAATTCAAACAAGGGCATACAACGGTCTAACTACCATTACAGAAGTGCTCAGACTATACTATATACATGGGGGAATACTACTACTGTTATGGTGGTCGACTAGAAAAATTGATTAGTCAAAGACTCCATATATCTGCTCCAGCTTCATTAACAAAGTCATCATCGCTATCGTCTGGGTCTGAGTCGGTGTCGTCGATGATGATGTAGTTCTCCGGGCAAGTGCAATCATCGTCTTCTCCTCCAGTCGCGGGGAATCCCATGAATACTTTTAGCTTCTTCTTCAGATCATCATTCTTCTCCACGAGTGTCGTCATTTCCTCCTCATATCCATCGCGTGTAGACTTGAGTTCTTCTTCCAGTTTCGTGATCTTGGTCATAGCGTTCTTCAGATCTATCATGCATGCACACATCTGGTTCTCCTGGCGACGAATGTGCTGGTTTAACTACTGGATGAAAGCTGCAATGGACCTATCCTTCCTGGTGCTGATCATCTCCCATTGCTCATCTCGGCGCTCACAAATCTGGTAGATAGTATCCTTGAGATCCTTGTGGTAAACTTCTCCAATACGTCCCATGGTGATGTGGGCTGCCATGCTTTCCTAGACTCTAGGTTGGTGCATCAAAGGAAAACTCTATGGGCTCAGTGACGGGCATGAACGTCCTTCCTGGAACTTGAACTTGAATCATCCAACGCTCCTCCTCTGGTAAGGTGGCGATGTAGGTCTCGGTGAAGCTTGGCACTCCGATGTTGAGGTATCTAGTGACTTCCTTCAAGTGGCTTCCAAAAGGTGTATCTTCATCCGATTGCGTGAACTTGTTCCTTGCATCCGCCATCCTAAAGAGTAGAAAAGGTGAGGAGTCAGAAATGAGAAGAGAGTAGTGATCTAGGGTTTTAGCTTAGTGGTCGTGTCCTACTGTCAGCGTGTGCTCTGATACCATGTTGTAGCGACCAGACCTCAAACAGTCTGATCTCTGTGCATCAGTGTCATCCCTGGATCGGTAATGCTGACACGCACAATACTTGAAGGATTTAAAACAGAGTAGCAATCACACACTTATTACATCGAATGTCTCAAAAGAGAACTTATTACAATAACTATGGCTTAAGGCCATCTAATAACGATAACAGTGGAAGGCTTGGAAGATAAAGCGAGTCCATCAACTCCAACGGCATCACTGAGTATAAGATCACGACCTAAGGCACCTTACTCGTAAATGCGAAAAGTCTACAACATGAGCGTTGCAGTTCAAAACGGGCGGCACATGGAATATGCTGGCAATGTAACACATAGAGAGTAATGAACAGAATAATGCTATCACTACATGCATATATGGCTGGTGGAAAGCTCTATGGTTACAGTTTTGCATAAAGCCAGTTTTTCCCTACAACAAAGGAATAAGTTTTATTTAACTATCATGGTGGTTGTTAAACATTTAGAAGGTTCCTCCAACTCAATCCCAATTAAGCATCATCATTAAACCCAACAAAATTAAATTAAGTAACATGATGAGATCACATGATAATCCAGGTACTAGATACTCAAAACGTCCATAATCGGGGACACGACTAACCATGATTAGTTTGTACACTCTGCAGAGGTTTGCGCACTTTTCCCCACAAGACTCGATCTCCTTCGTTGGATTTCTCGCACTACATGGTGTTTGAGAAATGGATGACCGAGAAATAGTCTTTCAGAAGCGTTTACACCTTACGATGGGTAGACAGTTACACCTACTTTCCCCTACATCTGCTAGTCTACCACTGTAAGAGTTCACACGACTTAATGAACTATGCTAGAGCCCATAGTATCTTGCGGCTGCACACGAAAGTTTCTAGCATGAATAATATCATGATCCCTTTGAGCCTGGGTGGTGGTCCATAGGAGAATCACATGGTACCTCGGGTGATACGTGATGACCCACAAGAATAGGGGATCTAAAGTAGTCCTTTCGATAAGTAAGAGTGTCGAACCCAACGAGGAGCAGAAGGAAATGATAAGGGGTTTTCAGCAAGGTATTCTCTACAAGTACTGAAATAAGTGGTAACAGATAGTTTTCTGATAGGATAAAGTGTAACGAGCAACAAGTAACAAAAGTAAATAAAGTGCAGCAAGGTGGCCCAATCCTTTTTGTAGAAAAGGACAAGCCTGGACAAACTCTTATAATAGGAAAAGCGCTCCCGAGGACACATGGGAATATCGTCTGCTAGTTTTCATCATGCTCATATGATTCGCGTTCGGTACTTTGATAATTTGATATGTGGGTGGACCGGTGCTTGGGTACTGCCCTTACTTGGACAAGCATCCCACTTATGATTAACCTCTATTGCAAGCATCCGCAACTACAACAAAAGTATTAAGGTAAACCTAACCATAGCATGAAACATATGGATCCAAATCAGCCCCTTACGAAGCAACGCTTAAACTAGGGTTTAAGCTTCTGTCACTCTAGCAACCCATCATCTACTTATTACTTCCCCATGCTTTCCTCTAGGCCCAAATAATGGTAAAGTGTTATGTAGTCGACGTTCACATAACACCACTAGAGGTTAGACAACATACATCTTATCAAAATATCGAACGAATACCAAATTCACATGACTACTAATAGCAAGACTTCTCCCTTGTCCTCAGGAACAAACGTAACTACTCACAAAGCATATTCATGTTCATAATTAGAGGGGTAATATTGTGCATAAAGGATCTGAACATATGATCTTCCACCAAATAAACCAACTAACATCAACTACAAGGAGTAATCAACACTACTAGCAACCTACTAGCACCAATCCCGAACTTGTAGACAAGAATTGGATACAAGAGATGAACTAGGGTTTGGAGATGAGATGGTGCTGGTGAAGATGTTGATGGAGATTGCCCTCTCCCGATGAGAGGAGCATTGGTGATGACGATGGTGATGATTTCCCCCTCTCGGAGGGAATTATCCCCGGCAGAACAACTCTACCGGAGCCCTAGATTGGTTCCACCAAGGTTTCGCCTCGTGGCGGCGGAGTCTCGTCCCGAAAGGTTCTCTTCTATTTTTTTCTCATCGAAAGACTTCATATAGGAGAATATGGACGTCGGAGAGCCACCAAGGGGCCCACGAGGTAGGGGCGCCTGGCGCGCCTACCCTCATTAGCAGGGTGTGGCCCCCCTGTCCTTCATCTTTGGCGACGATTTTTCTTTATTTATTACAAGATATTCCGTGGAGTTTCAGGACTTTTGGAGTTGCGCAGAATAGTCCTTCAATATTTGCTCCTTTTCCAGCCCAGAATTTGAGCTGTCGGCATTCTCCCTCTTCATGTAAACCTTGTAAAATAAGAGAGAATAGCCATAAGTATTGTGACATAACGTGAAATAACAGCCCATAATGCAATAAATATTGTCATAAAAGCATGATGCAAAATGGACGTATCAACTCCCCCAAGCTTAGACCTCGCTTTTCCTCAAGCGAAAAGCCGATAACAATAAATATGTCCTCATGTTTAGAGGTAGAGGCGTCGATAAAAATAAAATACAGACATGAAGGCATCATGATTACTTCATAACAGCAACATATATAAATTTTGTCATATGATTACTTATGTTCTAGTGATGATCTTTTCACAAAGCCAAAATATGAATCAGAAACTTTATTGGGCACCAACAATTATAATCTCAGTCATTGAAGCAATTGCAATTTATCATAACATCGGAAAGAGTCTATGTCAGAGCTTAAAAGCAAGTCCACATACTCAACTATCACTTAGTCCTTCATAATTGCTAACACTCACGTGATACTTGTGGTTACAGAGTCTTAATCGGACACAGAGAAAGATAGGGGCTTATAGTTTTTGCCCCACAACCTTTTACCTCAAGGGTAATGTCAACAATAATAATTCACGCTCCCCCACATCCAATTATATATATATATATATATATATATATATATATCATGTTCTTTCCAACATGTTGAGCTTGCCAAAGGATAAAATGAAAAAGGAAGGGTGAAGATCACCGTGACTCTTGCATAGGGTAGAGGATAATAATAAAAGATAGGCCCTTCGTAGAGGGAAGCAGAGGTTGTCATGCGCGTTTAGGGTTGATGCACAAAATCTTAATGCAAAAGAACGTCACTTTACATTGCCCCTTGCATGTGAACCTTTATTATGCAGTCCGTCGCTTTTATTGCGTCCACAACAAGTTCGTGCAAAGTTTATTTTCTCCGCACTAATAAGTCATGCATATTTAGAGAGCAATTTTTATTGCTTGCACCGATGACAACTTACTTGAAGGATCTTACTCAATCCATAGGTAGATATGGTGGACTCTCATGGCAAAACTGGTTTAAAGGTAATTGGAAGCACAAGTAGTATTTCTACTTAGTGCTGAGAATTGGCTAGCATGAGGGGGAAAGGCAAACTCAACACGGTAGAGGAACCATGACAACATACTTTATCTCAGATGTAGGAAAACATAACTCATTTATGTTGTCTTCCTTGTCCAACATCAACTCTTTAGCATGTCATATTTTAATGAGTGCTCCCAATCATAAAAGATGTCAATGATAATATATCTATATGTGAAACCCCTCTTTCCTTATTACTTCCTATTAATTGCAACGATGACCAAAGCTATATTTGCCAACTCCCAACAACTTTTAAATCATCATACTCTTTCTATGTGAAGTCATTACTTTCAATAAGATCAATATGAACTCTTGATTCTTTTTATTCTTTTTCTTCTAATCACCCAAGATCATGGCAAAATACTCAAGCCCTTGAATCAACACTAATCTTTATTATATAGCTCACGGACTCGATTACAAAGAAGGATCATAAAGCAAAACTCAAAACTAGATCATGCCATGACTTTATTCTACTCAATCAAGATACTACTAATAGGATCGAACTACAAAAAGGTAAAGATAGGAGTTGTGATGGTGATACAATACTAGGGCACCTCCCCCAAGCTTGGCAGTTGCCAAGGGGAGTGCCCATACCCAGATGATTATGTCTCCTTCCTTGTTGTTGGCGGTGGAGGTGTTGATGATGATGCAAGCTTGTCGTCCATCTTCCATGGCATAGGCTCACCATCATAGAAGGATGATCGAGTCTCCGGAATCCTCAAATCTGCAGCCAAACTCATCCTTTTGAATCTATATTCATACTCATAGTTTTGGTTTTGCAGATCATAGATTTGGGCTTGGAGGTGCTCGATCTTCTCATGTAGCTTATAGATGGCTTCCTCGGTCTTCTTGGCATCCGGCTCATAGTTGTTGGTGAACTCCGCGAGCATCTTGTTGTTGATTCCACGCTCCACCATCCCCTGGCACTTGAAAACTTGTTTCTCCATTGCTTCGAGCCTCAACTCCACGCTTCAGGTCCCCTTTGGTCCCTCAACATCGCAGATGTGCAACAACCCATCGCACATCTCAATGGTTTGGGGGTGTCGCAGCACCTCCGCGAGGTAAGGGTTGATAACCTTCTCAAAGAACTTGTCCTTGGAAGCACTTGGGGTCGTCATGATGATCTAGACCTGTCAGAAAAACAGCTCGAAACAAGAACAGGGGAGATTTGCGTGATACGAGAGTCAAAACCTTCGGGAGTATATATAATGATTTTTACCGACCAAAATACGTATCGTGCAAGGAAACGGAGTCCGGAGGGCACACAAGGTGCTCACGAGGTAGGGGGCGCGCCCTCCACCCTCGTGGAGGCCTCGTGTCCTCCCCGGACTGCTACTTATTTTTCTATTTTTCTAAATATTCCAAAACGGAGAAATATTGCCTTAAAAATTGTTTTGGAGTCGGTTTACTTACCATACAACATACCTATTCCTTTTCGGAGTTTGGAACGTCCTGGAAGGTGTCCCTTATGTATTCCTCCGGGGTTACGGTTTCAATAACATTAGTTTCCACATTTATAGGATTACCTGAGATATAGTGTTTGATTCTTTGACCGTTCACCACCTTCGGATTTGTGCCTGCGAAGTTATTGATTTTTATGGCACCGGAACGATAGACCTCCTCGATAACGTAAGGACCTTCCCATTTGGAGAAAGTTTTCCTGCAAAAAATCTTAAACGAGAGTTGTATAGCAATACATAATCACCTACATTAAACTCACGCTTTTGTATCCTTTTGTCATGCCACCTTTTCACTTTTTCTTTAAACAGCTTGGCATTTTCATAAGCTTGGGTTCTCCATTCATCAAGTGAGCTAATATCAAATAACCTCTTCTCACCGGCAAGTTTGAAATCATAGTTGAGCTCCTTAATAGCCCAATGCCTTATGTTCTAGTTCAAGAGGTAAATGACATGCTTTTCCATAAACCATCTTATACGGATACATACCCACGGGATTTTTATATGCAGTTCTATAGGCCCATAATGCATGATTCAGTTTTTTGGACCAATTCTTTCTAGACCTATTGACAGTCTTTTGTAAAATTAATTTGAGCTCTCTATTGCTCAATTCTACCTGACCACTACTGCGGGTGATATGGAGATGCAATTCTATGATTAACGTCGTATCTAGCAAGCATCTTACGGAAAGCACCATGAATAAAGTGTGAACCACCATAAGTCATTAAGTATCTAGGGACTCCAAACCTCGGAAAAATAACTTCCTTAAGCATTTTAATAGAAGTTTTATGATCAGCACTACTAGTTGGAATAGCTTCTACCCACTTAGTAACGTAATCAACAACAACTAGAATATGAGTGTAACCATTAGAGGCAGGAAAAGGTCCCATATAATCAAAGCCCCAAACATCGAATGGCTCAATAACAAGTGAATAATTCATAGGCATTTCTTGACGTCTACTGATATTACCAATTCTTTGACATTCATCACAAGATAAAACAAACTTACAGGCATCCTTGAAGAGAGTACACCAATAAAAACCGGATTGCAATACCTTATGTGCAGTCCTATCTCTAGCATGGTGTCCTCCATAAGCTTCGGAGTGACACTTGTGTAGGATATGTTCCTGTTCATGCTCAGGTACACAACGTCTAATAACACCATCTACTCCTTCTTTATAAAGATGTGGGTCATCCCAAAAGTAATGTCGCAAGTCATAGAAAAACTTTTTCTTTTGTTGGTATGTGAAGCTAGGCGGTATAAATTTAGCAACAATATAATTAGCATAATCAGCATACCAAGGAGTGCTACAAGAAGTACTTATGACATTTAATTGCTCATTAGGACAGCTATCATCAATAGGTAGTGGGTCACCAAGAACATTCTCTATCCTAGACAAGTGGTCTGCAACGGGGTTCTCAGTGTTGGAAATATGCCCTAGAGGCAATAATAAAAGGATTATTATTATATTTCCTTGTTCATGATAATTGTCTTTATTCATGCTATAATTGTATTATCCGGAAATCGTAATACACGTACATAGACCATAATATGTCCCTAGTAAGCCTCTAGTTGACTAGCTCGTTGATCAACAGATAGTCATGGTTTCCTGACTATGGACATTAGATGTCGTTGATAATGGGATCACATCATTAGGAGAATGATGTGATGGACAAGACCCAATCCTAAGCATAACACAAGATCGTGTAGTTCGTTTTGCTAGAGCTTTTCCAATGTCAAGTATCTTTTCCTAAGACCATGAGATCGTGTAACTCCTGGATACCGTAGGAGTGCTTTGGGTGTACCAAACGCCACAACGAATCGGGTGACTATAAAGGTGCACTACGGTATCTCCGAAAGTGTCTGGGTTGACACGGATCGAGATCGATTTGTCACTCCGTATGACGGAGAGGTATCTCTCGCCCACTCGGTAATGCATCATCATAATGAGCTCAAAGTGACCAAGTGTCCGGTCACGGATCATGCATTACGACACGAGTAAAGTGACTTGCGCGTAACGAGACTGAATGAGGTATTGGTATACCGATGATCGAGTCTCGGGCAAGTAACGTACCGATTGACAAAGGAATTGTATACGGGTTGATTGAATCCTCGACATCGTGGTTCATCCGATGAGATCATTGAGGAGCATGTGGGAGCCAACATGGGTATCCAGATCCCGCTGTTGGTTATTGACCGGAGAGCCATCTCGGTCATGTCTACGTGTCTCCCGAACCCATAGGGTCTACACACTGCTTTTATCCATGACTTATACATGTTCCTACATATTGGGTAACTATGAGATTATGCAACTCCGTTTACGGAGGAACACTTTGGTGCTACCAAGCGTCACAACGCAAATCGGGTGATTATAAAGGAGTACTACAGGTGTCTCCAAAGGCAGATATGGATGTTGGGTTGGCGATATTTTGAGATTAGGTTTTGTCACTCCGATTGTCTAGATGAAGGAGAGGTATCTCTGGGCCCTCTCGGTAATGCACATCATGAAGCCTTGCAAGCACTACAACTAATGAGTTAGTTGTGAGATGATGTATTACGGAACGAGTAAAGAGACTTGCGTAACGAGATTGAACTAGGTATTGGATACCGACGATCGAATCTCGGGCAAGTAACATACCGATGACAAAGGAACAACGATGTTGTTATGCGGTCCGACCGATAAAGATCTTCATAGAATATGTAGGAACCAATATGGGCATCCAGGTCCCGCTGTTGGTTATTGACCGTGAATAGTTCTAGGTCATGTCTACATTGTTCTCGAACCGTAGGGTCCGCACGCTTAAGGTTTCGATGGCGGTTATTATGAGTTTATGTATTTTGATGTACGAAGAAGTTGAGTCCCGGATGTGATCACGGACATGACGAGGAGTCTCGAAATGGTCGAGACATAAAGATTGATATATTGAAGCCTATGTTTGGAGTTCGAATGGTTCGGGTAAAACGGAATTCTGGAAAACCGGAGGTTCTGGAACCCCGGAGGTAAATGGGCCTCGGTGGGCCTCGAGGGAGAAGAGGAGGGCGGCCAGAGGTGGCGCACGCCTCTCCCCCAGTCCGAATAGGACAAGGAGGGGGGCGCCTCTCCTCTCCCCTCCCCCAAACCTAATCCAACTAGGAAGGGGGAGTCCTACTCCGGTGGGAGTAGGACTCCTCGCCCGCGCCTATCTAGGCCGGCCGGCCCCCCTCCTCTTTATATACGGGGCAAGGGGCACCCCAAGACACACAAGTTTGATCTGAGGGGCAAGGGGCACCCCAAGACGCCGCCCCCCTCCCTCTTTATATCTCTTTAGATCGTTCCTTAGCCGTGTGCGGTGCCCCCTCCACCATATTCCACCTCGGTTATACCGTCATGAAGCTTAAGCGAAGCCCTCGCGGCGGTGAAACATCAAGATCGTCACCACGCCGTCGTCTTGTGGAACTCTCCTCGACACTCGGCTGGATCGAGTACGAGGGACGTCATCGAGCTGTACGTGTGTCAAGAACTGGGCGCCGGAGTAACTTGGCGCCGGATCGGTCGGATCGCGAGGAGAACGTCGACTACTTCCTCTACGTTGTGATCGCTTCGCCGGGTCTCACGAGGGTACGAGACAACACTCTCCCCTCTCGTTGCTATGCATCACCATGATCTTGCGTGTGCGTAGGAAAATTTTTGAAATTACTACGTTCCCCAACACAACCAACTTATTGGAAATCATACATACCGATGTGTGCGGTCCAATGAGCGTTGAGGCTCGCGGAGGATATCGTTATGTTCTCACTCTCACTAATGACTTGAGTAGATATGGGTATGATATCGTTATGTTCTCACTCTCACTAATGACTTGAGTAGATATGGGTATGTCTACTTAATGAAACACAAGTCTGAGACCTTTGAAAAGTTCAAGGAATTTCAGAATGAGGTAGAGAATCAATGTGACCGAAAGATAAAGTTCCTACGATCAGATCGCGGAGGAGAATATTTAAGTCACGAATTTGGTACGCACTTAAGGAAATGTGAAATCGTTTCACAACTCACGCCGCCTGGAACACCTCAGCGTAACGGTGTGTCTGAACGACGTAATCGCACTCTATTGGATATGGTGTGGTCTATGATGTCTCTTATCGATTTACCGCTATCATTTTGGGGATACGCTCTAGAGACAGCTACATTCACTTTAAATAGGGCTCTGTCTAAATCCGTTGAGATGACACCGTATGAATTATGGTTTGGGAAGAAACCTAAGCTGTCATTTCTAAAAGTTTGGGGATGTGATGCTTATGTCAAGAAACTTCAACCTGAAAGGCTCGAACCCAAGTCGGAAAAATGCGTCTTCATAGGATACCCTAAGGAAACCATTGGGTATACCTTCTACTTAAGATCCAAGGGCAAGATCTTTGTTGCCAAGAACGGATCCTTTCTAGAAAAAGAGTTTCTCTCTAAAGAAGTAAGTGGGAGGAAAGTAGAACTCGATGAAGAACTACCTCTTGAACCGGAAAGTAGTGCAGCTCAGGAAAATGTTCCTGTCGTGCCTACACCGACTGGAGAGGAAATTAATGATGATGATCAAGGTACTTTGGATCAAGTTGCTACTAAACTTCGTAGGTCCACAAGGACACGTTCCACACCAGAGTGGTATGGCAACCCTGTCCTGGAAATAATGTTGTTAGACAACGGTGAACCTTCGAACTATGAAGAAGCGATGGCGGGCCCAGATTCCAACAAATGTCTTGAAGCCATGCAATCCGAGATAGAATCCATGTATGAAAACAAAGTATGGACTTTGACAGACTTGCCCGATGATCGGCGAGCGATAGAAAACAAATGGATCTTTAAGAAGAAGACGGACGCGGATGGTAATGTTACTATCTATAAAGCTCGACTTGTCGCTAAGGGTTATCGGCAAGTTCAAGGGGTTGACTACGATGAGACATTCTCTCCCGTAGCGAAGCTGAAGTCCGTCCGAATCATGTTAGCAATTGCCGCATACTATGATTATGAGATATGGCAGATGGACGTCAAAACGACATTCCTTAATGGACATCTTAAGGAAGAACTGTATATGATGCAGCCGGAAGGTTTTATCGATCCTAAGAATGCTAACAAAGTATGAAAGCTCCAGTGATCCATTTATGGGCTGGTGCAGGCATCTCGGAGTTGGAACATTCGCTTTGATGAGATGATCAAAGCATTTGGGTTTATGCAGACTTATGGAGAAGCCTGCGTTTACAAGAAAGTGAGTGGGAGCTCTGTAGCATTTCTCATATTATATGTAGATGACATACTCTTGATGGGAAATGATATAGAACTTTTGGACAACATTAAGGCCTACTTGAATAAGTGTTTTTCAATGAAGGACCTTGGAGAAGCTGCTTACATATTAGGCATCAAGATCTATAGGGATAGATCGAGACGCCTCATAGGTCTTTCACAAAGCACATACCTTGATAAGATTTTGAAGAAATTCAAAATGGATCAGTCCAAGAAAGGGTTCTTGCATGTATTGCA
The DNA here is from genome assembly GCA_021437245.1 of Aegilops speltoides. NCBI lineage: Eukaryota > Viridiplantae > Streptophyta > Magnoliopsida > Poales > Poaceae > Aegilops > Aegilops speltoides. The sequence goes on from CM038142.1 coordinate 457,365,211, forward strand.
AGGTGTGAGATTGAGCTCGGCTCAATGCCCGACCACAGCAAAAGATAAAGAAGAGATGAGTGCCATCCCCTATGCTTCAGCCATAGGATCTATTATGTATGACATGCTGTGTACCAGACCTGATGTAAACCTTGCCGTAAGTTTGGTAGGAAGGTACCAAAGTAATCCCGGCAAGGAACACTGGACAACGGTCAAGAATATCCTGAAGTACCTGAAAAGGACAAAGGACATGTTTCTCGTTTATGGAGGTGAATAAGAGCTCGTCCTAAAGGGTTACGTCGATGCTAGCTAGGACACAGATCTGGATGACTCTAAGTCACAAGCCGGATACGTGTATATGTTGAATGGTGGAGCGATGGTAGTGCGTTTGCAAGCAGAGCGTCGTGGCGGGATCTACATGTGAAGCGGAGTACATGGCAGCCTCGGAGGCAGCGCATGACGCAATTTGGGTGAAGGAGTTCATCACCGACCTAGGAGTCGTACCCAATGCGCCGGGGCCGATCAAACTCTTCTATGACAACACTTGAGCTATTGCCCTTGCCAAGGAACCCAGGTTTCACAAGAATACCAGGCACATCAAGCATCATTTCAACTCCATCTGTGAAAATGTTCAAGATGGAGACATAGATATTTGCAAAGTACATACGGATCTGAATGTCGCAGATCCGTTGACTAAACCTCTTTCGCGAGCAAAACATGATCAACACTAGAACTCTATGGGTGTTCGATTCATCACAATGTAACTAGATTATTGACTCTAGTGCAAGTGGGATACTGTTGGAAATATGCCCTAGAGGCAATAATAAAAGGATTATTATTATATTTCCTTGTTCATGATAATTGTCTTTATTCATGCTATAATTGTATTATCCGGAAATCATAATACATGTGTGAATACATAGACCATAATATGTCCCTAGTAAGCCTCTAGTTGACTAGCTCGTTGATCAGCAGATAGTCATGGTTTGTCGACTATGGACATTAGATGTCGTTGATAACGGATCACATCATTAGGAGAATGATGTGATGGACAAGACCCAATCCTAAGCATAGCACAAGATCGTGTAGTTCGTTTTGCTAGAGCTTTTCCAATGTCAAGTATCTTTTCCTTAGACCATGAGATTGTGTAACTCCCGGATACCGTAGGAGTGCTTTGGGTGTACCAAGCGTCACAGCGTAATCGGGTGACTATAAAATGCACTACTGGTATCTCCGAAAGTGTCTCATTGGGTTGACACGGATCGAGACTGGGATTTGTCACTCCGTATGACGGAGAGGTATCTCTAGGCCCACTCGGTAATGCATCATCATAATGAGCTCAAAGTGACCAAGTGTCTGGTCATGGGATCATGCATTACAGTACGAGTAAAGTGACTTGCCGGTAATGAGAATGAACGAGGTACTGGGATACCGACGATCGAGTCTCGGGCAAGTAACGTACCGATTGACAAAGGGAATTGTATACAGGGTTGATTGAATCCTCGACATCGTGGTTCATCCGATGAGATCATTGAGGAGCATGTGGGAGCCAACATGGGTATCCAGATCCCGCTGTTGGCTATTGACCGGAGAGCCGTCTCGGTCATGTCTACGTGTCTCCTGAACCCGTAGGGTCTACACACTTAAGGTTCGGTGACGCTAGGGTTATAGAGATATGAGTATGCAGCAAACCGAATGTTGTTCGGAGTCCCGGATTAGATCCCGGACGTCATGAGGAGTTCCGGAATGGTCCGGAGGTAAAAAATAATATATAGGAAGTGCAGTTTCGGCCATCGGGAGAGTTTCGGGGGTCACCTGTATTGTATCGGGACCACCGGAAGGGTCCCGGGGGTCCACCGGGTGGGGCCACCTATCCCGGAGGGCCCCGTGGGCTGAAGTGGGGAGGGGACCAGCCCCTGGTGAGATGGTGCGCCCCCCCGGGCCCCCCCTGCGCCTAGGGTTGGGAACCCTAGGGAGGGGCGCCTCCACTTGCCTTGGGGGCACTCCACCCCCTTGGCGCCGCCCCTAGAGATTCCATCTCTAGGGCGGCGCGCCTGGGGCCTATATAAGGAGGAGGGAGGAGGCAGCCGCACCTGAAGTCTTGGCGCCTCCCTCCCCTGCTACACCTCGCCCTCTCGCAGGCTCTCAAGCTCTGCTGGGAACTCTCTGCATCCACCACCACGCATCATCTCTTTGGATCTTCATCAACCTCTCCTTCCCCCTTGCTGGATCAAGAAGGAGGAGACGTCATCCGCTCCGTACGTGTGTTGAACGCGGAGGTGCTGTTCGTTCAGCACTTGGTCATCGGTGATTTGGATCACGATGAGTACGACTCCCTCAACCCCGTTCTCTTGAACGCTTCCGCTCGCGATCTACAAGGGTATGTAGTTGCACTCCTATCACTCGTTTCTAGATGAACTCATAGATGGATCTTGGTGAAACCGTAGGAAATTTTTTATTTTCTGCAACGTTCCCCAACACTCAGCTCCTTTTCTATCAACAATATGTAAATCAAATTCTTGAAGCAAGAGAACCCATCTAATGAGTCTAGGTTTTGCATCTTTCTTTTCCATAAGATATTTAATAGCAGCATGATCTGTGTGAATAGTTACTCTAGAATCAACAATATATGGTCTGAATTTATCACAAGGAAATACAACCGCTAAAATTTCCTTTTCGGTAGTAGCATAATTTCTTTGAGCATTGTCTAGAGTCTTACTAGCATAATGGATAACATTCAATTTCTTATCAACTCTTTGCCCTAGAACATCACCTACAACATAATCACTAGCGTCACACATAATTTCAAAGGGTAAATTCCAATCAGGTGGCTGAACAACAGGTGTAGAGACTAATGCTTTCTTAAGTATTTCAAATGCTTCTACACAATCATCATCAAAGACAAATGGTACATCTTTTTGTAATAAATTAGTCAGAGGCCGAGAGATTTTTAGAAGTCCTTGATGAACCTCCTATAAAATCCGGCATGACCAAGGAAACTTCTTATACCTTTGATGTCCTTGGGACATGGCATCTTTTCATTAGCCTCAACCTTGGCTTTATCAACTTCAATACCTCTTTCAGAAACTTTGTGCCCCAAGACAGTACCTTCATTAACCATAAAGTGGCACTTTTCCCAATTTAAGACAAGATTAATTTCTTCACATCTCTGCAAAACTCGAGCGAGATTGCTCAAGCAATCATCAAAAGAGGAACCATAGACGGAAAAGTCATCCATGAAGACCTCACAAATTTTCTCGCAAAAGTCAGAGAATATAGCCATCATGCATCTTTGAAAGGTAGCAGGTGCATTACATAAACCAAAAGGCATACGTCTATAAGCAAAGGTACCAAAAGGGCATGTAAAAGTAGTCTTTGATTGATCTTTAGCCGACACAGGTATTTGAGAAAAACCGGAATAACCATCTAGAATGCAATAATGTGTATGTTTGCATAGTCTTTCTAGCATTTGATCAATAAAAGGTAAGGGGTAATGATCTTTCTTAGTAGCCTTATTTAATTTACGGAAATCAATTACCATCCTATAACCTATGATAATTCTTTGCGGAATCAATTCATCTTTATCATTAGGGACAACATAATACCTCCTTCTTAGGGACACAATGGACAGGACTTACCCATCGACTATCAAAGAACGGATAAATTATACGCCTCCGAAGCTTGAGTATTTATTTTCTTGCCACTTCTTTCATTTTAGGATTCAAACGTCATTGAGGATCACAAACTGGTCTGGCATTAGCTTCCAAATTTATTTTATGTTGACATAGAGTGGGACTTATGCCCTTAAGATCATCCAGAGTATATCCAATAGCAGCACGATGCTTCTTCAGAGTTTTCAATAATCTTTCTTCTTCATGATCTGAAAGGTTAGCGCTAATATTAACAGGATATATTTTCTTTTCATCAAGATAAGCATATTTAAGATTATCGAGCAACGGTTTAAGCTCAAACACGGATCACCCTTGGGTGGAGGAGGATCCCCTAAGTTTCAACAGCAAATTGTGTTGCGAATAGGTTCTGTTTAAAGAATAATTCATCTATTTCCTTCTTTCATTTATGAACATATCATTTTCATGGTCTAGCAAATAGTGTTCTAAAGGATCACTAGGAGGTACAGCAATAGAAGCAAGACCAATAATTTCATCCTTACTAGGCAATTCTTCCTCACAATGTTGTTTACTAAATTTAGAGAAATTAAACTCATGGACCATATCGTCCAAGCCAACAGTAACAACATTCTTTTTGCAATCTATCGTAGCATTAATGGTACGCAAGAAGGGTCTACCAAATATAATGGGACAAAAGCTATCTTGTGGAGAACCAAGAACAAGAAAATCAGCGGGATATTTGGTTTTCCCACACAAGACTTCAACATCTCTAACAATTCCCATTGGAGATATAGTATCTCTATTGGCAAGTTTAATTGTAACATCAATATCTTCTAACTCAGCAGGTGAAATCTCATGCATAGTTTCTTTGTATAAGCCAATGGGTATAACACTAGCACTAGCACCCATATCACATAAGCCATGATAACAATGATCTCCTAGTTTAACAGAAATAACAGGCACGCCTACCACAGGTCTATGTTTATCTCTATCACAGGGTTTAGCAATTCTAGCAGTTTCACCAGTGAATTGAATAACATGCCCATCAATATTATCAGACAAGAGATCTTTAACAATAGCAATATTGGGTTCTACTTTGACTTGCTCAGGAGGTGTATAAGTCCTAGTATTGCTTTTACGAACAACAGTTGAGGCTTTAGCATGATCCTTCATTCTAATAGGGAAAGGAGGTTTCTCAACATAAGAAGTAGGAACAATAGGATCATTATAAGTGACAATCTTTTCTTCAACTTTAATAGGTGCAGCTACTTTTACTTCTATGGGAGGATGATATTTAAACCACTTCTCCTTGGGGAGCTCAACATAAGTAGCAAAAGATTCACAGAAAGAAGCTACTATCTCAGAGTCAAGTCCATATTTAGTACTAAACTTACGGAAAATATCGGTATCCATAAAAGATTTAACACAATCAAACTTAGCTGTCATACCTGACTCCTTACCTTCGTCGAGGTCCCAATCTTGAGAGTTGTGTTTAATTCTATCCAATAAATTCCATCCAAATTCAATAGACTTCATCATAAAAGAGCCAGCACAAGAAGTATCGAGCATGGTGCGATTATTATCAGAAAGCCGAGCATAAAAATTCTGGAGAATTGTCAATTTTGAGAGCTCATGATTGGGGCATGAATATAACATTGATTTAAGCCTCCCCCAAGCTTGAGCGATGCTTTCTCCTACACGAGGCCAAAAATTATATATATAATTGCGATCACGATGAACAAGATGCATAGGGTAATACTTTTGATGAAATTCCAATTTCAATCTTTTATAGTTCCATGATCTCGTATCATCACATAGCCTATACCATGTCAATGCGTCTCCCTCCAAAGATAAAGGGAAAGCCTTCCTCTTAACGGCATCATCGGGTATACCTGCAAGCTTAAATAGTCCACAAATATCATCCACAAAGCGTAGATGTTCATCAGGATGCTTTGTTCCATCTCCTGCGAAAGTGTTAGCTAGCAGTTTTTCCATCATACCCGAAGGAATCTGAAAAGCAGTTTCATTTTCAATAGGTTCAGTAGGTTCAGTAGGTTCAGGAGCAACTCTTGGCTCAACTGGATGGGGTGAAGATACCCCAAACAAGCCCCTCAAGATATTACTTTCCATGGTAACAAGTGACAGAAAATTTCAGCACACTAAATAAATTTTTCCTTACCAAATTCCACCTACCAAACGCGCTTCACTCCCCGGCAACGGCGCCAGAATAGAGTCTTGATGACCCACAAGTATAGGGGATCTATCGTAGTCCTTTCGATAAGTAAGAGTGTCGAACCCAATGAGAAGCAGAAGGAAATGATAAGCGGTTTTCAGCAAGGTATTCTCTGCAAGTACTGAAATAAGTGGTAACAGATAGTTTTGTGATAGGATAAAGTGTAATGAGCAACAAGTAACAAAAGTAAATAAAGTGCAGCAAGGTGGCCCAATCCTTTTTGTAGCAAAGGACAAGCCTGGACAAACTCTTATAATAGGAAAAGCGCTCTCGAGGACACATGGGAATATCGTCAAGCTAGTTTTCATCACGCTCATATGATTCGCGTTCGGTACTTTGATAATTTGATATGTGGGTGGACCGGTGCTTGGGTACTGACCTTACTTGGACAAGCATCCCACTTATGATTAACCTATATTGCAAGCATCCGCAACTACAACAAAAGTATTAAGGTAAACCTAACCATAGTATGAACATATGGATCCAAATCAGCCCCTTACGAAGCAACGCATAAACTAGGGTTTAAGCTTCTGTCACTCTAGCAACCCATCATCTACTTATTACTCCCAATGCCTTCCTCTAGGCCCAAATAATGGCGAAGTGTTATGTAGTCGACGTTCACATAACACCACTAGAGGTTAGACAACATACATCTTATCAAAATATCGAACGAATACCAAATTCACATGACTACTAATAGCAAGACTTCTCCCTTGTCCTCAGGAACAAACGTAACTACTCACAAAACATATTCATGTTCATAATCAGAGGGGTAATATTGTGCATCAAGGATCTGAACATATGATCTTCCACCAAATAAACCAACTAGCATCAACTACAAGGAGTAATCAACACTACTAGCAACCTACTAGCACCAATCCTGAACTTGGAGACAAGAATTGGATACAAGAGATGAACTAGGGTTTGGAGATGAGATGGTTTGGTGAAGATGTTGATGGAGATTGCCCTCTCGATGAGAGGGGCGTTGGTGATGACAATGGTGATGATTTCCCCCTCCGAGGGAATTGTCCCAATGAGCAGCTGCCGGAGCCCTAGATTGGTTACGCCAAGGTTCCGCCGAGGCGATTTGAGTCTCGTCCTGAAAGGTTCTCTTCTATTTTTTTCTCATCGACAGACTTCATATAGGAGAAGATGGACGTCGGAGAGCCACTAGGGGGCCCATGAGGTAGGGGGCACGCCCAGGGGGCGCCCCCTACCCTCGTGGGCAGGGTGTGGGCCCCCTGGCCTTCATATTTGGCGACGATTTTTCTTTATTTATTATAAGACATTCCGTGGAGTTTCAGGACTTTTGGAGTTGCGCAGAATAGTCCTTCAATATTTGCTCCTTTTCCAGCCCAGAATTCCAACTGTCGGCATTCTCCCTCTTAATGTGAACCTTGTAAAATAAGAGAGAATAGCCATAAGTATTGTGACATAACGTGAAATAACAGCCCATAATGCAATAAATATTGTCATAAAAGCATGATGCAAAATGGACGTATCAATACGTCTCCAACGTATCTACTTTTTCAAGCACTTTTGCCCTTGTTTTGGACTCTAACTTGCATGATTGGAATGAAACTAACCCGGACTGACGTTGTTTTCAGCAGAACTGCCATGATGTTGTTTTATGTGAAGAAAATAAAAGTTCTCGGAATGTCCTGAAAATCCACCGAGCGACTTTTTGGAAAATATAAAAAATACTGGCAAAAGAATCAAGACCAGGGGGCCCACACCCTGTCCACGAGACAGGAGGGCACGCCCCCTCCTCCTGGGCGCGCCCCCCTATCTCGTGGGCCCCCTGGACCACCACCGACCTCAACTCCAACTCCATATATTCACGTTCGGGGAGAAAAAAATCGGAGAGAAAGTTTCATCGCGTTTTACGACACGGAGCCGCTGCCAAGCCCTAATCTCTCTCGGGAGGGCTGATCTGGAGTCCGTTCGGGGCTCCGAAGAGGGGGATTCGTCACCGTCGTCATCATCAACCATCCTCCATCACTAATTTCATGATACCCACCGCCGTGCGTGAGTAATTTCATCGTAGGCTTGCTGGACGGTGATGGGTTGGATGATATTTACCATGTAATCAAGTTAGTTTTGTTAGGGTTTGATCCCTAGCATCCACTATGTTCTGAGATTGATGTTGTTATGGCTTTGCTATGCTTAATGCTTGTCACTAGGGCCCGAGTGCCATGATTTCAGATCTAAACCTATTATGTTTTCATGAATATGTGTGTTCTTGATCCTATCTTGCAAGTATATAGTCACCTATTATGTGTTATGATCCGACAACCCCGAAGTGACAATAATCAGGATACTTCTCGGTGATGACCATAGTTTGAGGAGTTCATGTATTCACTATGTGCGAATGCTTTGTCCCGGTTCTCTATTAAAAGGAGGCCTTAATATCCCTTAGTTTCCGCTAGGACTCCACTGCCATGGGAGGGTAGGACAAAAGATGTCACACAAGTTCTTTTCCATAAGCACGTGTGACTATTTATGGAATACATGCCTACATTACATTGATGAACTGGAGCTAGTTCTGTGTCACCCTATGTTATAGCTATTACATGAGGAATTGCATCCGGCATAATTATCCATCACTGATCCATTGCCTACGAGCTTTTCACATATTGTTCTTCGCTTATTTACTTTTCTGTTTCTACTGTTACAACTACTACAAAAACCCAAAAACTATTATCTTTACTTTTTCTACTGTTACCTTTATTATCATACCACTTTTGCTACTAAATACTTTGCTGCAGATACTAAGTTATCCAGGTGTGGTTGAATTGACAACTCAACTACTAATACTCAAGAATATTCTTTGGCTCCCCTTGTGTCGAATCAATAAATTTGGGTTCAATACTTTACCCTCGAAAGCTGTTGCGTTCCCCTACACTTGTGGGTTATCACCGGGATTTCCAAAAATACAGGCAACACTGGGTTCCCCAAGTGCCTCAATCCACCCAGATGTGTATTAAAGTTGCCACCTTAAGTAAACCATTAATTTAACAATCTCACATCTATCATGGATACACTCACCCAATCCACGTCTACTAGCATAGCATAGCAATATAAGCAAACGTAGAAGTAACTCCCAAAGGTTTGATAATAAACAGGTAATAGGTACTACCTCATCTACTTCCCAAAACCCACATATTAAATCAGATCCTAATCATGCAATTGTTTAAGGATTGATCTAATGCAATAAAACTGGGTAGTAAAGAGGTATGATCAAAGTGTTACTTGCCTTGCTGATGATCCGTGAAACCTAGAGACTCGTAGTAGCAAGTTGTGCACTCCGGGTACTCTATCGCAAACAAACAAGCATATAATAAGCACTCATCTAATGCACAGGTAAAACTCAAATAAGAGATCTAACTAGAAAGTTCAACTTAAGAACTCCGGTTTGCAAAAAGAATCAAATCAAACGAAGCAACGAAACTCAAATGGCGAAAGAAACAAGCTTCGTTTACTAATCTGGACCTAAGTCAAATTTTACAGTAACAAAAACTTGTTTGAGTTGGTTAAACGGAAAGAGGGTTTCGAGACGAAACTGTAGGCGCTTCAATCGCCTGATTCCGATAAACGAGCGAAAAGTTATACTAGAACAAAAATCGGATCAGAAATCGCGATCGAAAATAATCGCGGAAAATCCGAGAAAAAGAAAAACGGACGAACAGGCTAACGAACGAACGTTCGCTGTCTGCGGCTAAACGATGAAAACCGTTCGTTAAAATGAACGTACGGACGAACGTCCACAAAATAAATAAACCGGAAAAAAACTAAACCGATCTATATAAAAAAACAACCGCGGTTTTAAAGAAAACCGCCGGCGGCGGCGGTGAGTCCGGCGACTACCTCGGCGGGTCCGCAGGCGGGCGGCGGGTCCCGCGAGGCGGGCGGCGGCTCGGCGGGTGGCGCCGACGGCGGCGACGATGGGTGGTGGCGGTAACGGCGGCGGCGGCGGCGGCGGACGGGCGGCGGCGGCGGCGGCGAGGACGGCGGCGGCGAGGTCGGCGTCGGTGGTGGGTCCGGCGAGATCCGGCGGATGGCGCTGGTCTCGAGGCGGGGACGGGCTGGCGGCTAGGGTTTCGCCGAGGCGGGCGTCGGCCTTTAAAGGTCGCTTCACACCTGGTGTCTGAGTCGGACACGGCCCGGTAAGGCGGTAACCTCTTTTTTAAAAAATAATCCGTGCAGAAAAACAAATAAAAGAAATACTAAACGGACTCCAAAAATCCCGAAATACATTTTCCCCGTCCTCTAAGAATAAGCCGGACAAGATGAACATTTATTTGGGCTAATTTTGAAAAATGCGCATTTTTCCTAATTCAAATAAAATAGCGGTAAAACTCTAAAATAAAAACTTATTTGATTTTATTATTAAATCCCCAATATTTCTTTATTTTGGGAAAGTCATTTTATTCCCTCTCTTTTATTTTTATAATAGAAATATTCAAAGATAAAATAATTAAAATCAAATGATCCTTTTTTTCAAAATTTGAGAAAAACTCAAATATGAAAATAACGAAATCCCCAACTCTCTCCGTGGGTCCTTGAGTTGCGTAGTATTTCTAGGATCAACCAAAATGCAATAAAATATGATATGCAGTGATGATCTAATGTATAACATTCCAGATTAAAAATTTGGGATGTTACAACTCACAACCAGTGCAAGTGAGCATATAGGAGACAAAGCCTAGCACTTGCAACAAGCACATGGTTGAGCAACATGTAACAGAGGCAAGTTAAGAATAGGCTCAACCAAAATGATGTGTGTGAGTCATGGCGAGGCACCTGAGAAGACTAAAATTAGGATGAAGCATCAACATAGTGAGAGTGTGCACTTGAGAAGACTAAACCGATGTGTGTGAGTCAAGCCAATGCACTTGAGAAGACTAATACACGGATGAGCATTAAGCATCAATATAGTCTCGAAAGAATGAGATACACGGTGCAAGGCATGTCATTCCCACACACAACTAGCAAACGGGTTCACAAGCTCACTAATAAGCATATAAAGAACCTATGCTTGTGACAACCCATGGTGAAGATTGAAAATGAAATCCTCATCAAGACGAGGGGTACCAATTAAGATGGCAAAGGCCTCGTCAAGACAAGCATGAGGAAAAAGATCTTCACCACAAAAGAGTGCATCAAGATGCAACAAGATAAGACTCGCACTCAAGACAAAAGCTTTCACGGAGCCACCAAAGAAATAACATAGGAAAGACAAGGTGGATGTGAAAGAAAGGATATCATCTAGAGATGTAATTTCTCTCAGATGTATAAGGTTCTAGGTAGACGAAATCATGATGATATATGTCCACAAAGAAGGATGTACACCCGACATAGTTACAACACGAAGGACTAAGATATCCAAAAGGAAGTCATACATATACCAATAAGATATTTGCTTGGAAGCATAGCACATGGCTAGATATGGTCTTATTGTATACAAATGAATTCCTACCACACAACCATCAAAGACATCACAACTAGCAACATGAGATCATTGTTGGGATGCTTTGAGAAAGGAAACAAGTATCACAAGAAAGATTGAATTACATGCCATGATACAACCTACACAAGGTTGATGCAAGAAATGTGTGCATGAAGTAGATGATGAACTTGTTACCGAGATACCATTGGAAGGATGTAGTAGATACCAATTGAAGATAGATGGTAGTTCATTGATCATCCTAGCTTGACTCCAATAAGCACATGGTGGAAACACCTTCCTTGTGAGTGAGCCGAGCATCCAATGCACCTCCAAACGTTCCTAGAAGAACAAGACAAGCTAAACGGTACCCAAACTCATTGGGACCACATAGTTAGAAATACCAATACATAGGACAAACTCCATATAAATATGTGCATATAGATATGAAAATAAATATCATGCACATCTCATCAAATTTGAGACTTGGTGGAGTTTCCCCTATATATTGGGTCAAAGAAAGAAAGCATGCCAAATAAAATACATGAAGTAAACATGCATGCTCAAAACTTTCAAGAACCGAAACCAAATGAAAACAAAATGCCAAGTGAAAAAGGATACCAAATAGATAAATCATCACTTGGAGGATATCATTAAAGATACATCAAGGAATGAGATGTCCATTGATACACACTAAATTAAAGATGTCAAACTCCCAAAGAGAGGATGTTTCCAAACAAACCAAGCTCTCAACAAAGTTTCATGATGGCACAAGGTACGAAAAGAAAACGGCTTGCCTTCCACCAACACACAATTGATAAGGATCACAAGATGAGCATTTTATAGAAATAGGATAGCTCCTCCCACGAGTTGTGCATTATAGAGAATTTGCTTTTGAGTACACAATGCACAAGGTGAGATCACCACTTTCACTATGTCTAGAAAACACTAGACAAGAACAGGAAATTAACAAGATCCACAAGTGGTATGGAAGACAACGGGAGTGACACAAACTTGGCAAGAGATAAGGCAAAAAAAAGCAAACACCAACGTGAAGATGATCAATAATTTCTACCACACATAAGTGAGTACCAATTGTCAAAAGACAAGAAGTATTTGGAAGTAATTCCCGATGGTAGATAGCAAGGATATCCAACATCATCTTCACACCAAACACAAGCAAATTGCAACTTGTAGAGCTAACATGCCACCTAGGAACAAGATAATTTACAATATCAATTCTAGGTGACAATATCTCAAATGTACACATTTTCTAGGCTTGTAGTATGCACATAGCATATTACTCCCCCATAATGTGATACCAATAAAAACTTAACCAGAGGCAATAAGAGGATCCAACAAGAGATGATTAATGGACTAGTTAGAATTTGAATTTCTCATGAGAAGACATACCACATAGTGACTAGATACTCTTGTAATATCAATACTAGATGGTATTCCTCATGTACACACATTTATAAGATTGTGAGGTGCACAAAGCACATCACTCCCCCATAATGGGATATTCCATTAATCTCTCACAAGAGCCAACTAAGAAACAAACAAGATGCACAAAGGCTCAACGCATGACACACACGTACATGATTTGCAAACCAACAAACACATACTTGATTACTCAAGTTAAGCAAATTGGAAACACATCATATACAAACACATGCAAGGTACAAAACCACAACATGCTTAGGGGCAAGTAACTATCAATGTAAACAATTTAAGTATGAGTTACCGCAAGGAGGAACATTGGATATAACATAGAAACTTGATAACCCAATTGACTTGGCTTGAGACAATAAGAATGATGAAGTCCCCTTAATTCTTCATAATGTAGCCAAGTCTCCAATGCCCTCCAACAACACCTATTGATCAAGTTTGAGCTTGTTGGTCCCCAACCAAGTTGTGTCCTAAGAGGTTAGTCACAATAGTCTTGGCAACCCAAATGGTTCTTTCCTTGACACCACTTTGAGTACCAACAAACTTGGCAAACACATTGCCAACCTTATCGTTCCCAAGAGAATAGATATTATCAATAATAATTGGGTTGGATAAGATACCACTAGTGCATGAAGAAGCGACATGATCTTTCTCACGACGTAAGTAGCAACGTCTACTCTTCATTTTCTTCTCACTTGATTTCTCAACTTGAGAAGCATTAGCTTGAGTATTCTTGGGAAGAGGCATTTCTTCAACTTGTGGTTGAGCATAAGATTGAACTTGTGGCCGCTTCCCTTGTTGCTTGTCACTAATGGCCTTCTTCTTCAATGGGCAAGATATCACATGATGCCCTTCAATTTTGCACTTGAAGCAAACAATCTTGGCCGAATTCTTGACTTGTTGTTGGCCCTTCTTCTTGATTCTCTTGGACTTCTTCTTCTTATTGGAGTTGAATCCAAGTCCACCTTTGTCATTGGGGGATTTTTCCACACTCAAGATATTGTTGAGTGTGGATTTCCCTTCATGACTCTTTTCTAAGTCTTCTTCAAAGAAGTGACTTGGGCCTTGAGCTCTTTGATTTCCTCTACATGGTTAGTCTCAACACAAGTACTAGAGGAAGTATAAGCTTCATTGTCAGAGCAACAAGGCAAGGAAAGCAAATCATCACAAGATGTACCAACATTGTGAGTAGATGAATTACAAGGACTAGGACATGGCAATATACTATTTTGACTAGAAGTAGTGCTAGTATCCACATGAGGCTCACTAGATGTTACCTTAGCAATCATGGCCTCATGAGCTATCTTTAGCACATTATGGGATACTAGAAGATCATAATGAGAGCTTGAGAGCTTTTCATGATTTTCTTCCAATTTCCCATAATTGCTAGATAGCACCTCAAGTTGAGCCCATAGCTCAACATTCTCCTTCAAAATGGATGCTTCACAAGTAATAGAGTTAGTAGCACAAGCATCATCATTTACAACAATAGGAGAGGACAACTTGGCAAGCTCTTTTAAATAAGAAGCTTCAAGTTGGGCATGAGACTCGGTGAGTTTGATGAGCTCACCCTTGATGACCCTTGAGCCATTTTCGTGGTGCTCAAAATCCTCAAGGAGTCTAGCATGAGAAACTTCAAGCTTAGAATTTTTAGTTTTGAAATCATTGGCCACCTCAAGAGCTCTATCATGAGATTCCCTCACTCTAGATAATTCTAGAGCAAAATTCTCCTCAAGAGATTCGGAGGTGGTTTGTTCATGTTCAAGAGCTTCAGATAGCTCCACGATCTCATTTGCGTAATCACACTCATGAGCTTCCATTTTCTCAATGGTGACCTCATGCTCCTGTAGATGAGATTCCGACTCATCAATGTATTTCTTGCCATCAATGGCAATGGAAATTATTTCCATGAAGTTGGAACGAGCAATTTTATTTTTATGAAGAGCTTTAAAAATCGTTTCGCCCTTAGTTTTTAAGGAGGCAACATTATCATTCTCTTCATCATTATCCTCATCATCATTAGCATCAACATCATCATCAAGAGACATATTGGGGTACAAAGTAGGAGATACCTTTGACGCCTTAGCCATAAGGCAAAAAGCAATAGATGATGATGCAGGATCCCTTGAGGCACCATTAAACACCACATCTTGTTCCATGGAGTGTTCGGTTTCCTCTACATTGTTAGCACAACAATTCGAGGAAATAGATGCATTTTTATCATGGCAACAAGACATAGCAAGGATATCATCATGAGATTTAGTCAAGAAATTTCTACATGATATGCAAGGACTATCAACACAAGCATGTGAAACATTTGGAGTGCTCGAAGTGTTAAACCCCGAAGAAGGAGCATTGCAATAATATAGTGATGAAGGATCATCCACGATAAGCATACTATCATCATTGCAATGACCAACACTACTCACCATATCATTACCTTGTGGCAAACCACATGTAGGTGAAGTAGAAGAAGTTGAGAAGACTATACGGTTGGGGGTGGAGGGAGAACAATCATCCCCACAAATCTTGGATGCACCATATTTATCTTGAAGCTTCGTCCACAACTCATGAGCATCCCGGAACGGCATGAGTTGAAATATAACTACAATGCTCAAAGCATCGAAAAGCACATTAGAAGCTTGAGCATTGAGATAAGAGTTTTTCTCATCCTATAAAGATAATCTTTGGGGATCCTTTGTAGGAGAAAACCCCATATCTACAATTCACTCTAAATTTGGGTCCATGACCCTAAAAAGATTAAGCATGTGAATGACCCAAACATCAAAATTTGTGCCATCAAAACTAAGAGTGTCAAAGAATCCTAACCCCCTAGTCGACATGTTTACTCTCTAGGCGGTTAATCCCAACAAAGAGAGACGAGGCTCTGATACCAATTGAAAGATCGTGGATGTCGCCTACAGGGGGGGGGGGTGAATAGGCGTTTTAAAATAATTACGGTAGAGGCTTGAACAAATGCAGAATAAACCTAATGATTAATTTGTCAAGAACAAAACCTACAACAACTAGGCTCACCTATGTGCACCAACAACTTATGCTAAGCAAGATAAGCAACTATGTGATAGCAAGATATATGACAAAAAACAATATGGCTATCACAAAGTAAAGTGCATAAGTAAAGGGCTCGGGTAAGAGATAACCGAGGCACTCGGAGACGACGATGTATCCCGAAGTTCACACCCTTGCGGATGCTAATCTCCATTTGGAGCGGTGTGGAGGCACAATATAATGCTCCCCAAGAAGCCACTAGGGCCACCGTAATCTCCTCACGCCCTCGCACAATGCAAGATGTCGTGATTCCACTAAGGGACCCTTGAGGGCAGTCAAGGAACCCGTACAAATGGAAACCCTTGGGGGCGGTCACCATACCCGTACACTTTGGCAACCCTTGGGGGCGGTCACCGGTACCCGTCAAATTGCTCGGGGCGATCTCCACAACCTAATTCGAGACCTCGATGCTTGCCCGGAGCTTTACACCACAATGATTGAGCTCCGAACAACACCAACCGTCTAGGGCGCCAAGGCACCCAAGAGGAACAAGCTCTAGGGTGTCCAAACACCCAAGAGTAACAAGCTCAAGGGTACCAAGCACCCAAGAGTAATAAGCTTCTCAACTTGTAACTTCCACGCATCACGTGGAGAACTCAAATCGATGCACCAAATGCAATGGCAAGGGCACACGGAGTGCCCAAGTCCTTCTCTCCCAAATCCCACCAAAGCAACTAATGCTAGGGAGGAAAATGAGAGGAAGAACGAAAGAAGAACACGAAGAACTCCAAGATCTAGATCCAAGGGGTTCCCCTTACTTAGAGGAGAAAGTGATTGGTGGAAACGTGGATCTAGATCTCCTCTCTCTTTTCCCTCAAGAACTAGCAAGAATCATTGGAGGGATTGAGAGTTAGAAAGCTCAAAGAAGGTCAACAATGGGGGAAGAACACGAGCTTAAGAGATAAGGTTCAATGGGGAAGAAGACACCCTTTTATAGGTGGGGAAAAATCCAACCGTTATGCTCACAGCCCGCACAGACCGGTACTACCACTCCAAGGAGCGATACTACCGCTAGGGCGGTAGTACCCCTTTGAAAAACAACAGCGAGGAGGCAAAAGGCCAGTAGAACCGCCGGAGCGGTACTACCGCTCGTCCTCACGGTACTACCGCTTGACCTCACGGTACTGCCGCAAATGGTAGCGGTACTACTGCTTGCGAGCAGTACTAAAAAAATACTTCCATGCCTACCTCCGCTGAGCAAAACACGAGATTTTGGTCCGGAGAAGTACTACCGCTCAGGAACCGCGGTAGTACAGCTCTGGAGCGGTACTACCGCTCAGGAGCCGCGGTTGTACCGCTGCAACCTTTACCAAAACAGCCACAACTTTTGCAAACGGACTCTGAATTCAACGAAACCAAGTTTGTTGGAAAGCTAACGACATGGGATAACATAATCTTGATAGAAATATCAATAAGAAGCAAATGAGAAAAGGCCCATAATAAAAAGGTGAGAACCCTTCCTCGGATAAGACCGGTAAAACCTCCAACACCGAACACATCATAGAAGACGCATGTGAACTCCGTTTTCGATGAACTCAAGCTTGTCATCAAGATGACCATAAGCTCTAAGACTCACAAAAAGAAACAAACAAGAACCAAGAAACATGATGCAAGGATGCAATGATTTGAGCTCTCTACTATCGATACGATCAAGCTACCAACTTGAGATCCCCCCTTGATAGTACGGCAAACGATCCTATAACCCGGTCGCCCAACTACCACCACGAGACCGTAAAATAGAAAACATATCAAGGGAAAACCTTTGCCTTGCACATGGTCCACTTGAGCTAGATGATGACGATATTGACTCCCTCAAGTTGGACCACCCTCTTGATTGCATTGGCTCAATGAACACTAGATGATTGCTCCCCCATAGTCCACTATGGGTGAGCCACTCTTCGGCACATCTTCACAAGTCCATTGACACCACAATGGATGGCAAGATTCAAGCACTTGATCTCTTTGTGATGCTCCACTTGAACTTGCACACGGTAATCTTGATGACGATCACCACTTGATGTCATCCTTTCCATGGGTTGTATGATATCTTCCTCTTGACGCAAGCCCATGGACACGTACCTAACCCCACATAGAACTCTCACATAGACCATGGGTTAGTACACAAAGTGCAATGGACAATGCTTACCATACCATGGGATAACTTGATCCCTCTCGGTACATCTTCTACGCTTTGTGAGTTGATCAACTTGATTCAATCTTGACTTAGTCTTGATCAACCTTGAATCTTTCCAACTCTCTTCATTTGGATGATGTCTTGAAGGTAAACATGAATGATCACACAATCTTCTTCTTCAAGACATGCTTGCAATAAGCTCAACACTCACATGACCAATCTTTGGATAATTCCTTAATAGCACCTTGGTCAACTCATAAACTCCTTGAAACCAACACATGGACTTCAAGAAAAGCCTATGGACAAATCCTTCAAATATAACCTAAGACAACCATTAGTACATAGAGATTGTCATCAATTACCAAAACCAAACATGGGGGCACCGCATGTTCTTTCACCCTACCTCCCGCAGGGCATGACGGTGGAGCTTGGCCCGACTGATCGAAAGGTGAGATCTTATATGGTGGTCAGTGCGGTGCCTCCTCTGCGCCACAACTTCTTGGCCATCGCCGAGGCCAACAGGTTCATCCCGCAACACCAGAAAGAAGCCCCTCGAGATACAATCCAAGGTTTGCTCCATGAGTCCCACTTCTTCCCTACTGAAGTTGAGGATCATCCTTTAGGGATTGGTATTTTTGGATTCGATGATTCCCTAGTTAGAGACTCTGTTGTGGGAACAACTTTTGAGCTGGATGAACTGCAAGCAGATGAGCATACTGTTATGTCTTTTGTGCCTCATGACGCTAACCTTAATATGAGGCCCACCTCTTTCGCTCCGAAGATTTGGATTATGTATGTTGGTTTCCCCTACGACTATCAAATGCAACATTACATACATAAGTTAGTGGATAGTTTTGGTACTCTGCTTGCATGGCATAACCCCATGGGTGACAGGCGGTTTGTTCTTCTTAAGGCCGGGGTCATTCATCTTCATTTGGTCCCTAAGAGTATCATCATGAGGCAGATAGGAGGAGCTCGACATTGTTGGACTATTGCTGTGACTATGTTACGTAGTAGTGACTGGAATGCACATTTACCTAAAGTTCCACCGGCTGGCGAGGACCCCCCTCCTGATGATGGTTGTCGGTGTCAAAACCGGCAGATCTCGGGTAGGGGGTCCCGAACTGTGCGTCTAGGCGGATGGTAACAGGAGACAAGGGACACGATGTTTTTACCCAGGTTCGGGCCCTCTCGGTGGAGGTAAAACCCTACTCCTGCTTGATTAATATTGATGATATGGGTAGTACAAGAGTAGATCTACCATGAGATCAAGGGGGCTAAACCCTAGAAGCTAGCCTATGGTATGATTGTTGTTCGTCCTACGGACTAAAATCCTCCGGTTTATATAGACATCGGAGAGGGCTAGGGTTACACAGAGTTGGTTACAATGGTAGGAGATCTATATATCCGTATCGCAAAGCTTGCCTTCCACGCCAAGGAAAGTCCCATCTGGACACGGGACAAAGTCTTCAATCTTGTATCTTCATAGTCTTGGAGTCCGGTCAATGATGATAGTTCGGCTATCCGGACACCCCCTAGTCCAGGACTCCCTCAGTAGCCCCCGAACCAGGCTTCAATGACAATGAGTCCGGCACGCATATTGTCTTCGGCATTGCAAGGCGGGTTCTTCTCCAAATTCCATGTACTCACCGAATGGTGTCTGGCTTCTTATAAATGCTGCGCTCCTCGGCTCCCACGTCCAATGATGGCCATCTTCCACGTGTCATACGAATGCGAAAAGCCAGGGTATTTTTACATTTTACCCCCTAGCTGCGCAAATGAGCTGTCTATAAAGAGAGGCGAGGATCTAGACCCGAATCACACCATCCTCCTTCCGTGAGTATTCATCGGAGCGCCCCTGACCAAAAATCCATTCCATCATGGATAGTCGACGCGGCTCCTCCTCTCGCGCTCCCAGCCCTCAGCCAGGAGATTGGGGGAGATGCTCAGTCCCGCATAGTGAGCTAGTGACGCTCCAAGCCGAGGGATATCTTCCCCCCGCCTTTATGGTTCTGGTTCGAGCCGGACTTGCCACTTACAAGGGCAGAAAGCAGGCGGAGAGTGTCCCCAATCCCTCCAAAGGAGAGCGGGTATGCTTCGTCCCTTATCTAATAAGGGGACTCGGATTTCCCGTACATCCGTTTCTTCGGGGGCTCCTGGAGTTCTACGGGCTCCAGCTCCACCACCTTACGCCTGCCTCCATCCTGCACATCGCGGGCTTCGTGGCCCTTTGTGAGCTGTTCTTGGGTGTCAAGGCCCATTTTGCGCTGTGGAAGAGATTATTTTGCCTCGTACCCCGTTCTCACGAGGGGTCGATATATCAAGTGGGCGGAGCCGAACTATGGCGCATCGCCGGGACCGGATATCCATCCGGAACCCCGAAGAAAGCGTCCAAGACCGCCTTGAATGGTTTTATATGGAAGACGCCCCACTATCGGACCCAGTTCGGATCGGCCTCCCGGAGTTCAGCAACGCTCCTCTGAAGAAACGCCTGAGTTGGCGCCCGCGGAGCCCTCAACGGGAGGATGATATGGACGTCCAATATCTGATGGGCCGAATAAGGTTATTGGCTCATTCCGGATTGACCATGATTGAGGTCATGGCCACCTGCCTTATGCGAGGGGTGCAGGCGCTCCAGTATAGGGGCCACCCCATTTGGGATTTCAACGGGGAGGATGATACCACCCACCATGGCCGCAAGGGACCGGGATCGGTCGCCGATCTGGTGAAGATCCTGTCCGTCCTGTACAAAGGGGAGAAGGAGGACTTCCTCCGTGCTAGTCCATTGAATGGATTTTCCATGAACAACCCTCGGAGCTGGGTAAGCGGACGTTTGTCTATCCGATCCATATTCCCAAAGTTAAGCGTCTCACTTTGAGATTTTGACGCAGGAACTGCGCCGGGCCGTAGAGGACATCCACAGCCTCGCTCCACAACCCGAGGATCCGGAACGATCCCTTGATCCGGCCTCCGAAGAGGATCCGGACATAAAGGTGGAGCTGATCGATGTGGTGTTCCACCAACTTAGCATCGACAATGCTTTGGTCGCCATTACGGCCGACTACCACGGAATATCTCCGGTTTCCCAGGTAACTGTGACCGGAGTTCTGATACCACTACTCATCTCTGCTTATCTCTGACCACTGTATACCAATGGTGTTCCGCAGGAGGTGCCTTTGAGGTGGGAAGCCGAGCCTGCGGCGGCCATCCAGCAAGGGGCAGCTCAGCCTAGTAGGCAGAAAAGAAGTGCGGTGCGAATCGAGACGTCGCCGCAACGGTATGACGCACCACCGTGTTTAAAGGAAAGATTCTTGGGAGGCATATTAATGCTCATGATTTTTCCAGGAGAAAGAGCGCTCGCCGGACTGTGTCCGGAGAGGTTGCCAATCGAGCCTCCGCCAGCCAGGCCCCAACGCCTGGTCCGGAGGGGGAGGTGAACACAAGGCGTGCGTCGGATGCTCCACCAACGGAGGATGCCGACAGGCTGTCCGCCACCAGATCTGAGGTGGAGAGCGCCATGAATCATAGGCGCCGCCGGACAGTTCTTCGTGACGCATGTTTCTCCCCGGAGGCATTGAATGCCTTCAATGCGGGAGATGCGCACCTCCATGCCACTCAAGATGGTCTAACCAGAGCCACGGAGCAGTATGTGAAAGACATACAGGTGAGAGAATTTTGGCCATTTATATATATTAGTAGCCCCCGAGACTTAAAATAGTTAGAATAACTGATTTAAGGATCATTTGTTATGCAGGATCTTTCTGAAAAGAATACCCATCTGTCTCAGGAGCTTCAAGAGTGCAAGGCCCAACTTGAGGCCGCACTAGCCGCCACAGGGGGA
The DNA here is from genome assembly GCA_021437245.1 of Aegilops speltoides. NCBI lineage: Eukaryota > Viridiplantae > Streptophyta > Magnoliopsida > Poales > Poaceae > Aegilops > Aegilops speltoides. The sequence continues at coordinate 457,386,994 of CM038142.1, forward strand.
GCCACAGAGAACCCCTCTGGTAATATATACTTCGAAAGATAAGTAGTTTGTGAAGTGCGGCGTGTGTATAAGTTTGACAATAATATTGCAGATGGCGCCGGACTAGATCCGGACAAGCAACAACTACTACGCCAGCTGAAGGCCGGCGAGAAGGTGCTTATGAGGGTGCAGCAAGAGAGGAACAAACTCCAAGATGCCAACACCCAGCTGGGCGAGGAACTAAAAGATGTTCGGGCCCAGCTGTCTGACTCCGTGAAGGAGAATCGGCGGCTTCGTCGCGGCATTTATAGTAAGTGCTTGAGCAAACTTTTTGAAAAGAAGAGTTCGGCGAGGAAGTCGATTGACAGAAATATGTTTGTAGGCGTGCTCACATGTCGTCCTGCGGAGGAAATGCCCGGTTCAATGGCTGACCTACTTCCCGAGCTACTACAACTGCACGAGCGAGTTCGGCAGGTGATGAGCGGAGTCGCCTAGGCCTTGTGGCCTTCCATGTCCCTTCCCGAAGGTCTTGGAGAGCTTGCGGAGAAACTTCAGGGAGCACGGCGGCGCTTCCGGTTGTGGAAGATATCGGCCTGCCGTCAAGGCGCCTGGGAGGCCTGGGCCATGGTGAAGACACGGTATCTGGTGACCCAAACCACATGGCGAGGTCGGACTGTGGGGCGGATGGGAAGGAGATCCTGTGAGCTTAGTGTACGACCAAGTAGAGTTGGCATAAAGTATTCTGGCGGGATTTGTAAACTAGACAGTTTGTTAGATGGTATCGAAGAGGAAGACCATCAGTCAGCTTGACTATGTAATTTGAAATGACATGAAAAATGCCTTCTAGCCGGATTGTAGATCGTTTTTCATTGCGGACCTTTTTGCTTCAACCTCGGGACCCAACAGTCCGGAGTGTGTCCGAATACCCTCACGGTTATGTAAAAACCAGGGCATGCATGGAGACCAGGCATAGGGGTCATTAGCGCTTTATCAGTGTAGGATCGTTGAAGGTAAGAGTGTCTAGAGGGGGGGGTGATTAGACTACTCGACAAGATTAAAAGTTTATGCCTTTTGATTAGGATAAAGTTTTGGCAAGTTCACAATGGAGATCAAGTCAAGTATCATGCATACAAGTCAAGTATCATACTACACATGCAATTCTAGAGTATGGGCAGCGGAAAGTAAATTGCACAAGTAGTAGGGAGAGATGGAGAAGAGCAAACGCAATTTGGAGACACGGAGATTTTTCTCGTGGTTCCGATAGGTGGTGCTATCGTCAATCCACGTTGATGGAGACTTCAACCCACGGAGGGTAACGGCTGCGAGAGTCCACGGAGGGCTCCACCCACGAAGGGTCCACGAAGAAGCAACCTTGTCTATGCCATCATGGCCTCGTCCACGGAGGACTAGCCTTACTCGGGGTAGATCTTCACAGTAGGCGATCTCCTTGCCCTTACAAACTTCTTGGTTCAACTCCACATCTTGACGGAGGCTCCCAAGCGACACCTAACCAATCTAGGAGGCACCACCCTCCAAAAGGTAATAGATGGTGTTGGTGATGATGAACTCCTTGCTCTTGTGCTTCAAATGATAATCTCCCCAACACTCAACTCTCCTCACTGATTTGGCTGTGGTGGAAGAAAGGATTGAGTGGAAAGCAACTTGGGAAGGCTAGAAATCAAGTTTCATATGGTGGGAGTGGAGCAACTTGATCTCAACACAAGGGTAGGTAGTTTTCTTCTCGAAATGTAAGGTAGGAGTGGTAGTTCTTTCGATGGCTCTCTCCACGAATGAAGAGGAGGTGGAGGGTATTTATAGCCTCCACACAAAATCCAACCGTTACACACATTTGACCAATCTCGGTCGGACCGAAGTTGACAACTCGGTGAGACCGAAAGTTCAAATCTTGTGAGCGTTGGGATTTTCGTGGGACCGAAATACAATCTCGGTTAGTCCGATTCTTCCAAAGTCTAGGGTTTGCCATTCTCGGTGGGACCGACTTTCTCATCTCGGTGACACCGATTTGAGTCTGAAGGTTCTGAAGGTTAGCAACACCAATTTCGGTAAGACCGAGTTTGGAATCGGAAAATCCGAAATTTCTAGGGTTTGGGTATATGGTGAGGTGGTTCATCTCGGTGTGGTGAGTTTATGGAATCGGTGGGACCGAGATTACTTATGAGTATATGTTGGAATGAAAGATTGCGATAGTTTGAGAGATAAATCACTAAGCACTTTGAGCAACAGATCATCATCATAACCTCATCCCTTTTAATAGTATTGGCTTTCCTATGGACTCAATGTGATCTTGGATCACTAAACCAAAAATGGAGTCTTGAGCTTTTGCCAATCCTTTCCTTAGCATCCTAGGGGTTCACCTCTTGATCCTTTTGCCATGCCAAAGTGATTGACTTTCTGAAACATACTTGATAAAAGCATTAGTCCAACCACAAAGTATGTTGTCATTAATTACCAAAACCACCCAGGGAGCAAATGTGCTTTCAATCTCCCCCTTTTTGGTAATTGATGGCAACACACAAAGGAAGATATCAAAGCTTACTGAAAGAAAGACAGAATTATCACAAAAGCTTTGACAAACATGTAGTACACAGGCTCCCCCTACAAGTGTGCAAGCTTTTCATAGATTATGGTTCTGGACTACCACAAGCACACATGAGAGAAAAGCAAGATGTGCTACATGCAGCTTGGCTATATGCATCAGAGTAGATGAGGATAAGTGAGTGATGATGCATATGTGCATGGTGATTTCTTGCAAACAAGTATTCACAAGCAAGTCACCATCATGCACATTCTGCAAGATGCAAATACTTACCTTGAGGTTCCTTGGCATTGTACCTGAAGAAATAAACTTGGGAAAACAAGGTTAGATAACACAAGAGTATTTCTTCATCCAACAGCAAGAATATCAAGAGTACCAAGCCAGGGATGACATGTATGAAGAGTGTCTCATGTTGAGCACTAGCTTGAATCAGCAAACATGTCTCCCAAGACTTAAAAGATTTTCAATGAGCTCTGAGAGATTTTGCTTTTCGAAAAGATACCAATTGTGCTTTTCAGAAGATACCAACTGTGAGAGTAAGGGAAGCAAAATCAAAAGAATAATGCCAAAAGTAATATCCAAAGTGAAATGTGGCAAAGCTTTGATGTGATCCTCTCCCCCTTAAGGTAAGATTGTTCTTCTTCTCCCTTTAAATCTTCTCTTCTCCCCTTATCTTCCAATCTCCCCCTAAGCTCCCCCTAAATCTTCTCCCCCTTTGACATCAAGTGCCGAAAAGGACAGTAAACTAGGAAGGGCAGGAAAAATGGAAGGAAAGAAGTGGGATCCTTAAGAATCACAACTGAGCAAAGTAAGTATGCAGAATAAATCATTTAGTTTAGCTGCAGAAGATGATATCCTGGTGAATGTGAATCGGTGACACCGAATTGACATGGATCGGTGAGCCCGAAAGTCAGAGACTTAGGGCTGATCCTTTTTCGGTCAGACCGAAATATTTAAATCGGTGACGCCGAGTTTAATTCCAAGGAAATATAGAAGTAATTCAGCTCACTTTGCAAGGAATGTTTCAAAAGATTTGCAATGAATTTGTAAATGATTTTCAGGTAATTGATCAGAGCCAAAGAGATATACACAAGAATAGAAGAAATAGAAGTGAAAAAGATTGCTAGATGAAGTTTTTTTTAAAAAAAAAGGAGACTCAATGAGAGAATCATAAGAGAAAATAGAAAAACTCCAAGACATATGTACTTCATCTAGATAGGAGTCGGCGACAAAGTCACCTATGTTTGAGTATATTGACTTAGGAGTCAAATGAGAACATTTGATCATAGGTCATACTCATCGTTTAAGCTCAAAATGGGGTTGCCATTTTTCGATTAAGCATTTTGATGTGACCACATCTTTTGAAGCTGCTTGTACTCATGACTTTGAGCAAAGCTCCTTCAAGATGTGAAAAACATACCTTGGGCTTGTTGTTGCTTGTGCTCATGTAGGTGAACTTGATGTAGATGCTCATAGAATGTGAAGTTGGAGCACCATTTCCAATTGTATAGTTCATCTTCCTACATGGGTTAGGCAAGCAAGGAAATACTCAAGGATATCCAAGATGACAAGAGTGAAATACTAGATGTATACGGTGTCATAAAGGATATGTGAAATTTTGTTCCTTGAACTCAACATCCCAAAGAGCTAGATACTTGGTCAATGACAAGATTACTCATGATTCGAGTGAGTGTGGTAATCTTGTAGAATGTAGATCATCCAAGTACCTGCAAGGAGTTAGATGCAATACAAGGGGGCAAATGTGTCCAAGACATATGATCATCATCATAAGAGAAATATCAAGCATTAGTCAATTAGGCTCATGCCTTGCATGCATCAATGGAGTTTTTTTTACTCCAAGTTTGAAGCATCAATGATGTTCAACTCACTCCTTAAGCGACAAACCACTTTCTCATCAAGTGGTTTTGTAAAGATATCTGCAAGCTGTTTGTCAGTACGAACATGCTTAAGATCGATGTCTCCCTTAGCAATGTGATCACGAATAAAATGGTGACGAACTTCAATGTGTTTAGATGCGAGAGTGTTGCACGGATTGTGTCCAATCTTAATCGCACTCTCATTGTCACAAAGCAAAGGAACATGTCTCGCATGTATCCCATAATCCTTAAGCGTTTGTGTCATCCATAGCAATCGCTGAGCACAACATGAACCAGCAGCAATATATTACGCTTGGTGATGATAATGATATCGAATTTTGTTTCTTGGAGGACCAAGATACAAGGGATCGACCAAGGAATTGACACGTGCCGAAGTTGACTTTCTATCAATCTGTCTCGGCATAGTCCGAGTCGGAATAGCCAACAAGATCGAAGAGGCCCTCTTAGGATACCAAATGCCAGAGTTAGGTGTGTGTATCAAATATCTCACAATTCTTTTAACAGCTTTAAGATGACATTCTTTAGGGGCTGCTTGATATCGAGCACACATGCATACACTCAACATTATGTCAGGACGAGAAGCACAAAGATATAGTAGAGAACCAATCATGGAACGATAAACCTTTTGATCAACAGGTTCTCCATCTTTAGTCAAGTCATTATGTCCACTAGTAGGCATGGGGGTTTTCATACCTTTGCTCTCTTGCATGTTGAACTTCTTGAAGAGATCCTTGGTATACTTTGTTTGTGAGACAAAGGTACCCTCCTTAGATTGCTTGATTTGCAACCCAAGGAAGAATTTGAGTTCACTCATCATGGACATCTCATACTTCTCCGACATAAGCTTTCCAAACTTTTCACCAAAATGAGGGTTAGTTGAACCAAAGATAATATCATCAACATATATTTGGCACACAAATAGTTCACCATCAACCCTTTTAAGTGAATAGCGTTGAGTCTATTTTTCCAATCTCAAATCCTTTTTCAAGAAGAAAACTAGTCAAGCATTTGTACCAAGCTCTAGGAGCTTGTTTAAGACCATAAAGAGCTTTGTGCAACTTGTAAACATGATTAGGCTTTTTAGGATTCACAAATCCGGGAGGTTGTTTCACAAATACTTCTTCCTCAATGTCACCATTTAGGAAAGCACTTTTAATGTCCATTTGATAGAGAGTAATGTCATGGTGGTTGGCATAAGCAAGAAGAATGCGAATGGACTCAAGTCTAGCAACGGGGGCATAGGTCTCACCATAGTCCATACCTTCGACTTGTGTGTAACCTTGTGCTACTGAGGCGAGCCTTGTTGCGGATGACTTGTCCATCTTCATCTTGCTTGTTCAAACACCCATTTGGTTCAATGACGTTTTGGTCATCATTGGGCTTCTCTACCAAAGTCCAAACGTTGTTCCTCTCGAAGTTGTGCAGCTCTTCATGCATAGCGTTCACCCAATCCGGGTCTTCAAGCGCTTATTCTACCTTCATAGGTTCAAGACTAGAAATAAATGAGTAATGCTCACAAAAGTTAGCTAAACGAGTTTTAGAGCGAGTAATTCTCCCGGAGTCGATGTCATTCATCATTTGTTCCACGGGATGATTCTTCTTGACTCTTGCTCGAACTCGAGATAGCTTTCGTTGTGGTCCAGGTTGAGCTTCCTCATCATCCTCTTCTTCTTCTTCTTCTTCATTGTTGTTGGTGTTGTCTTGTGGTGGTGGAGAAGGAGGTTGAGGTGGATCTTCTTGTCGCACTTCCTCATCTTGGTGAGTTCCACTTGTGGAGGCCTCCATGTTGCCTTGAGGTTCATCTCGCCGTGAGGTAGGGGGCTCCACATATGTAGATGAGGTACTCTCCTTCACTTCCATGGGGTGAATCTTTCCAATGGATAAATCTTGAATGGCTTCCGATGGGTCCTTGTCTCCTACATCAATAGGCATTTGCTCTACTTGCGAGCCATTAGATTCATCAAACTTCACGTCTACCGTCTCTTCAAACTTTCGGGTGAAATTATTGTAGACACGGTAGGTGTGAGAGTTTGATCCATAACCGAGGAAAAAGCCTTCATGAGTTTTAGGAGCAAATTTAGACCGACGATGCTTATCAAGGATATAGCATTTTGAACCAAAGACACGAAAGTATCCCACTTGGGGTTTGTTACCAGTGAGGAGCTCGTATGAAGTCTTGCCGAGGAGCTTGTGAAGATAAAGCCTGTTGATAGCATGACAAGCAGTCTCGACGGCTTCACCCCAAAAGTGCTTCGGTGTCTTGTATTCATCAAGCATCGTTCTCGCCATCTCAATGAGCATTCGGTTCTTCCTCTCAACAACTCCATTTTGTTGAGGAGTATATGTAGCCGAGAACTCATGTAGAATCCCTTCCTCATCAAGAAAAGAGTCCACATGGGCGTTCTTGAACTCCGTTCCATTGTCGCTCCGAACTTTCTTGATCTTCACCTCGAATTGATTTTGGGCCTTTCTGGCAAAGGTTTTGAAGATTTTCTGTACCTGTGACTTGTCATCAAGGAAAAATACCCACGTAAATCTGGAATAATCATCATCAATAACTAGACCAAAGGAGTTACCACCAAGGCTTTTGTAAGCATTGGGACCGAAGAGATCCATATGAAGAAGCTCAAGCGGTCTCCTTGTGGTCATGATGTTCTTCACGGGATGACTTCCACCTACTTGTTTTCCTGCTTGACATGCACTACAGAGTCTATCTTTGTCAAAGAAAACATCCTTAACACCAAGAATGTGATCACCTTTGATTAGCTTATCTAGATTACGCATACCAACATGTCCAAGCCTTCTATGCCACAACCAACCTTTAGCAGATTTAGCAATGAAGCAAGTTCTAGGTTGAGCTTTCTTAGTGAAATCAACGACATATAGGTCACCTCTACGAATACCGGTAAATACCATGTTATGATTGTCACGACGAAAAACTTGGCAATCTACTTCAGCGAATAGCACATTGAATCCAAAGTCAGCTAGTCTAGACACGGAAAGTAAATTATATCCAAGAGATTCAACAAGCATGACATTTTTAATGGAGCTATCATGAGATATGGCCACCTTACCAAGGCCAAGTACCTTACCCTTGGAGTTGTCTCCAAAAGTCACATACTTGCGTGGACCATCGTTCTTTGCAAGCTCTCGAAACATGTCTTCATCTCCGGTCATGTGATCGGTGCATCCACTATCAAGAATCCACTCTTTTCCACGGATATGTAGTCTCTCAAATTTGCCATAAGATTGAGACTCTTCATGATCTTGTCTAGCTCGGTGTCCGAATCGAGTATGTCGTCATCATGCTCATGCTCATCATCATATTGACCCATAGATAATTCATCATCAATACCTAGGTCAATTTGACAATGACTTGCATCAGTTTTGTCGAATGACAATAATCATCGGAATGCAATACAAGAGCATTTCTAATTCGAACATTGATAAAACCGGGATCACCCTTCTTTTTCATAAGATCACGAAGCTCAAAGAAGCATTTATCAAAGTTGGGATCATTGGGGCGCATCATATCAAACTCAATAGTCTTGTATAGAATTTCATCAAGACCTCTCAAAGAGTAGTCCGGATAAAGTTCTTCCAAGAACTTCCACATAGCATAGGCGCACTCAAAGTTTGTAACAAGCTCAAGTAAGTTATCGGGCAAACCTCTAATAATAAGATTTACGGTTCTAAGGTTACGAAGCAAATCAAGCTCTTCATCCATGGTAGGGTGCAAGGGGTCAAATGGAGGTACATATGGGGTTTCAACATATTTTCGCAAGTTGTACATCTTAAAGATAGCAAGCATTTCAATCCTCCATGAGTTATAGGACACTCCATCAAGAATAGGCACTCTATGACTAACTCTCCCAAACGTAGACACGTCCATCTTCCTCCAATGGTGTGCAAACCAAAGCAATGGAGACCAATGCTCTGATACCAATTGTAGGATCGTTGAAGGTAAGAGTGTCTAGAGGGGGGGGGGTGATTAGACTACTCGACAAGATTAAAAGTTTATGCCTTTTGATTAGGATAAAGTTTTGGCAAGTTCACAATGGAGATCAAGTCAAGTATCATGCATACAAGTCAAGTATCATACTACACATGCAATTCTAGAGTATGGGCAGCGGAAAGTAAATTGCACAAGTAGTAGGGAGAGATGGAGAAGAGCAAACGCAATTTGGAGACACGGAGATTTTTCTCGTGGTTCCGATAGGTGGTGCTATCGTCAATCCACGTTGATGGAGACTTCAACCCACGGAGGGTAACGGCTGCGAGAGTCCACGGAGGGCTCCACCCACGAAGGGTCCATGAAGAAGCAACCTTGTCTATGCCATCATGGCCTCGTCCACGGAGGACTAGCCTTACTCGGGTAGATCTTCACGAAGTAGGCGATCTCCTTGCCCTTACAAACTTCTTGGTTCAACTCCACATCTTGTGGAGGCTCCCAAGCGACACCTAACCAATCTAGGAGGCACCACCCTCCAAAAGGTAATAGATGGTGTTGGTGATGATGAACTCCTTGCTCTTGTGCTTCAAATGATAATCTCCCCAACACTCAACTCTCCTCACTGATTTGGCTGTGGTGGAAGAAAGGATTGAGTGGAAAGCAACTTGGGAAGGTTAGAAATCAAGTTTCATATGGTGGGAGTGGAGCAACTTGATCTCAACACAAGGGTAGGTAGTTTTCTTCTCGAAATGTAAGGTAGGAGTGGTAGTTCTTTTCGATGGCTCTCTCCACGAATGAAGAGGAGGTGGAGAGGTATTTATAGCCTCCACACAAAATCCAACCGTTACACACATTTGACCAATCTCGGTCGGACCGAAGTTGACAACTCGGTGAGACCGAAAGTTCAAATCTTGTGAGCGTTGGGATTTTCGTGGGACCGAAAATACAATCTCGGTTAGTCCGATTCTTCCAAAGTCTAGGGTTTGCCATTCTCGGTGGGACCGACTTTCTCATCTCGGTGACACCGATTTGAGTCTGAAGGTTCTGAAGGTTGGCAACACCAATTTCGGTAAGACCGAGTTTGGAATCGGAAAATCCGAAATTTCTAGGGTTTGGGTATATGGTGAGGTGGTTCATCTCGGTGTGGTGAGTTTATGGAATCGGTGGGACCGAGATTACTTATTAGTATATGTTGGAATGAAAGATTGCGATAGTTGGAGAGATAAATCACTAAGCACTTTGAGCAACGGATCATCATCATAACCTCATCCCTTTTAATAGTATTGGCTTTCCTATGGACTCAATGTGATCTTGGATCACTAAACCAAAAATGGAGTCTTGAGCTTTTGCCAATCCTTTCCTTAGCATCCTAGGGGTTCACCTCTTGATCCTTTTGCCATGCCAAAGTGATTGACTTTCTGAAACATACTTGATAAAAGCATTAGTCCAACCACAAAGTATGTTGTCATTAATTACCAAAACCACCCAGGGAGCAAATGTGCTTTCAATCAGACAAGTGCCCAACTAGTTATGTTATATTACATGGTTAGTAAGAAACATCTTCCAGGGAGAATAGTTCCGTTAGGGGTTCCTTTCCCTGGGAGGCATGCCCTAAAGTGCATGTCCGGACTGCGAAAAAAGCAGGAAAGCATCTGGGGGCAGATAAATAAATAGGTAAGAAATCATCTTTCAATTCTCCGACCGAATATTCCCTTAAGAACGCTAGCTTTCGGCTTCACCCAGTCTGAGGTACACATCCGGTTGACCCGGCAATAACAATCGCAGAGGTGCTCCCTTTACCTCCTAGCCGAACAATCGGGAACGTAGTGGTAAGCACAGGAGCCAGGCAACCCAGCTTGGCCAAAACTTAAGTCATATCGATGCATATAATGGCGAATAAAAGGTACATGCGGAAGTGTGACACATGTGTTGGGCATAAGGTCCATATAAATAAGCTTCCGTTAAAGAAGCCCCCAGGTATAATGAGTGTGAATAGCACGCCAAGCGTGTGCGATCAATGCGCAGGTGAGCCTTCAAAGGCTTTGATAAGGGTGGAGGGGGAAGGAGAGAAATAAAGGACAGCTAAAGTATAAAATGTAGTGGGGGGAAGGAGACGAACTCAGAGTCCGACGCTAGGCGTAGAATCTTCGAAGACGGGCTGCGTTCCATGGGTTCGGCTCGAGTCGGTTATCCGATGCGTGTCGCAGACGGTACGCTCCGCCGGTCAGGACTTGGTCGACGATGAAGGGACCTTCCCATTTGGGCTTGAGTTTGTCCTTTTTCTTGTCTGGCAGGCGTAGAACTAGTTCGCCAACATTGTAAGTTTTGGCCCGTACTTCTCTGCTTTGATATCTTCGAGCCTGCTATTGATAGAATGCGGAACGAGCTTTTGCCACATCGCGCTCCTCCTCTAGGGCGTCCAAACTGTCCTGCCGATCTAGCTCGGCTGCTCTTTCTTCGTACATGTGCACGCGAGGTGAGTCATGAATTATGTCATGAGGCAAACCGCCTCTGCGCCGTATACCATAAAAATTGGTGTGAATCCGGTAGTGCGATTTGGCGTGGTCCGCAGCCCCAGTCTGGTCGAGATCCTCTACCCAGTGCGTGTTAGATTCCTTAAGGGACCACACTAGTCTGGGTTTGATGCCGCTCATGATTAGACCATTTGCTCATTCGACTTGACCGTTAGTTTGAGGGTGATAGACTGAAGCATAGTCGAGCTTGATGCCCATGTTTTTGCACCAGAGTTTAACCTCGTCGGCCGTGAAGTTGATGCCGTTATTAGTGATGATGCTATGGGGGGTGCCGTAACGGTGTACTACCCCAGATATGAAGTCTATCACAGGTCCGGATTCAGCCGCCTTAACTGGCTTGGCCTCTATCCATTTGGTGAATTTGTGCACCATGACCAATAGGTATTTTTGCTTGTGGGTTCCTCCTTTAAGGGTTCCAACCATGTCAAGCCCCCAGACCACGAACGGACAGGTGATGGGTATAGTTTTGAGGGTGGTGGGTGGCATGTGGCTTTGATTAGCAAAGAGCTGGCAACCGACGTATCGTTGGACTAAGTCCTGAGCATTTGCCCGGGCCGTCGGCCAATAAAATCTTGTACGGAAGGCCTTGCCTACAAGGGCCCGGGCTGCAGCGTGGTGCCCACCGAGTCCGACATGGATTTCAGCCAGAAGATTTCGCCCTTCTTCTTTGGAGATACAGCTTTGAAGGACTCCAGTTGTGCTTTTCTTATAAAGCTCTCCCTCATGGACCTTATAGGCTTTAGATCGTCGTACTATGCAGCGGGACTTGTTTTGGTCCTCGAGAAGTTCCTGCCTAGTTAAGTTGGCTAGGAATGGTTCCATCCACGGGGCAATGACTGCCATTATTTTGTGGGCTGAGTGTGTTATTTCATTGGCAGAGCCACCGATTGTGTCAGAATGTTCGGTGTCGGGCGGTGCGGTTGGGTCCGGATTATTGTTTCCGGGCTCCCCTTCCCATAGTACGGATGGCTTGAAAAGTCGTTCCAGGAAGATGTTGGGAGGGACAGCATCGCGCTTTGCGCTGATGCGTGCCAATACGTCCGCCGCCTGGTTATCATCCTGGGCTATATGGTGAAATTCGAGCCCTTCAAACCGAGCCGACATTTTTAGGACGGCGTTACGGTAAGCTGCCATTTTCGGATCCTTGGCGTCGAAGTCTCCGTTTATTTGGGATATTGCAAGGTTCGAATCCCCGCGCACCTCTAGGCGTCTAATGCCCATGGAGACCACCATCCGGAGGCAGTGTAGAAGGGCCTCATATTCGGCTGCGTTGTTGGAGTCCGTGTACATTATCTGGAGTACGTATTGGACTATGTCTCTGGTTGGGAATGTCAGGATGACGCCAGCCCCCAGGCCGGCCAACATTTTGGAGCCGTCGAAGTGCATGATCCAATTGGAATATACGCCGTACTCTTTAGGGAGTTCGGCTTTAGTCCATTCGGCGACGAAGTCAGCCAAAACTTGCGACTTGATAGCTCGCCGTGGTTTATAGGTTATGTCAAATGGGAGGAGCTCAATGGCCCATTTTGCAATCCGGCCAGTTGCGTCACGGTTGTTTATAATATCATTAAGAGGTACTTCGGAAGCTACTATTATCGAACACTCTTGGAAGTAGTGTCGCAGCTTCCAGGATGCCATGAACACCTCGTATGCTATGTTTTGATAATGTGGATATCTGGACTTGCATGGAGTTAGGACAGTGGACACGTAGTAAACTGGTTTTTGAAGGGGGAACTTGTGTCCATCCGTTTCTCGTTCGACGACGAGCACCGCGCTTACAACTTGATGTGTTGCCGCGATATACAATAACATTGGTTCGCCCATATTGGGCGCGCCAGAACGGTTGTTGCCAATATGGCTTTTATTTCTTGAGTCCGGCCGTGGCGCATCAAATCCACTCGAAGTGTTCGATGTGCCGGAGGAGGTGATAAAGGGGTAATGCCTTTTCACCCAAATGGGAGATAAAGCGGCTTAGAACCGCCACGCATCCTGTCAATTTTTGAATTTGTTTGAGGTCTTTTGGGATATCCAATTGTGACAGAGCTCGGATCTTGGCTGGGTTTGCTTCAATTCCTCTACCGGATACAATGAAGCCTAAGAGCTTTCCGGCTGGTACGCCGAAAACGCATTTTTCCGAGTTGAGCTTAATGTCATGTCATATGCTCGGAGATTGTCGAATGTGAGCCTCAAGTCGTCTACTAGAGTTTCGACGTGTTTGGACTTGACGACCACATCGTCTACGTATGCCTCCACTGTTTTGCCGATCTAGTTTGCCAGACATGTCTGAATCATGCGCTGATATGTTGCGCCAGCGTTTTTGAGCCCGAAGGGCATTGTGTTGAAGCAGAATGGTCCGTATGGAGTAATGAATGCCGTTGCGGCTTGGTCGGGCTCTGCCATCTTGATTTGATGGTAGCCGGAGTATGCGTCGAGGAAGCACAGTGAATTGTGCCCTGTGGTAGCGTCGATAATTTCATCGATGCGGGGAAGGGGGAAGGGATCCTTTGGACAAGCCTTGTTAAGGTCCTTGAAATCGACACACAGGCACCAGGATTTGTCCTTCTTCGGTACCAATACCAGGTTTGCTAGCCAGTCCGGATGTTTTATATCTCTTATGAATCCGGCTTCTAATAGTTTGGCTAGCTCCTCTCCCATTGCTTGTCTTTTGGGTTCGGAAAATCGCCGAAGAGCCTATTTGATTGGCTTGAATCCTTTTAGGATATTTAGGCTATGCTCTGCCAGCCGGCGTGGGATTCCTGGCATGTCTGAAGGGTGCCAGGCAAAAATGTCCCAATTTTCCCGTAGGAATTCTCGTAGTCTTGGCGTCTACATCGGGGTTTAATTGTGCCCCAATGGAGGCCGTCTTTGTAGGGTCCGTTGGATGGACTTGGAATTTGACTATTTCGTCAGTTGGCTTAAAAGAGGTGGACTTGGATCTTTTGTCAAGTATCCGTCATCCACATTCACCGTGGGCGCAGCGCTATGAGTTCTTCGACGCTAGGGCTTGGATAACGCCTCTAGGGCTAGTGCGGTTGTCTTATTTTCGGCGCGGCGCCACGTCCGGATCACGGCAAGGGTGATGATTCCGTTGGGCGGGCATTTTGAGCTTCATGTACCCGTAATGGGGTATAGCTTGAAAAATAGTGAATGCCTCTCGTCCTAATAAAGCGTGATATCCGCTGCTGAGCGGGGCCACATGGAGCGTGATTTCCTCGGACTGTAGTTGTCCGCGATCCGAATACTACATCGGTGTGATTTTTCTGTGCAACATGCTTCCCGACTAGGGATTATTCCTCTGAAGGTTGTGTTGCTTCGCTCAATGCGGCTCGATCTACTTCCATTTTTGAAGGGTTTCCTCATAGATGAGGTTTAATCATTGCCGCCATCCATGAGTACCTTAGTAAATAAAATCCACTATTGGACCGAGGACCAATGCGGTGGTGCTCGGGCTGTTCGAATTTAGGTTAAATCCTTTGGCGTTAAAGGTAATAGCCGTGTCGCTCCATGGATTTATTGTTGCTACTTGGTAGACTTGGCGAGGCTGCGGAGTGTTCGTTTTGCATATTATTTGATGCGAAAGTCTCAAGACTATTAATACCGTCTTGGTCTTCTTTGGGCTGGTTCTCTTGGGCTAGAAGCTCTTCGCCACTTTTGGCCACTGCCGTAGTATCCAACATGCTCGAAGGCTATGTGTTGGAGTGGCGACCTCGTACTATGGATTTTGCGAGGTCCATCGAGCCATCCCTCGAGACGGTTCCTTGCCCTTTAGGGGTTTTTGCTTTTGGTTTTTACCCGGTGCACGAATATGATGCACCCTTTTATTTCGGACTAGGGTTGTGTTCGGAGCCGGATTGTCTCAAAATTTGGTTTCGGTTTTCCGGGCACTCTCCATCGCACAGTACTTTCGTACTATGGATGCTAAGTCGGCGAAGCGTGTAATTTCATGACGACTTATGGCGTTCATGATTCCGTTGTCCGTGCAATTATTGCAGAAAATTGAGATTGTGCTTTCCTCACGGCAGTCCTTTATCCTGTCCATAACCAGGAGGAATCTGGCCCAGTAATGGTGTACTGTTTCAGCGGGCTCTTGCTGGATTTGGGCTAAATCGCTAGTGTTTGGGTGGGCGGGTGGAATTAAATTCGGAACCCCGTCCAATCTAAGACTCAAGGGCCGAAAAGTTTCCGAACTTGGAAGCTTGGGTTGTTGGATGTTGTCCAACGAATCTGGCCCGCTGCCTGACTTTAGGTTCAGTGCTTGATTGACGTCCATCTCTCTGAGGGAATCCGGCATGGAGGGGTCGGGAATTCGGACATAACTCGTCCTTAATGTAGAAGAAGAGTCGCCGTGCTGTTCCTCCACCACAGCAACATGGTGGCTAGCCTGGGGAGAGTTGATCTCTCTCAGATCGGTTTTAGGCCCAATCTGATAGTAGTCTGTAGCGACTCCCAGGGCGGCTATGCGATCCAAGAGCTCGTTTACGGAGGAGAGCTCCATCGGATCTAGCTGCTCGGCGAGTTCGAGTTAGCGTGAAGATCGCTTTTGATGACCCGAGAGGTCATCGTCGTAGTGACGACGAACAGCGGTCATAAGAAAACCACCTAGCCGGATAGTTTGGCGATGGCCAAAGCTCCTTTGGCAACAGATACTATCTTTAAAGGCGGACGAGGCATCCTTCACGATTGCGACGGCATAGAGGAACTCTCAATGAAAGCACCAATGTCGGTGTCAAAACCGGCGGATCTCGGTAGGGGGTCCTAAAGCTATGCGTCTAGGCGGATGGTAACAGGAGACAAGGGACACGATGTTTTTACCTGAGTTGGGCCCTCTCGGTGGAGAAAACCCTACTCTGCTTGATTAATATTGATGATATGGGTAGTACAAGAGTAGATCTACCACGAGATCAAGGAGGCTAAACCCTAGAAGGTAGCCTATGGTATGATTGTTGTTAGTCCCCACGGACTAAAACCCTCCGGTTTATATAGACAGGAGAGGGCTAGGGTTACAGTCGGTTACAATGGTAGGAGATCTACATATCCGTATTGCCAAGCTTGCCTTCCATGCCAAGGAAAGTCCCATCCGGACACGGGACGAAGTCTTCAATCTTGTATCTTCATAGTCTTGGAGTCCGGTCAATGATGATAGTTCGGCTATCCGGACACCCCCTAGTCCAGGACTCCCTCAATGGTGTTCCTCACCCCCTCTTTGGTGAAGGCCTGACTGCAGAACAGATCTATCAAGCTCAACTTCATAATTGGATGGCTCAGAATGTGGCTGCTGATCATGCTATGCATGAGGCAAATCATGCTAATGACAATGTGGTAGTGGACCAACAACACAATGTTCAGTTTCAGGCTCAATGGGGTGCCTGGCCAGCCCCTCCACCTCCTGCTGTGTACAACTTTCAAGCCTGGTTGGCTGCTGAGGGCCTCCAGGTTGCTGATGGGATTTTGCGTGAAAAAAAATCTTCTTGGCAGCCCTGCCATGGCCTGGAATGACTCCATTTCTTGGCATAGCAGTTCTGACTGATCTGTTAGTTCTGATGGCTTTGTTCTGGTGCCTATAAATCTTCTGAACAATCTTTCGAGGAATAACTTTGACAGCTCTGCAAGCAACTCAATGGCTCCTCTGCTGCAGCATCGGGACACTCTCAGCATTGACCTTTCTTTGAACAACTCTGGCTTGCATCTGTCCATGTCTGACCAAGGAAATTTGGTGGCTATAATGCTCTTCCACTGCTCCAGGCCGGCGAGACAGATCAATGATTTTCTCATGCAGGCTATTAAACCAATTATGGCCACCATTGGTCCATGGAGCTCGGGGCAGGGTTTCAGAGATTGTTTGAAGGTGCATGTTGATGTATACTGCAATAATGATTCATTTGTGATTACAGCGGGACACTAGATCACTGATACGTCCATTTTGCATCATGCTTTTATATCAATATTTATTGCATTATGGACTGTTATTTCAGATTATATCTCAATACTTATGGCTATTCTCTCTTATATTACAAGGTTTACCATGAAGAGGGGGAATGCCGACAGTTGGAATTCTAGCTGGAAAAGGAGCAAACGTTGGAAACCTATTCTGCACAGCTCCATAAGTCCTGAAACTCCATGAAACAACTTTTTGGAATTAATAAGAATTTCTGAGTGAAAGAAATAGGCCAGGGGGCCCACACCCTGTCCAGGAGACAGCCCCCCCCTATAGGGCGCGCCCTCCTATCTCCTAGGCACCCTGGTGGGCCTCCGGCGTCCATCTTCTGCTATATCATCACTTTTACCCTGGAAAAATCGTGGGCAAGCTTACGGGACGAAACTCCCCCGCCACGAGGCGGAACCTTGGCGGAATCAATCTAGGGCTCTGGAGGAGCTGTTATGCCGGGGACACTTCCCTCCGGGAGGGGGAAATCATCACCAACGTTATCACCAACGATCCTCTCATCGGGAGGGGGTCAATCTCCATCAATATATTCACCAGCACCATCTCCTCTCAAAACCCTAGTTCATCTCTTGTATCCAATCTTGTATCAAAACCACAAATTGGTACCTGTGGGTTGCTAGTAGTGTTGATTACTCCTTGTAGTTGATGCTAATTGGTTTACTTGGTGGAAGATCATATGTTCAGATCCTTTATGCATATTATTACTCCTCTGATTATGAACATCAATATGCTTTGTGAGTAGTTACGTTTGTTTCCTAAGAAAATGGTTAAAGTTTGCTAATAGTAGTCATGTGAATTTGGTATTCGTTCGATATTTTGATGAGATGTATGTTGTATTTTCCTCTAGTGGTGTTATGTGAACGTCGACTACATGACACTTCACCATTATTTGGGCCTAGAGGAAGGCATGGGGAAGTAATAAGTAGATGATGGGTTGCTAGAGTGACATAAGCTTAAACCCTAGTTTATGCGTTGCTTCGTTAGGGGCTTATATGGATCCATATGCTTAATGTTGTGGTTAGGTTTACCTTAATACTTCTTTTGTAGTTGTGGATGCTTGCAATAGGGGTTAATCATAAGTGGGATGCTTGTCCAAGTTAGGGCAGTACCCAAGTACCGGTCCACCCACATATCAAATTATCAAAGTACCGAACGTGAATCTTATGAACGTGATGAAAACTAGCTTGACGATAATTCCCAATGTGTCCTCGGGAGCTCCTTTATTATTATTAAAAATTGTCCAGGCTTATCCTTTGCTACATAAAGGATTGGGCCACCTTGCCGCACTTTATTTACTTTATTTACTTGTTGCTCGTTACTATTTATCTTATCACAAAACAACCTATTACCTACAATTTCAGTGCTTGCAGAGAAAACCTTACTGAAAACCACTTATCATTTCCTTCTGCTCCTCGTTGGGTTTGACACTCTTACTTATCGAAAGGACTACGATAGATCCCCTACACTTGTGGGTCATCAATACTCTTTTCTGGCGCTGTTGCCGGGGAGTGTAGCGCTTTTGGTGAGTGGAACTTGGTAAGGAAACATTTATATAGTGTGCTGAAATTTTCTGTTACTTGTTACTATGGAAACTAATCCTTTGAGGGGCTTGTTTGGGGTATCTTCACCCCAACCAAGAAGAGCAAAGAGTTGCTCTCAACCCTCTGAACTTTATGAAAATATTTACTTTGAGATTCCTTGGTATGATAGAGAAACTTCTAGCTAATCCATTTGCGGAGATGGAACATTGCATCGATTTACACCTTATCTTTGTGGATGAAGTTTGTGGATTATTTAAGCTTGCGGTATTCCGATGATGTTGTCAAAGGAAGGTCTTCCCTTTATCTTTGAAGGAGATGCATTGACATGGTATAGGCTATGTGATGATACGAGATCTTGGAATTATAAGCGATTGAAGTTGGAATTTCACGGAAGTTCTATCCTATGCATCTTGTTCATCGTGATCATAATTACATATATAATTTCGGCCTCATGAAGGAGAAAGCATTGCTCAAGCTTGGGGAGGCTTAAGTCAATGTTATATTCATGCCCCAATCATGAGCTCTCTCGGAAATGATTATTCAGAATTTTTATGCTCGGCTTTCTCTTGATAATCGCAACTTGCTCGGTACTTCTGTGTTGGTTCTTATATCTTTGAAGACTATTGATTTCAAATGGGACTTATTGGAAAGAATTAAACGCAACTCTGAAGATTGGGGTTCCGACGATGGTAAGGAGTCAGGTATGACACCTAAGTTCGATTGTGTTAAATCTTTTATGGATACCGATGCTTTTCGTGGATTTAGCGCTAAGTATGGACTTGACTCTGAGATAGTGGATTTAGCTACTTTTTGTGAATCTTTTGCTACTCACGTTGATCTCCCTAAAGAGAAGTGGTTTAAATACAATCCTCCTGTTGAAGTGAAAGTAGTTGCACCTATTACAGTCGAAGAAAAGACTATTACCTATAGTGATCCTATTGTTCCTACTACTTATGTTGAAAAACCTCTTTTTCCTATTAGGATAAAGGATCATGCTAAAGCTTCGATTGTTGTTCATAAGAGTAATACTAGGACTTATACACCTCCTGAGCAAATTAATGTTGAACCTAGTATTGCTATGGTTAAAGATCTCTTGGATGAGGACTTAGATGGGCATGTTATTTCTTCTTGGGTGAGACTGCTAATATTGCTAGACCTGATACTAAGACACGTAGACCTGTCGTAGGCATGCCTATTATTTTTGTTAAAATAGGAGATCATTGTTATCATGGCTTATGTGATATGGGTGCTAGTGCTAGTGCGATACCTTATGATCTTTATAAAGAAATTATGCACGACATTGCACCCGTTGAATTAGAAGACATTGATGTTACTATTAAGCTTGCTAATAGGGATACCATTAAACCTATTGCGGTTGTTAGAGATGTTGAAGTTTTGTGTGGGAAGGTTAAATACCCTGCTGATTTTCTTGTTCTTGGTTCCCCACAAGATGATTTTTGTCCCATTATTTTTGGTAGACCCTTCTTGAATACTGCTAGTGCTAAGATTAATTGTGAAAAGAATATTGTCACTTTTGGCATAGATGGTATGTCTCATGAGTTTAATTTCGCTAAGTTTAGTAGACAACCTCGTGAAAGGGAACCACCTAGGAAGGATGAGATTATTGGTCTTGCTTCCATTGCTGTTCCTCCAACTGATCTATTAGAACAATATTTGCTAGACCATGAAAACGGTATGTTTATGAAGGAAAGGGAGGAAATAGATGAAGTGTTCCTTAAACAGGAACCTATCTTTGAAACATAACCTTCCGTTGAAGTTCTTGGGATCCCCTCCACCCAAGGGTGATCCGTGTTTGAACTCAAACCATTACGATAATCTTAAGTATGCTTATCTTGATGAAAAAGAAATATATCATGTTATTATTAGTGCTAACCTTTGGAGAAAAAAGAAGAAAGGTTATTGAAAACTCGAAGAAGCACCGAGCAGCTATTGGATATACTCGGATGATCTTAAGGCGTTAGTCCCACGTTATGTCAACACAAAATTACATTGGAGGATGATGCCAAACCAGTTAGAGATCCTCAAAGGCGATTAAATACCAAGATGAAGGAAGTGGTAAGAAAGGAGATACTAAAGCTCCTTGAGGCAGGTATTATTTATCCCATTGCTGATAGTGAATGGGTAAGCCCTGTCCATTGTGTCCCTAAAAAGGGAGGTATTACCGTCATTCCTAATGATAAAGATGAATTGATCTCGCAAAGAATTATTACAGGTTATAGGATGGTAATTGATTTCCGTAAGTTAAATAAAGCTACTAAGAAAGATCATTACCCTTTACCTTTTATTGATCAAATGCTAGAAAGGCTATCCAAACACACGCATTTTGCTTTCTAGATGGTTATTCTAGTTTCTCTCAGATACCTGTGTCAGCGAAGGATCAATCTAAAACTACTTTTACTTGCCCTTTTGGTACTTTTGCTTATAGACGTATGCCTTTTGGTTTATGTAATGCACCTGCTACCTTTCAAAGATGCATGATGGCTATATTCTCTTATTTTTGTGAAAAGATTTGCGAGGTATTCATGGATGACTTCTCCATCTATGGATCCTCTTTTGATGATTGTTTGAGCAACCTTGATCGAGTTTTGCGAGATCTGAAGACACTAGTCTCGTCTGAATTGGGAAAAGTGTCACTTTATGGTTAATGAAGGCATTGTCTTAGGGCACAAGATCTCCAGAGAGGTATTGAAGTTGATAAAGCCGAGTTGATGCTATTGAAAGATGCCATGTCCCAAGGACATAAAAGGTATCGAAGTTTCCTTGGTCACGCCGGTTTTATAGGAGGTTCATTAAGGACTTTTCGAAAATCTCTAGGCCTTTGACTAATTTATTGCAAAAGATATTCCTTTGTCTTTGATGATGATTGTGTAGAAGCGTTTGATGACTTAAGAAAGCTTTGATCTTCGCACCTATTGTTCAGCCACGATTGGAATTTACCTTTTGAAATTATATGCGATGCTAGTGATTATGTTGTAGGTGTTGTTTTAGGGCAGAGAGTCGATAAGAAATTGAATGTTATCCAGTACGCTAGTAAGACTCTTGATACTGCCCAGAGAAATTATGGTACTACTGAAAAAGAGTTCTTAGCAGTTGTGTTTGCATGTGATAAGTTTAGACCTTATATTGTCGATTCCAAAGTTACTATTCACAATGATCATGCTGCTATTAAATATCTTATGGAAAAGAAAGATGCTAAGCCTAGACTCATTAGATGGGTTCTCCTGCTCCAAGAATTTCCTTGCATATTATTGATAGAAAGGGAGCTGAGAACCACGTTGCAGATAAGTTGTCTAGGTTAGAGAATGTTCGTGATGACCCACTACCTATTAATGATAGCTTTCCTGATGAACAATTAGCGGTCGTCAATGCTTCTCGTACTGCACCTTGGTATGCTGATTATGCTAATTACATTGTTGCTAAATATTTACCGCCTAGTTTCACATACCAGCAAAAGAAAAAGTTCTTTTATGATTTAAGACATTACTTCTGGGATGATCCACACCTTTATAAAGAAGGAGTTGATGGTGTTATTAGACGTTGTGTGCTGAGCATGAGCAGAGCAGGTTCTACGTAAGTGTCACTCGAGTCTTATGGAGGACACCACTTTGGAGATAGAACCGCACACAAGGTATTACAATCTGGTTTTTATTGGCCTACTCTCTTCAAGGATGCTCGTAAGTTTGTCTTATCTTGTGATGAATGTCAAAGAATAGGTAACATTAGTAGACGTCAAGAAATGCCTATGAATTATTCTCTTGTTATTGAACCGTTTGATGTTTGGGGCTTTGATTATATGGGACCTTTTCCTACCTCTAATGGTTATACACATATTTTAGTTTTTGTTGATTACGTTACTAAGTGGGTAGAAGCTATTCCAACTAGTAGTGCTGATCATAACACTTCTATTAAAATGCTTAAAGAAGTTATTTTTCGAGGTTTGGAGTCCCTAGATATCTTATGGTGATGGTGGTTCACATTTTATTCATGGTGCTTTCAGTAAGATGATCGCTAAGTATGATGTCAATCATAGAATAGCATCTCCTTATCATCCGCAGTCTAGTGGTCAAGTAGAGTTGAGCAATAGAGAGCTCAAATTAATTTTGCAAAATACTGTGAATAGATCTAGAAAGAATTGGTCCAAAAAACTTGATGATGCGTTATGGGCCTATAGAACTGCATACAAAAATCCTATGGGTATGTCTCCTTATAAGATGGTTTATGGAAAAGCGTGTCATTTACCTCTTGAACTTGAACATAAAGCATATTGGGCTATTAAAGAGCTCAACTATGACTTCAGACTTGCCGGTGAGAAGAGGTTGTTTGATATTAGCTCACTTGACGAATGGAGAACCCAAGCCTATGAGAATGCCAAGCTTTTCAAAGAAAAAGTCAAACGCTGGCATGATAAGAGGATACAAAAGCATGAGTTTAACGTAGGAGATTATGTGTTATTGTTCAACTCTCGTTTAAGATTTTTTGCAGGAAAACTTCTCTCAAAATGGGAAGGTCCCTACATTATCGAGGAGGTCTATCGTTCTGGTGCTATAAAAATCAACAACTTCGAAGGCACAAGTCCAAGGGTGGTTAACAGTCAAAGAATTAAACACTATATTTCAGGTAACCCTATCAATGTTGAAACTAATATTATTGAAACCATAACCCCTAAGGAATACATAAGGGACACTTTCCAGAACGTTCCAGACTCCGAAAAGGTATAGGTATGTGGTACGGTAAGTAAACCGACTGCAAAACAACTTTAATGGCAATTTTTATCAGTTTTGGATTATTTAAGAATTTTAGGAAGAAAGAAGTAGTTCGAAAGGGACACGAGGATCCCATGAGAGTGGAAGGCGCCCCCTGTAGGGCGCGCCCCCTGTCTCGTGGGCACCTCGTGTGCCTCTCGGACTCCGTTTTCTTGTATGTCACGTATTTTTGTCGGTAAAAATTCATTATATATACTCCCGAAAGTTTTGACCACCGTACCACGCAAATATCCTCTGTTTTCGTTTCGAGCTGTTCCTGTTGCAGATTTGGAACAAGATGTCGTCCAAAGATTCGGAGGGGGAGAGCTACATGGCTAATTATATCACAAACCCGAAAGTATATGGGGATGTGGAACATTATGGCTGGACCACCTCCGAGGAAATAATCACATGGGTATGGGCACTCCCCTTGGCAACTGCCAAGCTTGGGGGAGGCGCCCCGGTATCGTATCACCATCACACTCCTATCTTTACTGCTTTATTTAGTTCGATACTTTTTAGTAGTATCTTGATCTAGTAGTTTGAAGTTTTGATATCAAGTAGTTTTGAGTTTTGCTTTGTGATCCCTTTATGTAATCGAGTTCGTGTGCTATCTATAATAAAGATTAGTGTTGAGTCAAGGGCTTTGCTATGTTGCTATGATCTTGAGAAAGTAGAAAGAATAAAAGAGTTCATATTGATCTTATGGATAGTGATAACTTCACACATAGAAAGTATGAGGCATAAAAATTGTTGAGAGTTGATGAACGTAGCCTTGGTCATCGTTGCAATTAATAGGAAGTGATAAGGAAAGAGGGGTTCACATATAAATATATTATCTTGGACACCTTTTATAATTGGGAGCACTCATTAAGTATGACATGCTAAAAGAGTTGACGTTGGACAAGGAAGACAACGTAATGGTCTATGTTTTCCGACATCTCAGTTAAAGTATATTGTCATTTACCTTCCAAACATGTTGAGCTTGCCTTTCCCCCTCATGCTAGCCACATTCCTTGCACCAAGTAGAGATACTACTTGTGCTTCCAAATACCCTTAAACCCAGTTTTGCCATGAGAGTCCACCATACCTACCTATGGATTGAGTAAGATCCTTCAAGTAAGTTGTCATCGGTGCAAGCAATAAAAATTGCTCTCTAGATATGTATGACTTATTAGTGCGGAGAAAATAAGCTTTGTACGAACTTGTTGTGGAAGTAATAAAAGCGACAGACTGCATAATAAAGGTCCACATACAAGGGGCAATATAAAGTGACGTTCTTTTGCATTAAGATTTTGTGCATCAACCCTAAACGCACATGACAACCTCTACTTCCCTCTGCGAAGGGCCTATCTTTTACTTTATGTTTTTACTTTATGCTTGAGTCAAGGTGATCCTCACCTTTCCCTTTTTCATTTTATCCTTTGGCAAGCTCCTCGTGTTTGAAAGATCATGATATATATATCCAACTGGATGTAAGTTAGCATGGGCTATTATTGTTGACATCACCTAAAGGTGAATACGTTGGGAGGCAACATATCAAAGCCCCCATCTTTCTCAGTGTCCGGCTGAAACTCTATAACCACAAGTATTGCGTGAGTGTTAGCAATTGTAGGAGACTATGAGATAATTGAGTATGTGAGCCTGCTGAAAAGCTCTATTATTGACTCTTTCTGATGTTACGATAAATTGCAATTGCTTCAATGACTGAGATTATAGTTTGTTAGTTCCCAATGAAGTTTTTGAACCATACTTGACATTGTGAATTGCTTGTTACTAGAGCATAGGAAATCATATGACAAAATCTATATATGTTGCAATTATAAGAATGATCATGATGCCCTCATGTCCGTTTTTTACACCTCTATCTCTAAACATGTGGACATATTTTTCGATTTCGGCTTCCGCTTGAGGACAAGCGAGGTCTAAGCTTGGGGGAGTTGATACGTCCATTTTGATCATGCTTTTATATCAATATTTATTGCATTATGGGCTGTTATACACTATATCTCAATACTTATGGCTATTCTCTCTTATTTTACAAGGTTTACCATGAAGAGGGGAATCTTGCAGAATGGAATTCGGTGGAAAAGGAGCAAACGTTGGAAACCTATTCTCCACAGCTCCAAAAGTCCTGAAACTCCACGAAACAACCTTTTGGAATTAATAAGAATTTCTGAGCGAAAGAAATAGGCCAAGGGGACCACACCCTGTCCAGGAGACAGGGGCGCCCCCCCCCCTATAGGGCACGCCCTCCTATCTTCTGGGCCCCCTGGTGGGCCTCCGGCGTCCATCTTCTTCTATATCATCACTTTTACCCTAGAAAAAATCGTGGGCAAGCTTACGGGATGAAACTCCTCCGCCACGAGGTGGAACCTTGGCGGAATCAATCTAGGGCTCTGGCGGAGCTGTTCTGCTGGGGACACTTCCCTCCGAGAGGGGGAAATCATCACCAACGTCATCACCAACGATCCTCTCATCGGGAGGGGGTCAATCTCCATCAACATCTTCACCAGCACCATCTCCTCTCAAAACCCTGGTTCATCTCTTGTATCTAATCTTGTATCAAAACCATAAATTGGTACCTATGGGTTGCTAGTAGTGTTGATTACTCCTTGTAGTTGATGCTAATTGGTTTACTTGGTGGAAGATCATATGTTCAGATCCTTTATGCATATTATTACTCCTCTGATTATGAACATGAATATGCTTTGTGAGTAGTTACGTTTGTTCCTGAGGACATGGGTGAAGTCTTGCTATTAGTAGTCATGTGAATTTGGTATTCGTTCGATATTTTGATGAGATGTATGTTGTCTTTTCCTCTAGTGGTGTTATGTGAACGTCGACTACATGACACTTCACCATTATTTGGGCCTAGAGGAAGGCATGGGGAAGTAATAAGTAGATGATGGGTTGCTAGAGTGACATAAGCTTAAACCCTAGTTTATGCATTGCTTCGTTAGGGGCTGATATGGATCCATATGCTTAATGTTGTGGTTAGGTTTACCTTAATACTTCTTTTGTAGTTGCGGATGCTTGCAATAGGGGTTAACCATAAGTGGGATGCTTGTCCAAGTTAGGGCAGTACACAAGTACCGGTCCACCCACATATCAAATTATCAAAGTACCGAACGTGAATCTTATGAACGTGATGAAAACTAGCTTGACGATAATTCCCAATGTGTCCTCGGGAGCTCCTTTATTATTATTAAAAATTGTCCAGGCTTATCCTTTGCTACATAAAGGATTGGGCCACCTTGCTGCACTTTATTTACTTTATTTACTTGTTGCTCGTTACTATTTATCTTATCACAAAACTACCTATTACCTACAATTTCAGTGCTTGCAGAGAAAACATTACTGAAAACCGCTTATCATTTCCTTCTGCTCCTCGTTGGGTTCGACACTCTTACTTATCGAAAGGACTACGATAGATCCCCTACACTTGTGGGTCGGCAATCACTAGGGATAATGAGTGCCTCTTTGTGGTTCAAACTTGGTTTGCCGCTGATGAAATTTCTTCTGACTCTAGGCCTGCTCTGCTTCAGGCTAACTCCAGCTCTCTGGTTCTGCCTCCTTCTGATGCCGCTGTGCCTGACGGCACTGCCTATTCTCATCGTGGAAAAGTGCAGGTACCTGAATGTGAAGTCACTCTTCATCGCAGTGCTAGATCAAACAAGTATGATGGATTTCGAGTCCATGCTCCTTCTGATATCAAGAGGAAATCTTCCAAGGTCAAGCCACGCCACACTCCTGCTGCCCCTTCCTCGGTGATCATCACGGAGCTGGACGAAGCCGCTGCCCAGGAGATACCACCACCCACTCCCATTCAGGTTATCCAACAGGTGGGTGTCCTCAAATGCGCCATCCCGGCTGAAGAGCTCACTGAAGATGCACTCTTGGCGTCCAAGGAGGCAGGGCCTTCGTCTTCTACTTAATCCTCTAGTTTACTAGCTTAATGGGTCTTTTGGTTAACTGGAATGTGCTGTGTTGGAACATTCGTGGGTTAAACTCTGGTGATAAACAATTTGCTCTATCTAATGCTATCAATGCTAGTGGTTTTCAGTTTTATGTTTGCAAGAAACTAAGAAGCCTACGATCGACCATGCTTTTATCAAATCTTGTTGTCCCCGTCGATTTGACCAATTTGCTTTTGTTCCTTCGCACGAGGCTTGATACGTCTCCAATGTATCTACGATTTTTTTATTTTTCCATGCTATTATATTACCCGTTTTGGATGTTTATGGGCTTTACTTTATACTTTTATATCATTTTTGGGACTAACCTACTAACCGGAGGCCTAGCCCAAATTGTTGTTTTTTTGCCTATTTCAGTGTTTCGAAGAAAAGGAATATCAAACGGAGTCCAAACGGAATGAAACCTTCGGAAGCGATCTTTTTGGAACAAACGCAATCCACGGGACTTGGAGTGGACGTCAAGCAACAGAGGAGGAGGCCACGAGGGTGCCCTGCGCACCCCCTAGGGGTGGGCGCGCCCCCACCCTCGTGGGCCCCTCGAGCGTCCACCGACCTACTTCCTCCTATATATAACCACGTACCTCGAAAACATCCAGGAGCACCATGAAAAATTATTTCCACCGCCGCAACCTTCTGTATCCGCGATATCCCATCTTGGAGCCTTCGTCGGTGCTCCACCGGAGGGGGAATCGACCATGGAGGGCATCTACATCATCTCCAAGGCCTCTCTGATGAGTTGTGAGTAGTTTACCACAGACCTATGGGTCCAGTTATTAGCTAGATGGCTTCTTCTCTCTCTTTGAATCTCAATACAAAGTTCTCCTCGATCTTCTTGGAGATCTATTCGATGTAACTCTTTTTGCGGTGTGTTTGTCGAGATCCGATGAATTGTGGGTTTATGATCAAGTTTATCTATGAGAAATATTTGAATCTCCTCTGAATTCTTTTATGTGTGATTAAGTTATCTTTGCAAGTCTCTTCGAATTATCAGTTTCGTTTGGCCTACTAGATTGATCTTTCTTGCAATGGGAGAAGTGCTTAGCATTGGGTTCAATCTTGTGGTGTCCTTTCCCAGTGACAGCAGGGGCAGCAAAGGCACGTATTGTATTGTTGCCATCGAGGATAAAAAGATGGGGTTTATATCATATTGCATGAATTTATCGCTCTACATCATGTCATCTTTCTTAATGCGTTCCTCTGTTCTTTATGAACTTAATACTCTATATGCAGGCAGGAGTCGGTCGATGTGTGGAGTAATAGTAGTAGATGCAGAATCATTTCGATCTACTTGTCACGGACGTGATGCCTATATACATGATCATGCCTAGATAATCTCATAACTATGCGCTTTTCTATCAATTGCTCGACAGTAATTTGTTCACCCACCGTAATAGCTATACTATCTTGAGAGAAGCCATTAGTGAAACCTATGGCCCCGGGTCTATCTTTTATCATATAAGTTTACCATCTACGTTTATTTGCATCTTTTACTTTCCAATCTATATCATACAAATATCAAAAATATTTATCTTATCATATTATCTCTATCAGATCTCACTTTCGCAAGTGGTCGTGAAGGGATTGACAACCCCTTTATTGCGTTGGTTGCATGGTTCTTGTTTGTTTGTGTAGGTGTGTGGGACTTTTGAGGAGCCTCCTACTGGATTGATACCTTGGTTCTCAAAAACTGAGGGAAATACTTACGCTACTTTGCTGCATCACCCTTTCCTCTTCAAGGAAAACCAATGCATGCTCAAGACGCAGCAAGAAGGATTTCTGGCGCCGTTGCCGGTGAGGTCTTCGCTCAAGTCAAGACATACCAAGTACCCATCACAAACTCATCTCCCCCGCATTACATATTTGCCATTTGCCTCTCGTTTTCCTCTCCCCCACTTCACCTTTGCCTTTTATTTGCCTTCTTCCCGTATGTCTTTTTGTTTGTGTTTCCTCGTGCCTTCTATTTGCTTGCATCTTTGCTTGCTAAAAATCTATTGATATGGATCCACTTAAAGTGTTCTACTTGGATCATCTTGATCCTTATCTTTCGTCTTTGAAACCCCAACTAGCCTACTTGATGGGAAATCTTTAGATGAGCATGCTCATTTTGTGTGTCACCATTTGTCTGAAAAGGGGAGACTCTTATGGGATCAAATAAATAGATTGTTGTGTTATGCTTGGAATCTTTGTGAAATTTATGATTTTACTTGTTGCTCTAAGAACCCTAAAAAACACCTTCCCTACCTATGTGAGTTTAACGATAATGAAATCTTATCTTATTATTCAAAGGGTGTTTATAGTTACTATGATGTCGAACAAATTGAAGAATTTGTTGCTTTTAAGGGTGCTTATGAAGTTGCTTCTTTGATTGAAAAGTACGATATTACTCTCTATGAATCTAAATTTTTTGACATACTTAAATATTGCTATGAAAACTATGCTCATAATGTCTATGTCAAAGAATTTATTGAGAGAGTGACCGTTGCTTTGGAAGAAAATAATGATATGCATGAATCTATAAATAATGATGATTCTGATGATTTGATTGAAATATCCCTTGATGAACATGATGCTTGCTATTCTTGTGGCCATGATGCCAATATTTATTAAGATGAATCTGCTATAGTTCCTTATGTTAAACATGAGATCGTTGCTATTGCACCCATACTTGGTAGTTCCTTCGATGAAAAGCATGATTGCAATGATGTTATTATAAATTCTCTTAATGCCGATTGTGTTAATAATATGCAAAACCCTAAGCTTGGGGATGCTAGTTTTTCTATGTCTACTATTTGTTGCAATGATCATGATTGGGGTGATTCTTCTTATGATCTTGAAAATTTATCTAAGCCCCATGATAAATATGAGCTTGATAACAGTGTTGCAATAATATAAAAAGTGGGTTTGGAAGAGTGTCAACTTTAGATCCCACATATTTGGAGAATGTTCAATCTTATGAAATTTTTGATAAAAGTGGGTTTGGAGAGGTCACGACTTTTGTTAATGTTAATCCCACTATTTTGGAAGAGTGTCAACTTTGCATGAATGTGGATCATGTTGAAAATATTTTATGTGATAGCTATTTTGTTGAATTCGCTTATGATCCCACATGTAATTATTATGAGAGAGGAAAATATGATTGTAGAAATCTTCATGTTACTAAATTACCTCTCGTTATGTTGAGATTGCTATTGTTTCTTTCCGCTTCCTTGCATATGCTAGTTTTTGCTTGCTATGAGAATTTGTTTTACTATAAGATGACTATGCATAGGAAGTATGTTAGACTTAGATGTGCTTGTCACATGTTTCATGATGCTCTCTTTGTGCTTCAGTTCTTGTCTTTCATGTGAGCATCATTAAAATTATCAATGCCTAGCTAAAAGGCTTTAAAGAAAAGCGCTTGTTGGGAGGCAACCCAATTTTATTTTAGTTCCTTGCTTTTTGCTTCTGTTTAGTAATATATTTCATCTAGCTTCTGTTTATATGTGTTTTCATATTTTAATTAGTGTTTGTGCCAAGTGGAACCTATAGGATAACCTACGGTGATAGTTAATTTGATTCTGCTGAAAAACACAAACTTTTGTGCGCATGAAAATAATTTTAGTAATTCACAGAAACGTGATTTTGCGTTGATTCTTTTTGATGTAGATAAATAGACAAATTTCCCAGGACTTCCTATTTTGGTAGGATTTTTAGAGTTCCAGGACTATTCGAAAGTTACAGATTGCTACAGACTATTCTGTTTTTGACAGATTCTGTTTTTCGTGTGTTGTTTGCTTATTTTAATGCATCTATGGCTAGTATCGGTGGTCATGAACCATAGATAAGTTGGAATACATTAGATTTAACGCCAATATAAATAAAGAATGACTTCATTACAGTACCTTATGTGGTGGTTTTTCTTTCTTGCACTAACGGAGCTTATGAGATTTCCTGTTGAGTTTTGTGTTGTGAAGTTTTCAAGTTTTGGGTAAAGATTTGATGGACTATGGAATAAGGAGTGGCAAGAGCCTAAGCTTGGGGATGCCCATGGCACCCCAAGATATTCAAGGATAACAAAAAGCCTAAGCTCCGGGATGCCCCGGAAGGCATCCCCTCTTTCGTCTTCGTCTATCGGTAACTTTAGTTGGAGCTATATTTTTATTCGCCACATGATATGCGTTTTGCTTGGAGCGTCTTGTATGATATTATTCTTTGCATTTTAGTTTACCACAATCATCCTTGCTGTACACACCTTTTTGGGAGAAACCCACTTGATTGGAATTTATTAGAATACTCTATGTGCTTCACTTATATCTTTTGAGCTAGATAGTTTTGCTCTAGTGCTTCACTTATATCTTTTAGAGCACGGCGGTAGCTTGATTTTGTAGAACATGTTGATCTCTCATGCTTCACTTATATTATTTTGAGAAACTTTTAGAACAGCATGGTATTTGCATGGTTATAAAATTGGTCCTAAAATGATGGGCATCCAAGTTGGGTATAATAAAAACTATCATAGGAAGTGAATTGGATGCTATGATCAATTTGATACTTGATAATTGTTTTGAGATATGGAGGTGGTGATATTAGAGTCATGCTAGTTGGGTAATTGTGAATTTAAAGAATGCTTGTGTTGAAGTTGGCAAGTCTTGTAGCATGCACGTATGGTAACCGTTGTGTAACAAATTTGAAATATGACGTGTTCTTAGATTGTCATCCTTATGAGTGGCGGTCGGGACGAGCGATGGTCTTTTCCTACCAATCTATCCCCCCTAGGAGCATGCGCATAGTGCTTGGTTTTTGATGACTTGTAGATTTTTGCAATAAGTATATGAGTTCTTTATGACTAATGTTGAGTCCATGGATTATATGCACTCTTACCCTTCCATCATTGCTAGCCTCTTCGGTACCGTGCATTGCCCTTTCTCACCTTGAGAGTTGGTACAAACTTCGCCAGTGCATCCAAAACCCGTGATACGATACGCTCTATCACACATAAACCTCCTTATATCTTCCTCAAAATAGCCACCATACCTACCTATTATGGCATTTCCATAGCCATTCCGAGATATATTGCCATGCAACTTTCCACCGTTCCGTTCATCATCATGACACGCATCATCATTGTCATATTACCTTGCATGATCATGTAGTTGACATCGTATTTGTGGCAAATCCACCATGCATAATTTTGCATACATGTCACTCTTGATTCATTGCCCATCCTGGTACACCGCCGGAGGCATTCATATAGAGTCATATCTTGTTCTAATTTTGAGTTGTAATTCATGAGTTGTAAATAAATAGAAGTGTGATGATCATCATTATTAGAGCATTGTCCCCAAATAAAAAAAAAGAAGAAAGGCCAAAGAAAAAAAAGAAAATAAAATAAAAAGTGGGCAATGTTAGTATCCTTTTCCACACTTGTGCTTCAAAGTAGCACCACGTTCTTCATATAGAGAGTCTCATTTGTTGTCACTTTCATATACTAGTGGGAATTTTTCATTATAGAACTTCGCTTGTATATTCCTATGATGGGCTTCCTCAAAATGCCCTAGGTCTTCATGAGCAAGCAAGTTGGATGCACACCCATTTAGTTTCTTTTGTTGAGCTTTCATACATTTATAGCTCTAGTGCATCCGTTGCATGGCAATCCCTACTCCTCATGTTGACATCAATTGATGGGCATCTCCATAGCCCGTTGATTAGCCTTGTCAATGTGATACTTTCTCTTCCTTTTTGTCTTCTCCACACAACCTCCATCATCATATTCTATTCCACCCATATTGCTATATCCATGGCTCATGCTCATGTATTGCGTGAAAGTTGAAAAAAGTTTGAGATTACTAAAGTATGAAACAATTGCTTGGCTTGTCATCGGGGGTGTGCAAGATGAGAGCATTCTTGTGTGACGAAAATGGGTCATAACCAAACAATATGATTTTGTAGGGATGAACTTTGTTTAGCCATGTTATTTTGAGAAGACATGATTACTTTGATTAGTATGCTTGAAGTATTACTATTTCTTATGTCAATATGAACTTTTATTTTGAATCATTTGGATCTGAACATTCATGCCGCAATAAAGAGAATTACATTGAGAATTATGCTAGGTAGCATTCCACATCAAAAATTCTATTTTTTATCATTTACCTACTTGAGGACGAGCAGGAATTAAGCTTGGGGATGCTTGATACGTCTCCAACGTATCTATAATTTTTGATTGTTCCATGCTATTATATTACCTGTTTTGGATGTTTATGGGCTTTACTTTACACTTTTATATCATTTTTGGGACTAACCTACTAACCGGAGGCCCAGCCCAAATTGCTTTTTTTTGCCTATTTCAGTGTTTCAAAGAAAAGGAATAGCAAACGGAGTCCAAATAGAATTAAACCTTCGGGAGCAATCTTTTTGGAACAAACGCAATCCAGGGGATTTGGAGTGGACGTCAAGCAACAGAGGAGGCGGCCGGGAGGGTGCCCGGCGTGCCCCCTAGGGGTGGGCACGCCCCCACCCTCATGGGCCCCTCAAGCGTCCACCAACCTACTTCTTCCTCCTATATATACCCACGTACCCCGAAAACATCCAGGAGCACCACGAAATATTATTTCCACCGCCACAACCTTCTGTATCCGCGAGATCCCATCTTGGAGCCTTCGCCGGTGCTCCGCCGGAAGGGGAATCGACCATGGAGGGCCTCTACATCATCTCCAAGGCCTCTCCGATGAGTTGTGAGTAGTTTACTATAGACCTACGTGTCCATAGTTATTAGCTAGATGGCTTCTTCTCTCTCTTTGAATCTCAATACAAAGTTCTCCTCGATCTTCTTGGAGATATATTCGATGTAACTCTTTTTGCGGTGTGTTTGTCGAGATCCGATGAATTGTGGGTTTATGATCAAGTTTATCTATGAGAAATATTTGAATCTCCTCCGAATTCTTTTATGTGTGAGTAAGTTATCTTTGCAAGTCTCCTCGAATTATCAGTTTGGTTTGGCCTACTAGATTGATCTTTCTTGAAATGGAGAAGTGCTTAGCTTTGGGTTCAATCTTGCGGTGTCCTTTCCCAAGGATGTTAGGGCAAGCAAGGCACATATTGTCTTGTTGCCATCGAGGATAAAAGATGGGGTTTATATCATATTGCATGAGTTTATCCCTCGCATCATGTCATCTTTCTTAATCGTTACTCTGTTCTTTATGAACTTAATACTCTAGATGCAGGCAGGGAGTCGGTCGATGTGTGGAGTAATAGTAGTAGATGCGAGAATCGTTTGATCTACTTGTCACCGATCATGATCATGCCTGCTTGGAAACCGCCCGCCACGAACACCTATGGGACCGGGCCCCTTATGCATGCGGTGCGAGGCGGAGGGAGCACGAAGAGCAGATCGAAGCGAGCACGCGGGCATTTTTACCCAGGTTCGGGACGCGGTGAACGCGTAAAACCCTACTCTGCTTGATTGTATTGAGCTCGGAGCTTGAAGAGCTACAGAGCAGCTACACCGAGCGCGAGAGTTGCAAGGTTTCCAACCCCTCCACGTTGTGCATGGGCCTCCTTTTATAGTGCAAGGGTCACCGGCGGTGTCAGCGTGGGAGAAAAGGGTAAAACGTAAAAAGATGGTAGTTGGAGCGGTGCGGGAGCGGTGGAGCTACGGTCGTGAGCGATGGTCGCTACCTACTTTGACGATGGGGACAAGGGCATTTAATGCCCGTCGCCGTCGACCCAAAAGCTCCGCCCTTGTGTCTCCGTCGCCGCGGCGATGGATCCACGGCCGTGGAGTGCCACCGTGTCCCCAGTGCTGCACAGACCATCCGCCACGCGTCCTGGAAAGGCCCTGTAGGCGGCGTGGATGATGAGCTGGTGCGTGGGCACACAGCGCAATTCTCCCGGCAAGCACCTTGCCGGGGTCTTGACCTTGCCGGACCCGAGAGCTTGCCGGGCTCTGTAACTTGTCGCTCCCCGGGCCCTCGCCGGGACGCATATAGCGCCGAGGCGTGTCTTCTATGATGTAATCTTCTAGTCTTCCTGGCGAGCTCCTCTTGCCAGGGCCTTGCGTGAGTGATGTAACCTTGAGCCTGGAACGGCCTTCCTGGCAAACTCCGCTTGCCGGGGTCTCGATCTTCTGTCTTGTATACTTTGTTTTTGAATGGTTTGATATGGAGCAGGAAGGTCTCCGGCGAGCACGTGGTAAACCCTGCCGCGGGAAGCTGCAACCGCCCGTGCACAAGTTGGGGTACCGAGGTATCCCTACCTTAGTACACCGACAGAGCCCCGAACTGGGCCACACACAGTGCCGGCGGCTGTTGGGCCAGCCCAAAAGCAGTCTGCGGGCACACGCGCTGCCCACGGCGCGCCGAATCCACTTCGCATCTCGCCACATCCCCGTAGCGGCATGCGTCGATTGTGGCGTCGTGGGATGGGGCGTGCCCACGTTCTTTAATGGGAAGAGCGAACGCCCCCACTTCCCCATAAAGCGAGAGGAAGCAGGAGCGGTTCCCCTCCTTTCGCTTTCATTGCATCCTCTTCCTCTTCCAGAGATCCCCTTTGCGCTCCGCCTCCACATCTCCTCCGTCGTCTCTTGCGTCTGCGGCGCTGCCGGACTCTTCGTCCTCCTTCCCTCGCCGCCTCCGCCATGGCCCCAAGACCGAGAAGGGAAGGCGGAGAAGACCAAGAAGGAGAAATTGAGCAAGCGGTGGCTTCGCCTTCTTGCGGAAGCGAACGTCGTCTTCTCGCCTTGGCTCGGCAAGGAACTCTGGAACAAATATTACCTGTTACGGGCCAAGGAGACCAAGGCGCATCCTCGGACGAGCTTATCCCTGCCGCTGCTAAGGACAACTATCCCGCGGGTACTTCTTCTTCATGACTTTCTTCCATTGCGGCCTTTGTCCCCTTTTTCCAATTTCTTCTGCGACATCATGCACACATACGGCTTCCACCTTCTTGACTTCACCCCAACGCCATCCTCACAATGGCGGTTTCGCTACATGTGCGAAAACTTCATAGGAATACACCCAAGCGTAGCGCTGTTTAGGCACTTCTTCACTCCTAGAGCAGAGCGCGCCCCTCTCCGGAGGAATTTCTTGGGTTTTCGTGCGAACAAGAAGGAGTCGTGCTTGCCGGGAGCTCCGCGGCAAGTGGGAGGAGTGGCGTCTTGACCGGTCTTTGGATCGTTGAGGACGCGCCACAGCCCTTCACCGCGCGCGCGCGACAACGCCTATCGTGCGTGGCAGTGGATCGGAGCGAAGCTGGATCCGGACGACGTCAAGCTCAACATCGCCCTCATCCGGATTCTTCGTCTTGGATTGCAAGGCTGTCCGTTCTGCGAAGTAGGCGCAGACTTCCTCCGCCGCCGCATTGCCCCTCTCCAAGACAGAAAAGGCCGGCTGGGAGTATGGCAGCGCAGCGGATATAATGAGGCTGCGCCCGGGCTGAACTTCAACTTCACGACGCCGAGTGAAGGGATGGTCCGGAACTCTTTAAATATGACCCGGCCCATCGAGTGGTTCAGACCTCGCCGGGAGTGGTACCCCTCTGCAACAACACAGCTCGGGATCGTCTTTGCGCCATGATGCCCGCGTGTGATTCGACGGCGTGGACCGACGTGGATTCCGCCCGATCCATCGACATCCTCGGCTTCTTCGACAACCTTGTGGAGGTGGCGAAGAACAAGGATGACATCAAGGAGCATACGCGGGACACCACCGACCAAGAGCTTGCATACATAGCTTCTCGGTGAAGAGGCCGCGCCGCCGCAGCCGCGGCGGGATTTGGATATACACGATGAAGCGTAGGCTGCGGATCGTCGCCAAGCGGAGGCGGAGATCCATGATGCTGCAACTTCCTCCCGACGCTCGCCGGGTCCCCTCTCGAGGCACTCCGGGATCCCGGAATCGCGGCCGAGGCAGCGGCAAGAGGTGGCGCTGCCGGAGGAACAGGCGCCCGCAGGTAGCGAGGCGCCGGAAGGAGCGAAGCGCAGCAGCAGAGAGCTGGGCCAGGCGAACCAGCCGGGAGGAGGAGGAGGAGGGCCGAGGCCGCCGAGGACATCTGGCGGGTCCACGGAGCTCACGCCGATGACCTCTCCTCGTCGTCGGAGACCTCCCGCCCGGGCAAGCCCTAGGCGTTCTCCACTGAAGCGCCTCCGCAAGGCGGCGACGGGAGCGAGGGCGCAGGCCCCCCGGCAACAACCAGCTCGCCGGGCAGCGCAAGCTTCCCGGGGAAGCCAAGCTGCGCCGAGGGCGACCGGTGCACCAGCCACGGCAGAGGCGCCCCGCAGGTCGGCGCCAAGCGGACGGGAGTCTTCTCGGAGCGGAGCGGCGGCTCCGCCCGCTTCTCGGGCCCCGGCTGCCACGAGGCTGGGTCTTGCAGCAGCCCCGGCCCCGGGACCGCCAAGCGCCGAGGGAGTTCGCCCCCACTCCTCGCGCCGACGCACCCTGGTGGAGTATGACTTCTCCGCCTTGGCGAAGACGACGAGGAGGAACAGGAGTAAGTATCAAGATCTTCATCTTCTCAAATTTCGCCTTGATCATTGTTGATGCTAATCTTGTTTCTTGCGTTGATTTGGGACCTTGGCCCGGTACGACGAAAGCCAAGGTGCCGTGGTCAAGTCGCGGACGACTTCGCCGCCCTTGGCGATCGGGACGTGCCGAGCCAAGCTTGCGGACCAGCGTTGTTCCGAGGAGCAGTTTCCCCAGCAGCCCCCAGCAGAAGTCTGGTTACGCACTTCGCTCGTCGGGCGTGTTTGAAGATTTTGGTCTTGTACTAATGCCTTGATGTTTTTGTCTTGACTTGTGCAGAGGTGGAGCCACAGTGGCGAGAGCGTCCGGAGGTCGCCCGAGGAGCCGCAGAGCCCCGCCGTCCGCCAAGGCCGAACTCCCGTCAAGAGAGGGCACTCCGCCAAGGGCGGGTACTCCGCCGAGGGCAAGTACCCGCCAAGAGCGAGCAGCCCGGCGAGGGCGGCCACTCCGCCAAGCGAGCTCCCGGCGAGGGAGCGCTGCCACGGCACGTCCGCCAAGGTAGGTTCTGCAACTTTGTCTTCTTGGCGTTGTCTCTTTTGGATATTTGCTTGAACTTCTTTGCTTTTCTTCTTCTTCTAGATCCCCCTCCCCGGCGAGATGGAGACGAAGTCATCGTCATTGAGGAGGAGGCGCGCAGGCGGCGGCGCGCCCTGTCGCCGAGGATCTGGCGGGAGCTGCCGAGCCAGTGCGCAAGAGACCGCTCCGATGCGGACGCAGCTGGCCGGGAGGAGGACGGCGACCGCACCGCCGGCCCGGAGGCGGCGGGAGCATCAAGTGCTGCGCCGGTCGCCGACCCCTCCGCCGGAGAGGAGCAGTCCGGCTACTACTTGAAAGCCCCCAACGGCGTCTTCATCCAGGTGCCGTGGGGCTCTTCGTCGCGAGCTCCCGCGGAGGGCGAGGCCTTTGATGGGGAGGTCCTCGCCTCCGCGGGCTTGAAGATCGTCGAGGGGCGGCGGGAGCAGCGGGCCCGAGGAGGAGAAGCTGCTTCACTAGCTCCTGGCCCTTTACCGGGCGGTGGCGGCTTCGCTTCGGGAGGCCCTCGCCGCCAAGGCCGCCGAGGAGATGGAGAAGCGTGCGGTGGAGCTCAGCGCCGCCAACCAGGCTGCTCTCCGCGAGGTGGCGGAGGAGCGCAAGCGACTCGCCGGGGAGTATCAAGAGTGGTTCTTTGGAGAAGGCCGAGGCGAAGAGCAGCAGCGGCTCGCCGGGTGGAGCTGTCCCGCGAGAAGGAGAACTCGCCAATGGAAGGTCAACCTCGACTCCCACGAGGAAGACCTTGCCGCTCGGGAGCAGGCCCTTGGCGGGAAGAAGGAGGCAAAGCCGCCATGCTGCCGCGGAGACCGCCAAGGAGGAGCTTGCCGCCAAGGTCGCAGCAGTGGAGGAGTCGCCAAGGCGGCGTGGAGAAGGTCGCGCGCCAACACGGAGCGAGAAGGGCGCCCACACCAACTCGGAACTCAGGTGTGTCTTTCCAAGAAGGGCGACGAGTTGAAGGCCGCCAAGGACTCCATCGAGGATCTTGAGCTGAAAGTCTCTCTGTTGAGGGACTCGCTTGCGCCGCCGGGATCGGAGACCAAGTTGAAGGAGGAGCTCCGCAAGGAGCGAACCTTAGTGGACACCGCCAACAAAGCAGCCGAGCACTTCCGCCGTGCCGTCGAGGTATGGACCGAGGACTTGGTATCTTGTCGTCCGACATTGACCAGGAGCTGCTGGGCGCCAAGCTGGAGCATCTCATCTACTCCCGGATCCAAATCTCCTCCCGCCAAGCTCAGCCTCTTCTTGGGGATCGCGCGGCCCTTGCAAATCTGCGGAAGAAGATCACAAGAACTCGCCGAGGAGACTACGCCGGCTGTGCACGGAACCATGGGCGTGTGTTGGCGAAGATTGTATACCGCAATCCCGCATAAACCTCACCAGCGTTCTTCGCAGCTTGCCGGCCGACGCGAACATGGAGGCTCAAGGAGCAGGTCGCCCACATCATTGCTAAAGTGAACAAGATCTCCGGGGTGGAGGCGACCGCGAGACTAGGCCTCCTTTATCTTTATCTCTTTTGTTCTTTGCATAGGGTGCTATGAACTCATTAGTCATCGCGACAAGTTATTCCTTGTAAGATATTATCTTTATTTTGATCAATAGATGCAGTGTTATCTCCTTGTTACGATCCTCGACTTTGTATGTTTCAACCCCACGCTTCTAGGGGACTTGCGGCAAGGGGCCTTTGCATGCGCTGAGTCTTGAACTCAAAGCAGCCCGCTGGCCAAGGTCTTACCGGCAAGCAGCCTTTGCTGACTAGTCGCAACGCACTTAGCTTCTTGAGCGGACTCGAAAGCGAAACAAGGCGCGACACTTGTCGCAGCTCACTTAAATCGTTGGCGTGCTCGAAAACAAGATAAGGGTGCGGCTATCCACGGTAGGTTCCTCCGCGCGCGTGTTTTCCATACAAAGTGTGGTTGTTCAAGGAAGGCAACTTAAAATTTAAAATTTTGAACTGCTCAAATTCTAATAACTTAGCTTTCGTGATCATGCGTTCTCCGCAAGCTTCTCTTTCTTGAACAACACTTGGTTCATCCTCCATTTCCTTCCCCGGCAAACTTGTGCGCGAGGAACGTTCCTTCCGCTTAAGAGGCAAGGAAAGAGAAGAGGGAAACAAGTATATGGCCTTCGGCGTGCTATTGCTTACGGATATGTGTGTCGCACAAGAGATGCCAAATAACACATGCAAATAGCAAAGAAAAGCATGGGAAAGGCAACTAGCGCGAAACACGAAACTTTCTTGATGCACGGGTCTGCGCCGGCTTTGTACAAAGGGTTACATGCAACAATGGCAAAGCTTGTACAAAAGGTGGTTGCGAGCGGATCACGGCAACCGCGCCTTATGGGTGAAACTTGCGAAGAT
The DNA here is from genome assembly GCA_021437245.1 of Aegilops speltoides. Lineage (NCBI taxonomy): Eukaryota > Viridiplantae > Streptophyta > Magnoliopsida > Poales > Poaceae > Aegilops > Aegilops speltoides. The sequence goes on from CM038142.1 coordinate 457,427,525, forward strand.
GCTCTATGTTCCAGAGTTGCTCACGGTAAGCCTTCTTGGTCTCGGCGACGGCGCCGGTCTCGTGACTTGTCTCACCCGATAAGGGCCTTCCCACTTCGGCGTCAACTTGTTGGAATTCTTGGCGGACTGAACACGCCGAAGAACAAGGTCGCCTTCCTCGAGACTCTGGCTTTGACCTTGCGGCTATGGTAGCGGCGCAAGGCTTCTTTGGTATCGAGCAGCTCGTCAAAGACAGCACAGGCGTCCCTCCTCAAGGAGCAATGCATCATCTTGCCGCAGATTGCTCTTGCTCGAGCTCATCATAAGCGAGCACTCGAGGAGATCCGTATACGAGTTCCGTGGGAGAAGCGCCTCTGCTCCATAGACTAGAGCAAAAGGTGTCCGTCCGGTGGCTCGATTTGGTGTCGTTCGATTGACCAAAGAGCCGCGGTAGCTCCTCTATCCAATTTCTTCCGCTTTTCTGTGACTGTCGAAAGTTCTTGTCTTGAGTCCGCGCAGCACTTCAAGATTGGCCCTCTCCGCTTGACCGTTGCTCCTCGGGTGAGCAATGAAGTTTAAACAGACCTTGGCGCCAAGGTCTTGGGCGTCTTGCATGAAGGTGCGACTAGTGAATTGTGTACCGTTGTCGGTGATAATCTGTTAGGGATCCGGCGGCACACAATCGATCCAAGAACTTGACCGCTGATTGTCTTTGTCACCTTTCTCGCTGGCTCCACTTCGGCCACTTTGTGAACTTGTCGATTGCTACGTACAAGTACTCAAAGCCCCGACAAGACGGGAAGGGGCCGAGGATATCGAGCCCCTGCATCGAGAAGGGCCGGGACAAAGGGATTGTTTGGAGAGCTTGAGTGGTGATGAATCGCTTTGCATGGAACCGCACGCTTCACACTTGGTTACTAGTGCGATTGCATCTTGGAAGGCTTCTTGCCAAAGAACCCTTGCCGAAAGCTTTCGGCAAGCGCCCTTGCGCCAATGTGGTGGCCGCATATGCCTCCGTGTATTTACGCCAACAGCTTACATCCATCTTCCACGGAGATGCACTTGATCGACACCATTGAGCCTTCTTCTCTACAGCTCGTTATCCTGACTGGTACATACTTGACCGTCTGGTTATCTTCTCTATTTCTTACGGGTCGTCGGGAAGTTCTCCGGTTTGCAAAAAGCAGACGTCTGCTGCGCCCATGCCGGAGCTTGGGGCTCAGCGGCAAGGACTAAAGGCATGAGGGCGCTGCGGGAACCTCGGCTTCTCTACAAGAACCTCCGCTCGCCGAGCTGAAAGTCCCGACAAGCTCGCCGGGCGAGGCTTGTCGGGAACACTTGTTTAACTGTCTGAGATCCGAGGATCTGCAGGAGCAAACTGTTCCTCAGCGTTCTAGTCGTTGATCTTGGGGACCTTGGCGGCGGCCTCAGGAAGACCCGCCGGCAAGTAGTCGCCGGAGACCAACTTTCTCTTCTTGGACTGCCCAATTGATGGCATGACGGATGGTTGAGCCAGCTTGAGCAAGAAGGTCCCGGTTCCACAGTAACTTCATCGAAGCACACTTTGAAAGGCCATCTGCGATTTCATTCTGAGCTCTCGGGACGTGCTCCATCTGCAAACCTTCAAAGCGCTCCTCAAGCTTCCTCACTTCATCGACATAAGCTTCCATCAAAGGGCTCTGATAGCTCTTGTTAACTTGCCGGACCACCAACTGAGAATCTCCCCGCACAATCAACTTCCCGATCCCAAGTTCGCCGCAATCCACGAGGCGCGAGCAAACCTTCATATTCAGCGGTGTTGTTTGTCGCTTGCTCCTTGGGAAGTGCATCTGGATAACATACTTGAGGTGCTCTCCGGTGGGCGCGATGAGTACCACGCCGGCACCGGCGCCTTGCAGCGAGAAGGCACCATCAAAGTACATTACCCATTCACTTGTCGCTTCTTGTACGGGTGTACTTGTTTCTTGGACTTCTTCATCGGGCGTTGGGGTCCACTCGCTATAAACTCTGCCAAAGCTCGGCTCTGTATGGTTGAAGTACTTTCAAACTTGAGTCCAAAGCTCGACAGCTCCAAGTGCCCACTCAACGATCCTGCTGTTGCTTCGGGTTGTGCAATATCCTCTTCATGAAAGCGAGTGACCTTGTTATCTCGTGTGCTCGGAAGTAATGGCGCAGCTTTCTCGAGGCCATGAGGAGGCAAAAGCAACTTTTGCACACCGAGTATCTTGATCTAGCCCCACGGAGAAGGGAACTTACAAAATACACTGGGCGCTGCACCATCTTCTTCCGCACCTCATCCTGTTCTCTGTGAGTTGTCCTTGTCGGGGCAGAGCTTGTCGGAGCAGCCCCGCTTGTCATTGGACTCGCTTGCGGTGGTGTAGCCTCCTCGTCGGACTCCTCTCCGCTACTAACGCAGCACTAACCACACGGTTGGTTGTCGCTAGGTACAATGACAACTTCTCCTGTGGTCTAGGTGCGACAAGTATTGGGGTGGAGGATAGGTACCGTTCAAATCTGCAGTGCTGCCTCCGCTTCGAGTCCACTTCATGGGACCTGCCTTCTTCAAGATTTTGAAGAAAGGTAGGCGCTGCTTCAGACTTTGAAATGAACCTCTTGAGGGCAGCCACACAACCTGCAAGCCTTCTCGACATCCTTGACTCGCCGGGGCTTCGATCCGCTCAATGGCTTTAATCTTGTCGGGTTGGCTTCAATCCCCTCTGTGACACAAAGAACCCGAGAAGTTTGCGGAGGGAACTCCAAAGACGCACTTCTCGGGGTTCAACTTAAAAAGTGTATCTTGCGCAGGTTCAAATGTCTCTTCCAAATCTTGAATCAGCGTATCCTTGCTCTTGCTCTTCACCACGATATCATCCATGTAAGCCCCTACATTTACGTGGATCTGCGTGGCTCAAAAGCGATATACACTACCCTTGCAAATGTTGATCCTGCATTCTTGATCCAAATGGCATGCGAGGAAGCAATAAGTGCCACATGGAGTGATAAATGCGATCTTCTCTTCATCCTCTTTGGCCATAAAGATCGGTGATAGCTTTGAGTATGCATCAAGAAAGCGAGTAGCTCACATCCGCGGTGGAGTCAACAATCTGGTCAATGCGCGGCAAGGGAATGGATCCTTGGGACATGCTTTATTCACATCGGTGAAGTCTATACACAGTCTCCATTTCCGTTGGCCTTGCGCACGACGATCGGGTTTGCTAACCACGTCGGATGGATCACACCTCTAACTAGGGCTGCTGCCTCTAGCTTCTTGATTTCTTCGTTGATGAATTCTTGGCGCCCACGGCTTGCTTCCTCACTTTTTGCTTGATGGGCGCGATGAGGGCAAACAGCAAGCTTGTGCTCAATCACCTTCACAGGAACACGGGGATGTCGGATGGCTGCCATGCAAACACATCGACATTCGCCGCGCAGAAGGCAATGAGCGCTTTCCTATTTGTCGTCAAGTGTGGCAAGCGATGGTGAAGGTACCACCGGTGCCGCCCTCCTTGGCGGACACCTTCTTGGTTGCGGCGGAGCGCCATTCCTTTTACTCTTGCGGTGGAGCTCGGCGGGGCGTCCTCGACGGCAATAAGAAGACTCGAGGAGGTGCGGTTGCGGAGTGGGCCCCGAGCACTTGCGGACTTGGTCTTCGTCTTCTTCCCCGGAGCTTCGGCGGCAAGTGTATTCTTATTGGCGCGGCTGCCGCATCCCGTAGATCTTGTCGGCGCAGATAAGCGCATCCTTCTTGTCGCCGTGGGCGGTGATGACGCTTATCGGCCCGGCATCTTGAGTACGTTGTAAGCATAATGGGAAGCTGCCATGAACTTGGCGAGGCGGGGCGGCCGAGTATTCCATTGTATGGCAACGGAATATCGGCGACGTCGAAAGTGATGCGCTCGATCCTGAAATTGAGCTCCCGCCAAAGGTCACCGCAGAGTGATCTTTCCCTTGGGCTTGCTCCGTCCGGGTTGATTCCTTGGAAAGAACCGGTCTCTTGAGCTCGCCATCCGGAATTTGGAGTTTCTTGATCACAGCAGAGGAGATCAAGTTCAGCCCGGCCCCGCCGTCAACCAACATTTTGGTGACCTTGAGGTTGCGGATGGTGGGCGAGACCAGCATCGGCAAGCACCCACCGCGGTGGTGCGGTCAGGGTGATCCTCAAGATCAAAAATGATGGGCGAGCTGGACCATTTGAGGAGCCTGCGCGACTCCACGGGCGCTCGCTGCATTCACCTCACGCACCCTTGCTTTAGCCTGGCGGTGGGAGGTGTGCTGAGAGGCGCCACCGCCGACGCACAGGACCTCCGTGGCCTACGGAACTCCTGCTCGTTGTTATCCTCATCCTCCATGTCTTCGTCGTCGTCTTCTTCATCCTTGTCGCGGCCCGGGAGGTCGATCACCTTGTCGCTTGCTTGGCCTTGCAGCTTGGCGTCCTCCCGCCATTGAGCGCGCTTCTTGCTCGGTTCTCCTCCGCCACCTTGGGCCTTCTCCTTGTCGCGCCTCTCGTACTCAGCTTTTTGCTGCTCGGCGAGATACTCGGCGTGCTTGCGATTGGAGAGATCGTGGCCCTTAGTGCGGTGGATTTTTGATATTGCTTGTCGGAGCCGCCCCGCTTATCGGCTGCCGCTTCTGAGCAGAGCTCCTTGCGGAGCCGCTAGCTTTGTGTTTGCTTAGCGGGAGCCTCCTTGCGGACTTCTCGGCGGCAAGCACCTCTTTCTTGTTCTTCTTTCGGTTGTTCCGCCCGGCTCTTCTTTCTTGGGGCGGCGTCGTCATTATCGCTTCCTCTGCGCTAGCATCCTCCCCGGGAGTCTCCTCCCCTCTTCGTAGCGTCTTGCCTCACCGAGCATAGAGCTCGTGACATCCCGAATCTTGGTCAGCGCCATCTCTTCACGCATGCGCGTGATTACGCGACGTTCGGTGGAACGCTACCGATAACTTGCGGTGGTGGACATCGAGGATGTTGTCTTTGCACGGTGAAGCGTTGGATATACTTGCGAGGATTCTCCTTCCTACGGGCCAAAATGTGGAATCGCTCTCTGGCCGTGGGGTTTGTGGCCGCCCGGTGAAGGCGCCAACAAATTGATGGCAAAGGTGCGCCTAAGAAGAAATGGAGCCTTCCGGCAAGTGCATAAGCCAAGAACGAGCGTTCGGCTTAAGCACGCAGCGGAAATAGTTCGCCGAGAATCTTCTCGTCGCGCCCCGGCGCCGCACCGCGATGGTGTAGACACCGAGGAATTCGAGGGTGCGTCTTGCCGTCTTACTTCTCGATGCGTCGGGCTTGAAATTCTTCATGTTGGGCCTTTGGGCGCGCCGCGGCTTCGCGGTGAACGCAGGGCAGCTCGCCGCGTCTGGCAAGTCGCTGGTTCACCGGGCGGCGCAGCGAGCAGCATTCAGCTCTGGTGTGCGATTGTCGCCGAGCTTCTCGGCGGTGCTCGATTAATGGTCGGCGTCTTCTTGTCGCCGGTCGTCGAGGACTGGCGTTGATCCCGTCGAGCCCGCGGATCCGGCGATGCCGTGGAGCCGTCGTCGGCGTTGTTCGGTGGCGGCATCTTTTGCTTGCGGGGGAGTGCGGTGGTTGCACCCCGGCGGTCTTGTCGCCGTCGGGCCGTCTTCTCGGCTTGCCGCGCCGCGAGGTCGCCGCTCTGCTGTGAAGAGTCGTTGTTAGCGGCGCGTCGAGGCTCTGGATGGTAGCCCTCCGATCTTGGCCTTGTCGCCTTTGGAGGGAAGTCGAGCGATTCGCCCTTGCGGCGCGCCGCGGAGTGGAGGGGAGCGCGGCGGTGCGAGGCGGGATATGCTCGGACTCTAACAGCGTTAGAAGGAGCGAGGTCTGCCCGGCGCCCGCTTTGCTTGTGTCCGGACGGTGGTCGGAGCATCCCGCGAACCTCCGGTGTGTCCTTGCCCGGCGGATACCACCTCCCGTGGTGCAGCGCGCTGCTGGGTTGTCGTAGGCCGAGATGGACGCGACGCTGCGTCCACGGAGACCGAGGCGCGGTCATCCGTCTTGTCCTTGATCTGGTGGCGCGCGAGTGTCCTCGCCGGCGACCACCTTCCGACGGCGTCTCCTCCGCCCACCGTTGGCTCGGTGGCGGCGGATGAGACGCAGCCGAACTCGCAACCTCCAAGCCTTCTTCTTGAGGCCATGGCGCAATTGTTGATGAAGTTCTTGATGGCGGAGAGGTTGATGAAGAACGCGCCAGCGTGAACGCGGATCAGTCCGCACAACCTCGGCGCCTACTACGGCGCGCCATAGATGTCGGGAAGCGCCCGCCACGAACACCTATGGGACCGGAGCCCCTTATGCATGCGGTACGAGGGCGGAGGGAGCACGAAGAGCGATCGTGGCGAGCACGCGGGCATTTTTACCCAGTTCGACGCGGTGAACGCGTAAACCCTACTCTGCTTGATTGTATTGAGCTCGGAGCTTGAAGAGCTACGATGGCTACACCGAGCGAGAGTTGCAAGGTTTCCAACCCCTCCACGTTGTGCATGGGCCTCCTTTTATAGTGCAAGGGTCACCGGCAGTGTCAGCGAGGGAGAAAAGGGTAAAAGCGTAAAAAGATGGTAGTTGGAGCGGTGCGGGAACGGTGGAGCTACGGTGCGTGAGCGATGGTCGCTACCTACTTTGTGATGGGGACAAGGGCATTTAATGCCGTCGCCGTCCCCAAAAGCTCCCGCCTTGTGTCTCCGTCGCCACGGCGATGGATCCGACCGTGGAGTGCCACCGTGTCCCCAGTTGCCTGACCATCCGCCACGCGATCCTGGAAAGGCCCTGCGGCGCATGGGTGATGGATGGGCAGCGAGCACCTGCACGCAATTCTCCGGCAAGCACCTTGGGGTCTTGACTCTTGGGACCGGGAGCTTGCCGGGCTCTGTAACTTGTCGCTCCCGGGCCCTCGCCGACGCACATAAGCGCCGAGGCGTGTCTTCTATGATGTAATCTTCTAGTCTTCCTGGCGAGCTCCTCTTGCCAGGGCCTTGCGTGAGTGATGTAACCTTGAGCCTGGAACGGCCTTCCCGGCAAACTCCGCTTGCCGGGGTCTCGATCTTCTGTCTTGTATACTTTGTTTTGAATGGTTTGATATGGAGCAGGAAGGTCTCCGGCGAGCACGTGGTAAACCCTGCCGCGGGAAGCTGCAACCGCCCGTGCACAAGTTGGGGTACCGAGGTATCCCTACCTTAGCACACTGACAATGCCTGGATAATCTCATAACTATGCGCTTTTCTATCAATTGCTCGACATTAATTTGTTCACCCACCGTAATACTTATGCTATCTTGAGAGAAGCCACTAGTGAAACCTATGGCCCCCGGGTCTATCTTTTATCATATAAGTTTACCATCTACTTTTATTTGCATCTTTTACTTTCCAATCTATATCATAAAAATACCAAAAATATTTATCTTATCATATTATCTCTATCGGATCGCACTTTATGAAGTGGTAGTGAAGGATTGACAACCCCTTTATTGCATTGGTTGCGAGGTTCTTGTTTGTTTGTGTAGGTGCGTGGGACTTTTGAGGAGCCTCCTACTGGATTGATACCTTGGTTCTCAAAAACTAAGATAAATACTTACGCTACTTTGCTGCATCACCCTTTCCTCTTCAAGGAAAACCAACGCAAGCTCAAGACGTAGCAGGGCTTCGGGTGGAATTGTTACTATCTGGAACAGTTCGTTATTCACTGGTTAGGTAATTGCTTCGGAAGATTTTGCTCTCGTGATTAAATTTTAGTCCACTCAATCATCACAATCTTGGACACTAGTGAATATTTATGGCCCCTGTCAAGGAGATTCACGCATTAATTACACTAATTGGCTTTTCTCATTAAACATTCCGGCTAATGAAGATTGGCTCCTTGTGGGCGGTTTTAACTATATCCGCAGTCCCGACAATCATAACAAGCCGGGTGGAACATTAATGACATGATCACGTTCAATGACTTCATTAGAACACAATGTCTTGTTGAATTACCAATCAAAGGCCGCACTTTCACCTGGAGTAATATGCAGCAAGACCCACTTTTGGAACAACTCGATTGGTTTTTCACCTCATGTAACTGGACTAGTTCATACCCTAAGATAATTGTTAAACCCTTGGGTAAGCCGGTGTCCGATCACACCCCGTGTGTGGTCACAATTGAAACTGCTATTCTGAGGAGTAAGCTCTTTCGTTTAGAGCCCTTTTGGATTCAACATCCTGGTTTTATGGACATTGTGCAGTCTGCTTGCGATAAGCCCGTCAGAGCAACCAATAGTGCAACAATTCTTTGCAGAAAGTTCAGGCACTTACGGTACTATCTGAAAAATTGGAGCAAGAACATTTCACGCCTATCAATAGCCATTGATAACTCCAACAGAGCTCTAGCAGAATTGGACACGATTGTGAACAGAAGGCAACTGACCATTCCTAAGGCAAACTTTAGGACCATTCTCAAGGCCCACATTCTACGTCTCTTCACATCAACAACAATATTGGAAGAAACGATGCACAATCCGGTGGGTGCGCTTTGGAGATGATAATTCCAAAAAAAATTCAAGCTATGGCTTCTGAACGATACAGAAGAAACAATATTAGTTCCTTAATGTTGCAGGATGGAACCATAATTGATGATCATGCAAGAAAAGAATTTTTCATTTATAATTCATTCAAAGAAAGACTTGGGACCTCCTCTAAGCATGAGATGAAATTTAACCTTCCCTCCATCATCAAGAGAATTGAGGGGATGGATGACCTAACTCTCCTGAGGGAGTCCTGGACTAGGGGGTGTCCGGATAGCCGAACTATCATCGTTGGCTGGACTCCAAGACTATGAAGATACAAGATGGAAGACTTCGTCCCATGTCTGGATGGGACTTTCCTTGGCGCGGAAGGCAAGCTTGGCAATACGGATATGTAGATCTCCTACCATTGTAATCGACTCTTTGTAACCCTAGCCCTCCCTGGTGTCTATATAAACCGGAGATATAAACCGGAGGGTTTTAGTCCATAGGACGAACAACAATCATACCATAGGCTAGCTTCTAGGGTTTAGCCTCCTTGATCTCGTGGTAGATCCACTCTTGTACTACCCATATCATCAATATCAATCAAGCAGGAGTAGGGTTTTACCTCCATCGAGAGGGCGAACACAGGTAAAAACATCATGTCCCTTGTCTCCTGTTACCATCCGCCTAGACGCACAGTTCGGGACCCCCTACCCAAGATCCGCCAGTTTGACACCGACATTGGTGCTTTCATTGAGAGTTCCTCTCTTGCGCCGCAATCGGGAAGGATGCCTCTTCCGTCTTTAAAGACGGTACCATTGCCAAAGGAGCCTTGGCGCTTGACCAAACTATCCGGCTAGGTGGTTTCTTATGACCGCTGTTCGCCACCGCTTCGACAATGACCTCTCGGGTCATCAAAAGCGATCTTCACGTCAACTCGAATTCGCCGAGCGGCTAGATCGATGGAGCTCTCTTAGTAAGCGAGCTCTTGGATCGCATCGCCGCTCTGGAGTCTGAGATGCATGCAGACTACGATTAGATTGGGCTTAAACCGATCTAAGAGATTAACTCTCCCGGGCTACCCTGCGTTCTTTGTGGTAGAGGAACAACGCGGCGAATCTTCTTCTATATTAAAGACCAGTTATGTCCGGATTCCTAATCCGTCCATGCCGGATTGCCGCGGAGGGATGGACGTCAATCAAGTACTGAACCTAAAGTCGGGCAGTGGACCAGATTCGTTGGACAACATCCAGCAATCCAAGCTTCCGAATTCGGAAACTTTTCGGCCCTTGAGCCTCAGATTGGGCGGGGTTTCGAACTTAATTCCACCCGCCCACCCAAATACAAGCGATCTATCTCAAATCCGGCAAGAGCCCGCTGAAATAGTACATCATTACTGGGCCAGATTCTTCCTGGTTATGGACAGGATAAATGACTGCCGTGAGGAAAGCGCAATCGCAATTTTCTGCAATAATTGCACGGACAAGGGAATCATGAACGCCATAAGTCGTCGAGAAATCACACGCTTCGCCGACCTCGCGTCCATAGTACGAAAGTACTGTGCGATGGAGAGTGCCTGGAAAACCGAAACTAAGTTTTGGGACAATCTGGCTCCGAACACAACCCTAGTCCGAAATAAAAGGGTGCATCATGCTCAGGCACCTGGGAAAAAAAATCAAAAAGCAAAAAAACCCTAAAGGGCATGGAACCGTACTAGAGGGATGGCTCAGCGGACCCTGTAAACTCCATAGTATAGAGGGCGCCACTCCAACACATAGCCTTTGAGCATGTTGGATACTACGGCAGGTGGCCAAAAGTGGGAAATAGCTTCTAGCCCCGGAGAACCAGCCCAACAGTACCATTATAGTATTAACAGTCTTCGAGACTTTCGCATCAAATAATATATGAAAGCGAACAATCCATGACCTCATGAAGTCTACCAAGTAGCAACAACAAATCCATGGGCGACACGGCTATCACCTTCAACGCCAAATGACGAACCCAAATTCGAACAGACCGAGCACCGGCCGCATTGGTCCTCGGTCCAATAGTGGGCGACTTTCGTCTTACCAAGGTACTCATGGATGGCGGCAATGATTAAACCTCATCTATGAGGAAACCCTTCAAAAATGGAAATAGACAGAGAGGCGCATTGGCGAAGCAGCACAACCTTCAGAGGAATAATCCCTAGTCGGAAGTCGTTGCACGGGAAAAATTACACTAGATGTGGTGTTCGCTCACGGACAATTCTGGTCGAGGAGGTCACGTTCCAAGTGGCCCCGTTCAGCAGCGGATATCACGCTTTACTAGGGCGAGAGGTGTTCACAATTTTCAAGCTATACCCCATTACGGGTACATGAAGCTTAAAATGCCCGGACCCAATGGAATCATCACTCTTGTCAGTGATCCGGACATAGCACTCTGCTTGTTGAAAATAAGACAGCCGCACTAGCCCTAGAGGCACTATCCAAAGCCCTAGCGGTAGAGGAACTCAACGCCTTTGCGCTCCACGGTGAGCAGGGACGATGTGATACTCGATAAGAGATCCAAGTCCACCTCTTTTAAACCAATGGACGAAATAGTCAAATTCCAAGTCCATCCAACGGACCCCACAAAGATGGCCTCCATTGGGGCACAATTAAACCACGATGTAGGCGCGCACTAGGAGAACTCCTTGGGAAAATTGGGACATCTTTGCTGGCACCCTTCAGATATGCCAGAATCCCACGCAGTGGCGAACACAGCCTAAACATCCTAAAGGATTCAAGCGATCAAACAGGCTCTTGGCGTTTCGAACCCAAAAGCGAGCAATGGGAGAGGAGCTAGCCAAACTATTAGAAGCGGATTCATCGAGACATAAAACATCCGGACTGGCTATCAAACCTGGTAATGGTACCAAAAAAGGACAAATCATGGCGCCTGTGTGTCAATTTTAAAGACCTTAACAAGGCTTGCCCAAAGGATCCTTTCCCCCTTCCCCGCATTGATCAAATCATTGATGCTACCGCAGGGCACGATTCATTGTGCTTCCTCGACGCATACTCCGGATACCATCAAATCAAGATGGCGGAGACAGACCAAGCCGCAACGGCATTCATTACTCCATATGGACCATTCTGCTTCAACACAATGCCCTTCGGGCTCAAGAATGTCGGCGCAACATATCAGCGCATGATTCAGACATGCCGCTTCATCTCCCGCTTGGGAGAAAAGGCATTGCCCCTTTATCGCCTCCTCCGGTGCACCGAACACTTCAAATGGACGGATGCTGCCACGGACGGACTCGAAGAAATAAAGGCCATATTGGCAACAAATCCGGTCCTGGCCGCGCCCAACTTGGGCGAACCAATCTTATTATATATCGCGGCAACACATCAAGTTGTAAGCGCAGTGCTCGTCATCGAACGAGAAACAGAAGGACACAAATTCCCTCTTCAAAAACCAGTGTACTACGTACCCACTGTATTAACTCCATGTAAGTCCCGGTATCCACATTATCAAAAGATAGCGTACGCGGTGTTCATGGCATCCCGGAAGCTGCGACACTACTTTCAAGAGTGTTTGATAACAGTGGCCTCCGAAGTACCTCTCGACGACATTATAAACAACCGCGACGCGATGGGCAGGATTGCAAAATGGGCCATTGAGCTCTTACCATTCGACATATCTACAAACCACGGCGAGCTATAAAGTCGCAACTTTTGGCTCACTTCATCGCTGAATGGACTGAAGCCGAACTCCCTAAAGAGTACGGCGCATACTCCAATTGGATCATGCACTTCGACGGCTCTAAAATGTTGGCCGGCTTGGGGGCTGGCGTCGTCTTGACGTCCCCAACCGGACGTACTTCAAATAATGTACACGGACTCCAACAACGCAGCCGAATACGAGGCCCTTCTACATGGTCTCCGGATGGCAATCTCCATGGGCATTCAACGCCTAGAGGTCCGCGGGGATTCAAACCTCGCAATATCCCAAGTAAATGGAGACTTTGATGCCAATGATCCGAAAATGGCAGCCTACCGCAACGTTGTCTTTAAAATGTCAGCTCGGTTCGAAGGACTCGAATTCCACCATGTAGCCCGGGATAATAACCAGGCGGCCGACGTGTTGGCACGCATCGGCATAAAAGCGACGCCGCCCCTCAAACATCTTCCTCGCGGCTCTTTAAGCCATCCGTAGTATGGGAAGAGGAGTCCGGAAACAACAATCGGGAACCAACCGCACCGCCCAACACTGAACATTCTGACACAATCGGTGGCTTAGCCAATGAAATAACACCTTCAACCCACGAAATAATGGTAGTCATTTCCCCGTGGACGGAACCATTCCTAGTCTACTTAATTAGGCAGGAACTCCCGGAAGACCAAAATGAGGCCCGCTGCATAGTACGGCGATCTAAAGCCTACAAGGTCCATGAGGGAGAGCTTTATAAGAAAAGCACAACCGGAGTCCTTCAAAGGTGCATCTCCGAAGAGGAAGGGTGAAATCTTCTGGCTGAAATTCACGCCGGACTCGACGGGCACCACGCTGCAGCCCGGGCCCTTGTAGGCAAGGCCTTCCGTACAGGATTTTATTGGCCGACGGCCCGGGCAGATGCTCAGGACTTAGTCCAACGATGCGTTAGTTGCCAGCTCTTTCCTAATCAAAGCCACATGCCACCCACCGCCCTCAAAACTATACCCATCACCTGGCCGTTCGCGGTCTGGGGGCTTGACATGGTTGGACCCCATAAAGGGGGAACCCACAAGCAAAAGTACCTGTTGGTCATGGTGGACAAATTCACCAAATGGATAGAGGCCAAGCCAGTTAAAACGGCCGAATCCGGACCTGTGATAGACTTCATATCTGGGGTAGTACACCGTTATGGCGTCCCCCACAGCATCATCACTGATAACGGCACAAACTTCACGGCCGACGAGGTTAAACTCTGGTGCAAAAATATGGGCATCAAGCTCGACTAAGCTTCATCTATCACCCTCAAACTAACGGTCAAGTCGAGCGAGCAAATGGTCTAATCATGAGCGGCATCAAACCTGTGTTAGTGCGGTCCCTCACGGAATCTAACACGCCTTTGGGTAGAGGAGCTCGACTCCGTACTTTGGGGCTGCGGACCATGCCAAACCGCACTTGGATTCACACCATTTTTATGGTATACGACACGAGGCGGTTTGCCTGCGATATAATTCATGACTCACCTCGGCGTGCGCATGTACGAAGAAAGAGAGGCCGAGTTGGATCAGCAAGACAGTTTGGACGCCTTAGAAGAGGGCGACGACGTGGCGAAAGCTTCGTTCCGCATTCTATCGCCAGCGAGCTCGAAGATATCAAAGCAGAAGTACGGGCCAAAACTTACAATGTTGGCGAACTAGTTCTACGCCTGCCAGACAAGAAAAAGGACAAACTCAAGCGCAAATGGGAAGGTCCCTTCATCATCGACCAAGTCCTGACCGGCGGAGCATACCATCTGCAAAACGCATCGGACAACTGACTCGAGCCGAACCCATGGAACGCAGCCTACCTCCGAAGATTCTACGCCTAGCACCGGACTCAGAGTTCGTCTCCTTCTCCCGTCCAAATTTTATACTTTAGCTATCTTCTGTTTCTCTCTTTTCCCCCCTTTTTCATAGAAGCCTTTGAGGGCTTATCTGCGCATTGTTTGCACACACTTGACGTGCTACTCGCACTCATTATACCTGGGGGCTTCTTTAACAGAAGCTTATTTATACGGGCTTCATGCCCAACACATGTGTCAAACTTCCGCATGTACCTTTTATTCACCATTATATGCATCGATATGACTTAAGTTTTGGCCAAGCTGGGTTGCTGGCTCTGTGCTTACCCCTCGTTCCCGATTGTTCGGCTAGGAAGTAAAGGAGCACCTCTGCGATTATTCTTCTTTGGTCACCGGATGTGTACCTCGGTGGGTGAAGCAAAGCTAAGCGTTCTTAAGGGAATATTCGATCGGTGACTTGAAAGATGATTTCTTACTTATTTATTTATCGCCCCGGATGCTTTTACGCTCTTTTCGAGTCCGGACATGCACTTTAGGGCATGCCTCGAGAAAGGAACCCCTAACAGAACTATTCTCCTTGGAAGATGTTTCTTACTAACCATGTAATATAACATAACTAGTTGGGCACTTGTCTGATAAAGCGCTAATGACCCCTACGCCTGGTCTCCATGCATGCCCCAGTTTTTATATTACCGTGAGGGTATTCGGACACACTCCGGACTGTTGGGTCCCGAGGTTGAAGCGAAAAGGTCCGCAAAGACAAACGATCTACAATCCGGCTAGAAGGCATTTTATATGTCATTTTAAATTACATCGTCAAATTGACTGATTGTACTCCTCCTCAATCCCATCTAACAGGCTGTCTAGTTTGATCCGTTGGGAATATTTCATGACCAACTCTACTTGGCGTACATTAAACTCACAGGGGACCTCCTTCCCATCGGCCCACACTGGTCCGACCTCGGCCATGTGGTTTGGATCAGCCTTCGTGTACCGCGTCTTCACCATGGCCCAGGCCTCCCTGGCGCCTTGACGGCTGGTCGATATCTTCCACAGACGGAAGCGCTGCCGTACTCCCTGAAGCTTCTCAGCAAGCCCTCCAAGACCCTCGGGTAGGTAGACAGACGGCCATAAGGCCTGAACGACGCCGCTCATCGCCTGCCGAACATGTTCGTGCAGTTGCAGCAGCTCGGGAAGAAGGTCACCCGTGGAATCAGGCATTTCCTCCGCCAGACGACCTGTGAGCACACCTACATACTGAAAGTGCAACTAATCCCCGGGTGGTTTTGGTAATTAATAACAACATATATATCATTAAACTAATAGTTACTTGAGAATCATTTCAGAAAGTTCAGTGATATGGGTATGGCAAGGACTGAAGAAGTGGACCCCTCAAAATGCTAAGGCAAGCATTGGCAAAAGCTCAAGACTCCATTCTTGGTTTAGTGATCCAAGATCACATTGAGTCCATAGGAAAGCCAATACTATTAAAAGGGGATGAGGTTATGATGATGATCTGGTTGCTCAAAGTGCTTAGTGATACATCTCCCAAAACTATCAGCAACTCTCATTGCCATATACACTCATAAGTAATCTCGGTCCCACCGATATTCCAAACTTCGATCCACACCGAGATGAACCACCTCACCATAAAGCCAAACCCTAGAAATCTCGGATTTTCCGATTCGAACTCGGTCTCACGAAACTTGAGTTGCCAAGCTTCAGAACCTTCGTCATCAAATCGGTGTCACCGAGATGATGAAGTCGGTCCCACCGAGATTGGCAAGCTCTTGTCTTTGCACGAATCGGACTAACCGAGTTTGTATTTTCGGTCCACACCGAAAATCCCAACATTCACATGATTTGAACTTTCGGTCTCACCGAGTTGTCAACTTCGGTCCCACCGAGATTGGTCAAATGTGTGTAGCGGTTGGATTTTGTGTGGAGGCTATAAATACCCTCCACCCCTCTTCATTCGTGGAGAGAGCCATCGAAAGAACTACCACTCCTACCTTACATTTACGAGAAGAGAACTACCTACCCTTGTGTTGAGATCAAGTTGCTCCACTCCCACCATATGAAGCTTGATCTCTAGCCTTCCCAAGTTGCTTTCCACTCAATCCTTTCTTCCACCACAGCCAAATCGGTGAGGAGAGTTGAGTGTTGGGGAGATTATCATTTGAAGCACAAGAGCAAGGAGTTCATCATCATCAACACCATCTATTACCTTTTGGAGGGTGGTGCCTCCTAGATTGGTTAGGTGTCGCTTGGGAGCCTCCGTCGAGATGTGGAGTTGAACCAAGAAGTTTGTAAGGGCAAGGAGATCGCCTACTCGTGAAGATCTACCCGAGTAAGGCTAGCCCTCCGTGGGCGTGAGCCATGATGGAATAGACAAGGTTGCTTCTTCGTGGACCCTTCATGGGTGGAGCCCTCCGTGGACTCTCGCAGTTACCCTCCGTGGGTTGAAGTCTCCATCAAGCGTGGAAATGCGATAGCACCACCTATCGGAACCACGAGAAAAATCACCGCGTCTCCAAAATTGCGTTTGCTCTTCTCCACCTCTCTTTACTACATGTGCAATTTACTTTCCGCTGCCTATACTCTAGAATTGCATGTGTAGGGTGATGCTTGACTTGATCATAATTGTGAATCTGCCAAAAACTGTTCTTTGTCAAAAGGCATGATTTTTTATATTGTAAAGTAGTCTAATCACCCCCCCCTCTAGACATACTTTCGATCCTACAAGTGGTATCAGAGCTTTG
The DNA here is from genome assembly GCA_021437245.1 of Aegilops speltoides. Lineage (NCBI taxonomy): Eukaryota > Viridiplantae > Streptophyta > Magnoliopsida > Poales > Poaceae > Aegilops > Aegilops speltoides. The sequence goes on from CM038142.1 coordinate 457,444,264, forward strand.
GTCTCCATTGTATTGGTTTCCATTGCATTGGACTCCATAAGCTTGGTTTCACAACCTAGGAGAGTATGGCGTCTAGTGAGGGTAATTTTCGTAGAGGTCCTTACTTTGATGGTACAAATTTTGCTAGTTGGAAGCATAAAATGAAAATGCATATTCTTGGCCATAACCCAGCCGCATGGGGCATTATTTGTGTTGGTATGCAAGGTGAATTCTTGAGGAAGGAAAAGTTCGAATCGCGGCTTACAACGGAAGAATTGCGGATGTTGCAAAACAATGCTCAAGCTTGTGACATTCTCTTCAATGCCTTGTGTCCCGAGGAGTTCAACAAAATCAGCCGTCTTGAGAATGCAAAAGAGATTTGGGATACTTTGGTTGAAATGCACGAAGGTACCGAGTCCGTGAAGGAATCAAAGCTAGATGTTCTTCAAGGTCGACTTGACAAGTTCAAGATGAAGGAAGGTGAAGGAGTCATTTGAAATGTACTCTAGGCTTGCTCTCATCACAAATGAGATTGCCGGCTTAGGAAGCGAAGAAATGACCGATCGATTCATCATCAAGAAGATTCTCGAGCTTTGGATGGAAAGTATGACACCGTGTGCACTTTGATCCAAATGATGCCAAACTACAAGAATCTCAAGCCAACCAAGTCATTGGAAGAATTGTTGCTCATGAGATGACACTTAAGGATAAGGAAGAGCTTCACAACAAGTCAAGTGGTGCTTACAAAGCTACAAGTGATGCTCCCACAACCTCAAGTGACAAGTTGGTTTCCAATGAAGAGATAAGCCTAATGGTCAAGAACTTCAACAAATTCTACAAGAGTAGAGGCAAAGAGAGAAGCTCAAAGTCTAGGTCATATGATGAAAAGAGATCTTCTAGTCGTGATCGAAGCTGCTACAATTGTGGAAGACAGGACACTACTCAAATGAGTGTTCGGCTCCCCACAAGAGAAGAGAAGAATCTCCAAGAAGAAGAAGCTCAAGAGATGAGTCACCTCGGAAAGAGAGAAGGAGTAGAGATGATCGTTATGAGCGAAGACCCTCTCGGAGAAGCAAGGATTAGGAGAGGAAAGACAAGTCATCAAGGAGCTACACAAGAAGAAAACATCAAGCTCATGTAGGTGAATGGGTCTCCGGCTCCGACTCGACAATCAATCCGAAAGAAGCTATCACTCCAACTCCGACTACTGATCAAGATGAAGGTGTTGCCGGTCTTGCTCTCGTATCCTCCAACTCCAACTCCTATGACTTATTTGATTCACCAAATGAGGGGATTGGAAGATGCTTCATGGCTAAAGGCCCCAAGGTATCACACCTGAATTCATTGACTTTGATAGTGATGAGGATGACTTGCTTGGTGAAGATGAGCTCTTACATGATAAATCTAATGAACCTAGTAATGATGAACATGCTAGTAGTCTTTATAGTCAAGAAGAGTCGAATGACAATGCTATGAAGGAGATTGAGCGTCTAACTAAAGAACTAAACACTCTTAAGTTAGCTCATGAAACAACTCAAGAAGATCATAGAGAGCTCCTAAGATCTCATGAGAAGCTACGCTTCGAGAAGCTCACTGTAGAGCAAGAACATGAGTTTCTAAAAGCAATCAATGACGATCTTCGAAAGAAGAGTTCTTCATATCTTGCCAAACGACTTCTCTTGTCTAATTTCTTGCCTCCCATTAAGATTAAGCATGACAAGCATAAGAAAAATTCTTTCTCTAGTAGTAACAATAACCATGCTAAATCCAATGTTGTTGCTTCTAGTAGTTCTCTTGATTCCACTAACAATGTTTCAAGCCAAGTTACACTTGAGCAAGAAAACAGTTTATTGAAAGGGATTATAGAGAAAGGTGTCTACAAGAGCCTTGCCGGAAGCAAGAACTTTGAGGAAATTGTTCGCAAGCAAGGAAGGCTTAGGAAGAATCAAGGAATTGGTTTTGAGCGAAAGTTCAACGCCGAGGGTGTTGAATGGGAAGAAGGTCAATATCCTACTCCACAGTTTGTTCTTGAAAGGAGAAGTATGATCCTACTTCTTCCAATGTGGAACAAGCTCAAGATGACCTTCCACCACAAGACCACAAGCTAAAAGGCAAGGACAAGCTTCAAGAGGAGATTGATGCATTTGTTGAAGCACCTCAAGCCATGGTCAAGTGGGTTCCCAAGGAAACATCAAGTTCTACTTCGTCAAGCTCAACTACAACCCCAAGGATTCCCATCAAGATGATGTGGATCCCGAAGAAGAAGAACTAGAAAGTTCTTGAGGGTGACTCCGCCAACATACTTCACTCACATTCATTTTGGCAAAAACTTGTGCAATCAACTTCCACATTGTGCACTAGTTCATGGAGTCACAAACCCTCTTGTTGGTAAGTCAAGGGACAAGGTAATCATTGCTTTCATGGACATCATCTATTGTGAACTTCAATCTATGTCCATGGATATTCTTGTTTGTTCCTTGTGGGACTAACCCATGTAGGTATTGAAAGTGCCCGAATCCAAAGGATTGCTCCCAACTCTTGATGATCTTCATCAACATTGAGCGTCCACATCTTCAACATCTACATGAAGTCTTCTACGACAACCCAAGGTTAGTTTGACCCTTTAAAAGGGGTTCTCACATCTAGGGGGAGCTTTGCTCTAAAAAATGAGCTAAAGCATCTTCAAATGATGTGAACACATCAATGCTTTATGTAAAAGTGGTAACCCCACTTGTGCTTAAACGATGAGTATGACCTATGATCAAATGTTCTCATTTGACTCCTAAGTCAATATACTCATATAAAGATGACCTAGTCATCGACAAATTGTGTGATAGTAGCTAGAGTTTTGATTGTGCATGTTTGACACATATTTCATTTGCTATCTTATTGTGTGAGCATGTTGGATGCATGATTTTATCCATTCGAGGACATCCATTTGTTGTTTTGGTCGTTTTGATTTTTTCGACCAAATGGATGGACAAGAATGCCTAAGTACCTCCCTAGCTATCTATGCTTTCTTGTCTCAAATTCTATTCATGCTTACATCACAAATTTTGAACAAGTCATTTTCGGACCCTCCGAGTGAGGAGCACTCTGAGCCACCGATCCGTCAAAGGCTAACTTCCAAAACCTTCTAAGTGCTTTCGGTCGGACCAACTCACTCAAACTCGGTCGAACCAAAAGCATTTGGGTGATCTAGGTTTTCACCTCGGTGAAACCGAGTTGTGATTTTCGGCGTGATCAAGTGCATAATCGCCTGCAGTTACCCATCTCGGTGCCACCGAAGTTTTACAACTTCGGTCCCACCGACTGACAAAGGATATATATACTCCGAGGGTCACGCGCATTGATTTCTCCTTCAAACGCTTCGCCCCCACACCCCTTGTTGCCGTCGCCTTGGTCTCCGGATCGTCGCCGTCGTCGCCTGTGCGCCCTCGCCGCAGGTCTCCGTCGCCGTCAACGGACATCTTCTCCGCGCCGTTGCTGCCGTAGAAAAACTCCACCAAGTTAGGGTGAGTTTTGATCCCACTCGTGCTCCCATCTCCGATTCAATGCACGTTTGGTTTGCCTAGAATCTTGCCACGATTGAAATCTTCCTGTACAACAGATTAGTTCGTTTGGACTAGATTCGAGTAAAAGTTTTAGGGTTAGGTTTCCGCCGAACACATCTCGGTGAGACCGATTTTACATTTTCGGTATGACCGATTTGGCCTATGGCCATTACCTTTGCACCCTTCGGTCCAACCGAAGTTGTGCAAATCGGTGTGACCGAAATGAGGATTCTTTGAAACCCTAGTGTTTTCGGTAGATCGAAACCCACTTCGTCCAACCGAAAGTGGTGTGAAAGCTTCGTTTGAACACTTTGGATTCACCGAATATTAAACTCGGTCGACCGAAATGTCTTCGTGAAAACCTAATACTAGAATTTGAACTCATTTTTTGCAAAACCTCTCGCAATTTGTGATGACTCTTCTTCTCTCGCCTACACCTTATCTATTCACGGGTTGTCGGCCATGTCGATGCCAGTGTAATGTAAGCAGTCGAGACACCTATTGCAGATATTCCAGAGGCGGGCACTAGTCCCGATCCCAGCAGCTCATCGATGATGGTGAGAGGAGTACACCAAGTGGTTTGCCTCCTGCAGCCACCAGAGCTAGGAAGAAGAGGTACTCAGATGATGAAGACTCAGATTTTGTCGTTCAGGAAGAGGTGACCTCAAAGCCTAAGAGGAAGGTTGTTGCCAAAGAGCTACAAAGTCAACAAACTAAGAAGGGCACCAAACAAAGTCAAGCAATCAACAGTTGCTAAGAAGCTGAATTTGGGAGAGGCAACTGCAAGCAAAGTGAAGAAAACCTCCAAGAGAAAGAAGATAGTGCATGATCACGTGCAGAAGAAGATGAGGATGAGGAAGCACCCCACCTCCTCCTCGAAGCGAAGCTCATGGGTGATGCCATTAAGGTGGAGCCACTTCAAAGCCCAAGCAATCTGCTCCACTAAGGTAGCTCCAAAGAAAGCCTCACGCCAAGCCCAAGAAGACGGTCAGAACATTCCAATATCTCGAAAAGAACAAGGATGATGTGCCACCGGTGTGTCGATGATGAAGGACCAGTTTCTTTGAAACTTCGTCAAAAATCGCCACTACATAATGATGCTCATCCTCAAGCCGAGGATATGAAGGCAAGGAAAGATAGAGGTCTCGGGCTATGGAGACAATCGACCCATATGCCGTGAGGAGAAGAATCTGCTTTGTAGATCCGGGTTTCACACGAGAGAGCAGCAAGACTTCTATGAGACCGTCTTGATGGACAAGAAGCCCATAGTTGCGGACACACGATATGTTATTTGGAAATACATTGACAAATGAAGAGCACAGAGATTTCTTTCCACATGTGCATGAAAGTTTCACGCTTGTGGTGTTGCGGACTTTATAGGTCGAAGTTGACAAATTGGAACGATGAGATGATTATGCAATTCTATGCCACATCTCACTTCTACCCGGATGGAAGGATTGTGTGGATGGTGAAGGTCAAAGATTTTCTTCATCTGTTGAAGAATGGGCAGAAATTCAATGCTCCAAAGTCAACGAGAGGATGACATTGATGTATATGGGATTCCAAAGAAGAATCATGAATCCATGAAAACATGTACAAAGAGGTTCCAAGAAAGGATTTGGAAATCTGGAAGCTCGGCTCGCTTTACTATCTCGAGCAGGCCTACCTACCACTAATACCATATTGAGGCATACCTTGATGCCCAAGTCCGAGATCATCGCATGATCGAGGATACTCTATCAACATGTTGCATATACTTGATGAGAAAGCACCTTTCAAGGTGATGGACTTGATGGTTGAGACCATTAAGAGGACTGCGGTGACCGTAAAAGGTCATGTGGATTTGCCGCAGATTCAGATGCTTGTCAATGCCAAGTTTGGCACGGGCACATTCTTGTTGGATAGAGCACACTTACCGTTGCAGCGAGCATGAGGACAATGTTGTTGTGATGGATGAGGAGGATCCAACATCTGTTGAAGGTCAAGCCAAGATTGAAGCTGCCAAGAAAGCCAAAGTCGACAAGGAAGCGGCAGCAGGCAGCTAAACCAAAGAGTGTCGGAGAGCAGCTTCTTGAAGCTACCCAAAGGATTGAACAACGCTGCCAAGCATTATGCAGTCTCGGAGAGCCTAGAGAGGATTGTTGAAGACAAGATCCACGCCTGGATGTGAAGTCGATCAAGTGCAAGTGACTATCAACAAGCTTGAGGCGGACATTGAGTAAGCAAAGAGGAGAAGGAAGAGCTTATCGTGAGATGCAGGATGACTTAGTCCAAGATGCTTATCAGCAGATCGCTCCGGTTCCCACAGACCCGATCATTGCTATTCCAATGGATCGACACGGGACTACAACTTCAAAGACCTCCACAGTTCCATCGGTTACTACAGCTCGGCTCCGGTGACCACTCCTCCAGTAGCAGACATCGGTGAAGTCTTCGCCAATCTTGTCATATCCACTCCAACATCAACCCAGACGGGAGCCGCCAGCAGAGTCCCCAGTGACGCTTAGCTCTATGCCTTTTCAAACTTTTTGGTAACTTGTTGCCAAAGGGGGAGAAATTGTATAGATCATAGGACTTCGAGAGAGAGAGTGTTGTTATCGCTTTTGCTCTTTCGTTCTTTTGCGGTTTCTTTGAGATACTTTTGGTTTTCGAGACATTCAGTGTGTTTGATACTACGTTTCATTCTACCGTAATGAGTGCTTGGTCGTACTATGCCTTAATGTGTGCTTAATGCTTATCATATGCCATTCATATCTTGTATGACCATTTACTCATGTCTTGGTGATTGGGTGCATCTTTGTTCATTCTTATCATTTTGTGCGCTCCACCAAGATGTATGTGACATGGAAGAGTGACCCATGATCCTAATCGATTGTGCATTTGCATTCAAGCGCAAATCTTAAATAATGCACAAACTTAGGGGAGCTCTTGCTTATCACATACTTCTCAAAGCGATTTATATTATTCATTGATTATATCCTTTGTCGAAGCTTTGATCCATATGTTGTCATCAATTACCAAAAGGGGAGATTGAAAGTGCAACTAATCCCGGGTGGTTTTGGTAATTAATAACAACATATATATCATTGAACTAATAGTTACTTGAGAATCATTTCAGAAAGTTCATTGATATGGGTATGGCAAGGACTCAAGAAGTGGACCCCTCAAAATGCTAAGGCAAGCATTGGCAAAAGCTCAAGACTCCATTCTTGGTTTAGTGATCCAAGATCACATTGAGTCCATAGGAAAGCCAATACTATTAAAAGGGATGAGGTTATGATGATGATCTGGTTGCTCAAAGTGCTTAGTGATACATCTCCTAAACTATCGGCAACTCTCATTGCCATATACACTCATAAGTAATCTCGGTCCCACCGATATTCCAAACTCATCACACCGAGATGAACCACCTCACCATAAAGCCAAACCCTAGAAATCTCGGATTTTCCGATTCTGAACTCGGTCTCACCGAAACTTGAGTTGCCAAGCTTCTGTAACCTTCTGTCATCAAATCGGTGTCACCGAGATGATGAAGTCGGTCCCACCGAGATTGGCAAGCTCTTGTCTTTGCACGAATCGGACTAACCGAGTTTGTATTTTCGGTCCCACCGAAAATCCCAACGTTCACATGATTTGAACTTTCGGTCTCACCGAGTTGTCAACTTCTGTCCCACCGAGATTGGTCAAATGTGTGTAACGGTTGGATTTTGTGTGGAGGCTATAAATACCCTCCACCCCCTCTTCATTCGTGGAGAGAGCCATCGAAAGAACTACCACTCCTACCTTACATTTACGAGAAGAGAACTACCTACCCTTGTGTTGAGAGCAAGTTGCTCCACTCCCACCATATGAAGCTTGATCTCTAGCCTTCCCAAGTTGCTTTCCACTCAATCCTTTCTTCCACCACAGCCAAATCGGTGAGGAGAGTTGAGTGTTGGGGAGATTATCATTTGAAGCACAAGAGCAAGGAGTTCATCATCATCAACACCATCTATTACCTTTTGGAGGGTGGTGCCTCCTAGATTGGTTAGGTGTCGCTTGGGAGCCTCCGTCGAGATGTGGAGTTGAACCAAGAAGTTTGTAAGGGCAAGGAGATCGCCTACTTCGTGAAGATCTACCCCGAGTAAGGCTAGCCCTCCGTGGGCGTAGGCCATGTTGGAATAGACAAGGTTGCTTCTTCGTGGACCCTTCATGGGTGGAGCCCTCCGTGGACTCTCGCAGCCGTTACCCTTCGTGGGTTGAAGTCTCCATCAACGTGGAAGTACGATAGCACCACCTATCGGAACCACGAGAAAAATCACCGCGTCTCCAAAATTGCGTTTGCTCTTCTCCACCTCTCTTTACTACATGTGCAATTTACTTTCCGCTGCCTATACTCTAGAATTTCATGTGTAGGGTGATGCTTGACTTGATCATAATTGTGAATCTGCCAAAAACTGTTCTTTGTCAAAAGGCATGATTTTTTATATTGTCAAGTAGTCTAATCACCCCCCCTCTAGACATACTTTCGATCCTACACATACACATTTCTGTCTATCGACTTCTTCGCCGAACTCTTCTTTTCAAAAGAGTTTGTTCAAGCACTTACTATAAATGCTTGCGACGGTCACTGATTCTCCTTCTGGTCGGGCAATTTGGACCCGAACATCTTTTAGTTCTTCGCCCAGCTGGGTGTTGGCATCTAGGAGTTTGTTCCTCTCCTGCTGCACCCTCATAAGCACCTTCTCGCCGGCCTTTAGCTGGCGCAGCAGATGTTGCTTGTCCGGATCTAGTCCGGCACCCTCTGCAATATTATTGTCAGACTTACGCACACACCGCACTTCATAAACTACTTATCTTTTTGAAGTATGTATTACCAGAGGGGGTCTCTGTGGCTCCCCCTGCGGCGGCTAGTGCGGCCTCAAGTTGGGCCTTGCACTCTTGAAGCTCCTGGGACAGGTGGGTATTCTTCTCCGTAAGATCCTGCATAACAAATGATCCTTAAATCAGTTATTTTAACTATTTTAAGTCTCGGGGGCTACTGGCATATATAACTATTAAAATTCCTCACCCGTATGTCTTTCACATCTTTGCTCGTAGCTCTGGTTAAACCATCTCGGCGGCCGAAGGTGCGATCTCCCACATTCAAGGCATTCAACGCCTTGGGAGAAACACGCGTCACGAAGAACTGTCCGTGGCGCTTTGTGATTCATGGCACTCTCCACCTCGGACACAGTGGCGGACAGACTGTCGACATCCTCCGTTGGAGGAGCATCCGCTCATGCCTTGTGTTCGCCTCCCCTCCGGACCAGCGTTGAGCTGTCTGGCGAAGGTTCGATTGGCAACCTCTCCGCACTGATCCGTGGCGCTCTTTCTCTGGAAAAGTCATGGCGTTAATATACCTCCCAGGAATCTTTCCCTTAAAGACGGTGGTGCGCCATACCGTTGCGGTGACGTTTCGATTCGCGCCGCACTCCTCTTCCGCTTTCTTCAAGCGCCTTGACCCTTGTTGGTCACCGCTGAGTTAAACTTCCGCCTCAAAGGCGCCTCCTGTGAGGCACCATTGGTATACGGTGGTCAGGAATAAGCATGGATGAAGTAATGATGTCAAGACTCCGGTCACAAATACCTGGGAAGCCGGAGATAAATCGGGGTAGTCGGCCGTAATGGCGACTAAAGCATTGTCCACGCTAAGTTGGTGGAACATCCCATCGATTAGCTCCACCTCTATGTCCGGATCCTCTTCGGAGGCTAGATCAAGGGATCGTCCCGGGTCCTCGGGTTGTGGAGTCGGGCTGTGTATGCCCTCTACGTCCCGGTGCAGCTCCTGCGTCGAAATCACGAAGTGAGACACTTAACTTTGGGAATATGGACCGGATAAATAAATGTCCGCTTACCCAGCTTCGAGGGTTATTCATGGAGAATCCATTCAATGGACTCGCGCGGAGGAAGTCCTCTTTCTCCCCCTTGTACAAGCCGGACAGGATCTTCACCAGATCGGCAACCGATCTCGGCCCCTTGCGGCCATGACGGGTGGCGTCATTATCCCCGTTGAAATCCCACATGGGGTGGCCCCTATATTGGAGCGGCTGCACCCCTCACATGATGCATGTGGCCATGACTCCAATCATGGTCAATCCGGAATGAGCCAGTAACCTTATCCGGCCCATCAGATATTGGGCGCTCCTATCACTCTCCGTTGAGGGCTCATGGGCGCCAACTCAGCGTTTCTTGAGAGGCGTTCTTGAACTCCGGAGGCCGATCCGGCGGGTCGGCGGTGGGGCGTCTTCCATATAAAACCATTCGAAGGCGGTCTTTGGGCGCCTTCTTGAGGTTCGGATAGATATCCGGTCCGGCGATCGCCATATTTCGGCTCGCCCACTTGATATATCGACCCCTCGTGAGAGCGAGTGCGAGGCAAAACAATCTCTTCCACGGCACAAAATGGGCCTCGATGCCCAAGAACAGCTCAGAAGGGCTACAAGCCCGCAATGTGCAAGATGCAGGTGTAAGGTGGTGAAGCCGAGTCCATAGAACTCAGAGCCCCGGAGAAAGCGGATGTATGGGAAATCCGAGTCCCCTTATTAGATAAGGGACGAAGCATACCCGCTCTCCTTTGGAGGGATTGGGGCGCTCTCCTTTGCTTCCCACCCTTGTAGGTGGCAGTCCATTTCGAGCAGGAAACATGAAGGCTGGGGAAGGTATCCCTCGGCTTGGGCGTCACTAGCTCGCTATCTGGGGTGAACATCTCCTCCAATCTCCGGCCGAAATTGGGAGCGCGAGAGGAGGAGCTGCGTCGACTGTCCATGATGGAATGGATTTTTGTCAGAGGCGCTTCGATGAGTACTCGCGGAAGGGGGATGGTGTGATTCGGATCTAGATCCTTGCTCCTCTTATAGGCAGCTTATTCGCGCAGCTAGGGGGTAAAACGTAAAAATACCCTGGCTTTTCGCATTCATACGACACGTGGAAGAGGGCCATTATTGGACGTGGAAGCCAAGGAGCGCAACATTTATGAGGAAGCCGGACACTATTCGGTGAGCACATGGAATTTGGAGGAGAACCCGCCTAGCAAAGCCGAAGACAATATATGCGCCGGACTTATCGTCGTTGAAGCCTAGTTCGGGGGCTACTGAGGGAGTCCTGGACTAGGGGTTGTCCGGATAGCCGAACTATCATCGTTGGCTGGACTCCAAGACTATGAAGATACAAGATTGAAGACTTCATCCCATGTCCGGATGGGACTTTCCTTGGCGTGGAAGGCAAGCTTGGCAATACGGATATGTAGATCTCCTACCATTGTAACCGACTCTGTGTAACCCTAGCCCTCCCCGGTGTCTATATAAACCGGAGGGTTTTAGTCCATAGGACGAACAACAATCATACCATAGGCTAGCTTCTAGGGTTTAGCCTCCTTGATCTCGTGGTAGATCCACTCTTGTACAACCCATATCATCAATATCAATCAAGCAGGAGTAGGGTTTACCTCCATCGAGATGGCCCGAACCTGGGTAAAAACATCGTGTCCCTTGTCTCCTCTTACCATCCGCCTAGACGCACAGTTCGGGACCCCCTACCCGAGATCCGCCGGTTTTGACACCGACATCTCCCTTTTTACTAGACAAGAGATCGATCTAGTTATCAAAGAAATGCCCGCAGATAGGGCACCGGGTCCAGATGGGTTCAATGGTGTATTCCTCAAATCTTGTTGGCATATAATCAAGGAAGATTTTTATGCACTCTGTGACCAGTTCTTTGATGGTGGCCTAAACCTTGAAAGCATTAATGATGGATTCATCACCCTCATTCCCAAAGTTGCTGCACCTCAAGGAGATAATGACTTTCGACCGATTACTCTACTAAACTGTTGCCTCAAAGTCATCACAAAACTTTTAGCTAATCGGCTTCAAAAAATCATTCTGAAGATAATTCACTGTAACCAATATGGTTTCTTGAAAAAGAGGTCTATCTAGGACTGCCTCACATGGGCGTTTGAATACATACATTAGTGCCAAACTTCTAAAAATCCAATAATTCTTCTCAAGTTGGATTTTGCAAAAGCGTTTGATACCATTGAACATGATGCTATGCTGGAAATCATGAAACACATGGGCTTCAATGATAAATGGTTGGGGTGGATCAAAACCATTTTCTCCTCGGTGAAATCTCCAGTTGTCCTTAATGGCATCCCGAGCAGACAGTTTAATTGCATTTGTGGAGTTCGATAAGGTGACCCTCTGTCCCCTCTAATCTTTGTCTTGGCGGCAGATTTATTACAGGCTGCAATTAATGACTCTTTTCAAAGAAATGAGCTTCAAATGCCCTTCTACGACCAACCAATCAGACTATCCTATGATTCAATACGCTGACGACACAATCATGTTGCTCCCAGCGTGTTTCGACCAAGCTACTCTTGTCAAAAAAATCCTCACTGATTATGCCACTTCTATTGGGCTAAAGATTAACTTCCACAAGTCAACTCTCGTGCCCATGAACTGTGACGCTGCAACCGCTCAACATATTGCACAAATTTTCGGTTGCATGGTTGGGAAGCTACCTTTTACATATCTAGGGCTGCCAATGGGCACATCTAAACCTACAGTGTAGGATCTCATGCCTTTGGTCTGTGGAGTTCAATAAAGACTTTCATCGATGCTGTCAATGATCTCTTATGGAGGGAAACTTTGGCTTCTCAACTCGGTCATCACATCTCTCATAATCTTTGCGCTTTGCACCCTCAAATTACCACCGAAGATTATTGAACTGCTGGATAAAATCAGAAGACAATGCCTATGGACTAAGAAGACTGATAATGGGGACAAGTGCAACTCTTTAGCTTCGTGGCAAATGGTTTCAGACCCATGGAGTGTGGAGAACTCGGGGTGCTTGACTTACAAACTCAAAGTGATGCTTTGCTCATGAAATCCCTACACAAGTTCTATAACCACTGGGATCTGCCGTGGGTCGATTGATTTGGTCCACATATTACACCGAAAGAATTCCACATGCTTCCGACCCATGCGGTTCATTCTGGTGGAAAGATGTGCTCAAACTTACTCCTATCTATATAGGCATCTCGCACGTGATCGTTCGCAGAGGAGACACTGCGCTTATGGGGAAAGATCTCTGGTTGGATGATGTTCTTGCAGATTCACACCCCAGTGCGTTTTCATATGCCAGACTTGAAGATATTTCGGTCCAGGATTTTCTTGGTTGCACCAACCTCAATAAAACCTTTCACCTACCCCTCTCCATGCAAACCCACAATGAGTTGCGCAATATCCAGGAAATTACGGCACATGTTGGCAATGATGCGGGAGATGACATGGACGCTTGGGTCTATGAGTGGGGCTCTGAGATATGCACTGCCAAAAGATACTACACATTTTACTTTCGGGAGGTCACTGCACACAATAGTTACAAATGGCTTTGGAAATCTTCGACCACAATGAAAATCAAGGTTTTTGGTTGGTTGCTTCTCTCAGATTGTCTGAACACCAGAAACATGCTTAAGAGAAGACACCATAATATTGGAGACAATCATGGTTGCATCCTATGTGGAAGCACCAAGGTGGAAACGATTGAACACATGATCTTTGCTTGTCATTTCAGCTTGGCTTGTTGGGACACCTTGAACATCCACTGGACAACTAATGGAGATCGTCTAAACTGGATCCAAGAAGCCAAATCAGTGTGGAACAACCCCATGTTTATGGAGGTCTTTTTGTATGCCTCCTGGAGTTTGTGGAAAGAGAGAAATAACAAGCACTTCCGAAGGATAGACCCCACTGTCGGCTCATGGGCAAAAAAGATTCAAAGAGGACTTCTCTCTACTCATACACAGAGCCAAAGAGAAGCACAGACAATTTATTTCCTCTTTTACTCATTCCTTTGTTATTCCACAGTCTAGTTCTTAGTTTGGATTCCTAACTCAACCTTTTATTTTACCATGGCCATGGATGTAAGGTTATGAATTTGTAAGAACTTTTTTGATACTTTAATTTAATACATACAGTACGAGCCTCTCCTACTGTTTCAGGTGTCAAAAAAACTGATGAAATGGTAAAATTTTAGGTTCACCCCGAGAATCCGTCTAAATGACCTCTATTGTAACTCGTCTTGATGCTCCACTGGATGAAGCACTACATGGCTTTCTTCGCGAGAATAGGGACATCTTTGTCGGGCACCCTTCTGATATGCTAGGTATCCCAAGAAACCTCGCGGAGCACAATCTGAATATTATTGAGGGTTTCAAACCAGTTAAGCAGTCACTTCCTTGCTATGTCAAAGACCAACACATTCATGTATTGAGACTGACAAACCTTAACGCCAATATTTATACTGAACCACAATCATTCACTAATGCACTCGTATATCATCATCTCATTATCACAAAAAATATTGCAAGAAATCAAACATACCATACTCAATGATCTATATGTTAATGCAAGTTTTTAGGTATACCACCTTTATATACCTATAATTTTTGGACTAATCATAAAACTCATCTGACATAGGACATCTTGTCGGGGAACACTGGTGAAAAATGCTAAAAAAGTATGCGAGTGGTACAAACAGTGAAAATTGCTAAAAAAAGTACGCACGTGTGAGGGATCAAACAAAGGACCTCCCGCGTTCAACGCGAGTGACTAGGCACTTGAGTTGATGAGCTTTAGTGTCTGATAGGCAGCGCGGACACATCCGAACTATGAGCAGCGATAGATCTAAACATTTTTGAAAATTCAAAGGCATTTGTTTTTGGAAAAAGAGAAATATTTTTTGAAACGTGAACATTTTTAAAATTGTGATAATTTTAAAAACTCAAACATTTTTAGAAAACGCGAATAAATTTTTGGGAATCTTGAAACCTTTTTGAATTTGTGAAAATTTTCGAAAAACTAGAAAATTTTTGGTAATTTCAAACAGATTTTGAAAACAAAAACTTTTTTTGATACTCCATTTTTTCTAAAAGTGACTTTTTTGGAACTCTGATTGTTTCTAAAAATGGGAACTTTTTTTGAAACTTGAAACAAAATATGGAAACGCGAATTATTTTTGAAACAGTGAATATTTTTTAAAAGCACGAACATGATTTCAAAATTTTGAACATTATTTTTAAACACGAGTTTTTTGAAATAGCAAACAGTTTTCCAAATTCTGGTCATTTTTTTAAAACTGTGAAAATAGAAACAAAAAATGAAAATAAGAAATAGAGAAAAGAATTCTATTTTTGTAAAACTAGTGAAAGTAATATAAAAACAAAAGAAAAGGAAAGGAAAACCAGTCAAGGAGGATTATTAAAAAAAGGAAAAAAACCCATAAAGAACCATGTAGGGAAACAATACGTTTACTAGCTACTTGGGCTGGCCCATATGCGGTTTGCTTGCTGCAATGCAATGGGCCTTGGGTCGCGCACGTCTCTCCCTGTCTAGGAGAAAACCCTATTTGCCGCTCGAGCAGAGCAAAGGATTCGTCTACAACTCGGAAGTCGGAACAACAAAGGGGTTCGGCTTTTAGATCCAAGCATGCCGCCGGCTTTAAAGATGTGGGGATGTATATCGAGAGAGCAGTCAGGCGGCGGCGGCTCGGGAGTACGAACTCGACGGCGGCTGAGCATCGTCGGGTTCGGGAGTTGGAGGGGATGAGGGGGAGGCGGCGGAGCGGCGGGCGCCTGGGGTCTTGGCATCCGACCTCAGGTCCAAGCTGCCGACGGAGGCCGGTTCGCCGCGAGCACGTTGAGAGCCTGGGGCGCCTGGTCGACGGCTACCACAGTGATGCACTACGAGGAGGCGAGCCCGAGGCGGTGGGCGGCGGCGGATCCAGTCATGCCCCTCCTCGAATTCCGCGTCATCTTGCTACCGAGGGCATCTTCGCCCACATCTCCTCACGCCGGTGCGCATGGCGCCTCCTGCCGCTAGTTCCGCCTGCCGGTCGCGATGCTGTAAAAGAACAGAGGATGTGCTCGCGGCGGAGGATGCTCCCTCGCTGCTGCGGAACGCTCGCCTCGCGTGCCGCGACGGACAAGGTAGACACCCTCCTACAGCATGATGTTGTTGCTTCCCAGCTGTTTGCCATGTGATGCTCCTGCTTCCCACTGTTTGTTGTGTGATGCTCTGCTGTCGCTACTGCTTTGCTACTGCTGCTAATTTGCTCCTCTGGAACTCACAAGGAAGATATAAAATTTGTGACTAAAGCATATTTGATCAGTTGTCCTGTTACAAAACATAGATTTTTTTTCTAGCATCAGGCAAAGAATCATAATGTGCACTCAGTTCACACAGCACACACTCTTTTTCTTTAGGCAAACATATACGGAAATTGTGATTTGAAAGGACTATCAATCTACATAAATCATGGCAAAGTTTCCTACATTTTTCGGTGTGGGTTCATTGAGGAGATTCAAGATACAATTTCCTGCTGCTAATTTGCTGTAGTGCTGTTTTAAAGATGATGACGACAGATTACCACCATCCAGCATTTGCTAATGACGAGGTAGAAATTTTCTATAGTTGCTAGCCAATGGAAAAAAGCAAATCAGCAAGAGTTCTACTTCTCATTAGATGAATGCCAGAAATGGATTATTTCTTTAGATTATGACCTTAGCACGTTGTGAAATACAACAATGTGTAGAATGTGAAGTTCAAAGAATGGCTGAAGATCACTATGGACAGGATCAGCTTGCACCATGTCACTTGATTCGTCTATTTAGGTGGTGATGTCAGAAGAAGGTAAATTGCTAGGTTTTCAAGTAGATTCTCGTACGGTGTCTACCTGGGTATAGTTAGTGACATGTGTTATCAGTAGGTTCTCATACGGTGGCCAGCTATCTGTTCCTGAACGGTTTGTGGCAAGATAGTGGGAAAACACATCAGTTGTTCCAGCACTTATGATTAATGTTGCCCTCCTGAGAAGTTGATCAGCTCTTCTTGGTCTTACTAATCTTTGGAGGTTTCTTTTGTTACGCCATAGGTCCTCGACTTGATTGGAAAATGATAGTGTATTCTATCATGGAGAAAAAAACAAAAACACAGCTAGCTAAATTAGTACCTAAAATACTGGCTCTGAATAATCGGAATAGCTTGATTTATTAACTAGCTATCCACTCTTTTGTGATCTTGCAACTAGTAGAATTTGGTGAATGTTATTTCCGTATGTAATTGGCATGTGCTAGTAGAATGTTACTCCCTCAGTTCACATATATAAGATGTTCTACCTTTTTCTCTGATTCGGATGTATATAGATGCATTTTAGTGTGTTTGTTCACTCATTTCAGTCCGTATGTTGTCCATATTGAAATATCCAAAACATCTTATATTTGTGAATAGTGGGAGTATTTCTTTATGTAATTGGCAAGCGCTGTTAGAAAGTGACAACAGAAATTTTCTTGCTATCGCGGCAGGCAACAAAATGGAGGTATCCTTTCCATTAGCATATTCGAGAAGGATCTATTTTGCACATAAAAGTGATGGCTTGGGCCTTTGGCACCATGGCGGCATCAGTTTGCACGTTGTCGCTCCACTTGTATTGCTGGTTGCAAAGTAAGGTGCGAATAGTCCATCGCCGTATGTTAGGAGGTGAAACTTAAGCACTATGTAAGCTCAAAAACTTGTTTCCAGTACAAAGCACAAATTTGGATGAGGTTTGTTCAGTGCAACCTGCTTCTCATTCCTAAGCATTAATGCTTCTAATGATATTGCAGATAGTGAAAAAATTTCTAGCGTTGTGGGAGTTGTTGCTGTTGCATTTAAAGCGGTTTGTCCAAATCGACAGTCCAAGGCTCCAGCAGATGCAGTCGCAACCCCACCTCTAGATCAGCTCACCACCCAACCAGTTACACTCAGTTATGTGACAGTTTTGATTAATTCTGCAGAATTATTGGAACTCTGGAATGACCAAATCTCAATTCTGCTTCAAAGGTAATGATTCTGTTTTATCAACCACCCTAAATTTGTCCACAACTGATGTTTACGACATGGTTATCTATTTCACACATTCTTATTCTATGTATATTGTGATTATATTTGCATTTCCTTAGTTGTGTTGTTGTTCAGTTGACTGTTAAGTTTACGGTTATTTCCCCCGCAAAAAAAAGGTTATGGTCTTCTATTCCAAAAGAGAAAAGCATGTTTCTTTGTAGGAGACTAGCTGTTATATAGACTTGCATATTTTGTAATGTTTCTTTTACAAACATACGATGTTATAGAGTGTAGACACGGGCCTAGGCATCTAGCCAAACCTACCTATAGCATTTCTAAAACGATATAATTATAATGGTTACATGTAAATTACGTGTGTAGATTTATCCCTTTTTTCTCATACACCTTAGTAGATTCTAAACATATGGTGTGATGTATAAAAGTTTATGGTCAACGCTAGTTTAGTGTTTGGGAAAAATTCTTATTTGAAAGTAGGGGTCAAAGTTTGCCAAGAAAAAAGCAGATTGTTATTTGAGATTGATAGAGTACGACTATATCCCACCCGGTCTTGTTTCCATCAAAAGTGTGTCCCACTTTGTTGAAGAATACACCTACCATTTTGGTAGTGGGCCTAACTCATCTCTGCGGTTTTGTTTGGGCCTCATTGCCCTAATACGCTAGTAATCGTCTCATTTCCCATATTTCCATTGGTCTCACTCCCAATCACTTCACGATCCAAGGAAGGGAATGCCAGCAGCCATGGGGACAATGTCCCATCCGGCCATTCATGCCACTTGAGAGGATGAAGGCTCTGGTGACGTCACACAAGAGAGATCGGTGCAAGCGAGGTTGCCACCATCCTTGTTGCGATGACAATGCCACAGCAGGGGGTAGAACGGGATGGTGGGTGACGACATTGCGGAAGGAGGTGCCGACCACTCATTTGACCCAGGGAAGCAAAAACAATGTGCAATGTTTTAGTCCGGTACTGCTAATAAATAAGGATCTCGGTCAATAGAATCTAGAGTATGGTGTGTGGTCTAGAAAAGGAGCAAGAGTGCACTCGAGCATGTTTAGGGGGAGGAATGTTCGGGGTGGAGGCCACAGGGGGAGCTATGCCCGGCTGGATGACCATAAAGGGCGAGGGAGAATTCCTTTTTTAAGTATAAAAGTATACTCCCTTTGTTCACTATTATGAGATGTTTTGGATATTTTAATATGAACTACGAACAGAAATGAGTGAACAAAACACACTAAAACGTGTCTATGTACACCTGATTCGTTAATGGAGGGAGTACTAGAGAATAAAATCCTTCCCTAGCTAATGGTGGATCAACAACACTGAGTCTGAAGAGATAGAGGAATTATTTGATCCTGCACACTGGAGCATATGAAGGAAGCATCAACACCAAAATGCATGGTGAGCTATGTTGCACAGGGTCGTGCACAATACTAATAGCACATGTACTCTCTGACAATCGAGGAGTAGGTGAGTGACAACACCTGTACTCTACAACACAGGAGTAGGTGTAGTGATAGAAACAAAAAAATCCTTAAGCTACCATCATATGCCTTTGTTGTCAAAAGAGCCATCATATGCCTTTGTTGTCAAAAGAGCCATAGTTTGCAACTCGGCCTTTGCACTAGAAGGGAAAAGCGCGATCGATTTCTTTGTCTTCTAGGCAATGAGAAAACCATCAAGAAACACAATAAGTAGAAAGGGACGTGCAAACTTGAGCATAGGAAGAAGAGAGACGGTGAGAGATATTTCCAAGAAGATACCATAGAACGGGGGGGTCACTCAAGTGGATAAAAGTGACAAAGTGACTTAGAATGAGAATGAAATGTCTGGACGAGTGACATCTAAATAGAAAAGACTCCCAACAAGATGATGATAGCGTGTCAGATCAAACAAAGGTGGATATTGAGCTCCATGGGAGTGTCATGCCACTTGAGAGGATGAAGGCTCTAGCAACATCGTGCGAGAGGCATCGGTGTTAGCGAGTTTGCCACCATCCTAGCCACGAAGACAATGTCGCAGAGCATATAGTGGAGGGTAGAGTAGGAAAGTGGAGCGACAGCGCCGCAGGAGGAGGTGCACGCGAACGGGGGGCATTGCACTGCAGTCTGTTTCTTCTTTCGGGTGAGTGCCAGACAGAAAGACTCACAACAGAATGTTGATAAAGCGCCATATCAGATAGTAGGTCAACATCAGTAGCAGGGAGGTGAACATTGAGCTCCATGGGAGTCTCAACATGCACTCATCAGTAAGAGCAGCGCGAGTAAGAAGATCCTAAATTATTATTTTTCAGCATGAAGGGACCTCAATCCCAAGGAAGTAGCAGAGAGGGCTAAGATAAAACATAACAAACCGCATACTAAGGCATGCCTTAACAAAGGCAATATACTCACGGTCTGTGTCAGTGATGATCATGTCATCAACATATAGAAGAGTCCTACCAAGAATAGAAAGGAGGACAAACAATGTCGGATCATGAGCACTCGATGAAATCCAGGAGTCGCCACCGTAGAGGCAAAACGCTCAAACCAGGTGTGAGGGGCTTGCTTAGAGCCATAGTGAGAGTGATGAAGACAAGAAAGCATGTCGTAAGGAGCAGCTCACCATTAAGAAATGCATTCTTAACATGAAGCCTAGACACAGATTAGTGGCGAACATAGGCCACAATAAGAGGTGTGCAAATAGTGGTGACCAAAAGTCTCATCGTAATCACGACCATGCTCCTGCTAAAAGCCATTACCCACAACATGAGCTTTGTAATGCCCAAGAGAACCATCAGAGTGAGTCCTAACCTTGTAGACCCACCAAGTGATGGGCCGAACATGAGGAGGAACATATACAATATCCCACGCGCCAATGCGCTCAAGAGCAATAGTCTCCTCTGCCATCACAAGGTGCCATTTGGTATGAACAACACCACAATAAGTTGGCTCCAGAACAGCAGCGCCAAGCTTGGAAGACCTGGGCGGTCAACATGCCAAAGCGGACAAGGACGCAAGCCATAAGTAGGCTGAGCCGGGAAAGATGGCACACCGGTAGATGCATCCACAACACGTAGACGTCCTGTATAGAAATTAGGAAAAGATGGAAGAATACGAGTTGGAATCATCGGGATAAACTTAGGTGATGGAGACAAGGAAGCCACCGGCGATGAAGGTGTAGAATCATGTGATCAGTGAGGTGAGGAAACTATAGGAGATGATGGCGTTGGTTCTACAATAATTAGAGAAGCAGGAGCAGTACGACGACTGGATAAGGGCTCAATAGGAGTGGTAGGAGTGTCAGGAAAATTGTGGAAAGAGATATACTCCACTTAAAAGGCCGAAGAAGATGGACTCATCAAAAGTCATATCTCGAGAAATAGGCATCCGATGACCAACATGATCCCAACAATGATATCCCTTATGCTCATCGTTGTATCCTAAGAAGACACACTCAACAGACTGATAAGTCAGTTTGGTGCGTGCACGAGGGGCAAGAAGGACATAGCAAACACAACCAAATAATTGAAGCGCCAAACAAACGATCAAATAAACGCTCGAAAGGAGCGTCACCCTGCAGAGCAGTGGATTGTTGAAGGTTGGTGAGATAGATGGAAGTGGAGACAAACTCGACCCAAAAGTGTGACGGAAGAGATGCGGTGACCATAACGGATGAGTTGTCTCAAGAAGGTGACTATGCTTGCGCTTAGCCATGCCATTTTAAGCATGAGCACCAGGATAAGAGAACCAAAGTCTGCTCAAAAAGGATTCCATCAAAGTCATCATAGAACACATGAATAGGTGTAGAGAACTGAGTGTGAACCATGGTAGCAAAAGGCCTATAAGACCTCACTACAAGAAGAAATAAAGTATATCCAGGTGTGTTGAGAGAAGTTACTACCGGAGGCAATGGACCCCTGAGATCATTGTCGGTGTCAAAACCGGCAGATCTCGGGTAGGGGGTCCCGAACTGTGCGTCTAGGCGGATGGTAACAGGAGACAAGGGACACAATGTTTTTACCCAGGTTTGGGCCCTCTCGATGGAGGTAAAACCCTACTCCTGCTTGATTGATATTGATGATATGGGTAGTACAAGAGTGGATCTACCACGAGATCAAGGAGGCTAAACCCTAGAAGCTAGCCTATGGTATGATTGATGTAATGGTTGTGTCCTACGGACTAAAGCCCTCCGGTTTATATAGACACCACAGAGGGCTAGGGTTACACAGAGTCGGTTACAATGGTAGGAGATCTACATATCGGTATCGCCAAGCTTGCCTTCCACGCCAAGGAAAGTCCCATGGGACACGGACGAAGTCTTCAATCTTGTATCTTCATAGTCTTGGAGTCCGGTGACGATGATAGTCCATTGTCCGGACACCCCTAGTCCAGACTCCTTAGTAGCCCCGAACCGGGCTTCAATGACGTCGAGTCCAGTAAGATATGTAGTCTTTGGCGTTGCAAGGCGGGTTCTCCTTCAATTCCATGCATTTGCGGACAATGTCGCTCTTTTTATAAACGTTGCGCTCCTTGGCTTCCACGCCCAATAATGGCCTTCTTCCACGCGTCGCACGAATGCGAAAAGCCAGGGTACCTTTTATGTTTTACCCCCTAGCTGCGCAAACAATCTTCCTATAAGAGAGGCAAGAATCCAGATCCAAATCACACCATCTTCCTTCCGCAAGTACTCATCGGAGTGCTTCTGACCAAGAATCCATTCCATCATGGACCGTCGACGCAGCTCCTCTTCTCGCGCTCCTAGCCCTCTGCCCGGAGATTGGAGGAGATGTTCTGTCCCGCACAACGAGCTGGTGATGCTCCAAGCGGAGGGATATCTTCCTCCGTCCTTTATGGTCCCGGTTCGAGCCGGGCTGGCCACCTACAAAGGTGGAAAGCAAGTGGAGGCCACCCAAAGTCCCAATAAAGGGGAGCGGGTATGCTTTGTACCCTATCTGATAAGGGGGCTTGGATTTCAGACATCCGTTCCTCCGCGGGCTTCGGAGTTCTACGGACTCGGCTCCATCACCTCACGCCTCCGATTCGCATATTGCGGGTTTCGTAGCTCTTGCGAGCTATTCACGGCATCGAGCCCCATTTTGCCTTCGTGGAAGAGGTTATTACGCCTCATACCCGCTCTCACGAGGGGTCCATATATCAAGTGGGCGGCGCGAAATATGGCGCATCGCCGGACCGGATATCCATCGGAACCCCTAAGAAGGCATCCTAAGGCGGCCTTCAAAATGGCTTTATGTAGAAGACGCTCCACTGCCGGACCCTGTTCGGATCGGCCTCCCGGAGTTCAGCAATGCTCCTCTGAAGAAACGCCTGAGTTGGCGCCCGCGGAGCCCCCAGCTGGAGGAAGATAAGAGCGTCCATTATTTGATGGGATGGATAAGATTGTTGGCTCATTCCGGATTGACCATGATTGGAGTCATGGCCACGTGCATAATGCGGGGGGTGCATCCGCTGCAATACAGGGGCCACCCCATGTGGGATTTCAACGGGGAAAATGATGCCACCCGTCATGGCCGCAAAGGGCCGGAGTCGGCCGAAGATCTGGCAAAGATTTTGTCCGGCCTGTACAAGGGGGAGAAGGAAGACTTCCTCCAGACGAACCCATTGAATGGGTTCTCCATGAACAACTCTCAAAGCTAGGTAAGCGGACGTTCATTTATCCGACCCACGCTTTGAAAGTTAAGTACCTAACTTTATGGTTTTTGATGCAGGATCTGCGCCGGACTATGGAGAGCATACATAGCCCGACCCCAAAGCCTGAGGATCCAGAAAGATCCCTTGATCCGTCCTCCGAAGAGGATCCGGACATAAATGTGGAGCTAATTGACGGGGTGTTTCACCAGCTCAGCATGGATAATGCTCTAGTCGCCATTACGGCTGACTACCCCGGCCTATCTCCGACTCCCCAGGTGATTGTGACCGAAGTCCTGTCGCCATTATTTCGTCCTTGCGCATTTCTGACCACCGTATACAATGGTGTCTCGCAGGAGGTACCTTCATATGGAAGTCGAACCGTGGCGGTGACCCACGTCGGTCGGCCCATGCACGGAAGAGGGTGGGGTGCAAATTGAAACGTCACCACAACGGTATAGCTCGCGACCATTGTTTAGGACAAAGTTCCAAGGAGGTGTTTGAATACCCATAACTTCGCGGGAGAAAGAGTGCTCACGGATCATGCAGGCGGAGAGGTTGCCAACCAAGCCTCTCGCGGCCGAGGCTCCAACACTGGTTTGGAGGGGAGGCGGCGCAAGCGCGAGCCGGATACTCCTCCAACGGAGGATGCCGACAGATATCCTCCACCAAGTCGAGGTGGAGAGCACCATGAACCATAGGCGTCAGGGAGACAGTTTTTCGTGACGTGTGCTTCTCCCTTGAGGCGTTGAATGCCTTTAGCAGGGGACGCTTTGCACTCAGCGCTGCTCAAGATGGTTTGACCAGAGTCATGAGCAAATATGTAAAAGACATCTGGGTAAGAGATTTTAATAGTTGTATATGCCAGTAGCCCCAAGACTTAAAGTAGTTAGGGTGGCGATTTAAGGATCATTTGATATCTGAGGATCTTCTGAGAGAAGAATACCCAATTGTCCCGGGAGCTACAAGAGTGCAAGGCACAACTTGAGGCCGCACTCGGCCGCCAGCAGAGGAGACACTTGAGACCCTCACTGTAACACATTGTCTCAAAAAGATAAGCGGTGTGTGGCGTGCGTGTAAGTCGACAATGATATTGCGAGATGTTCACGGACCGATTTGGACAAGACAACAACATCTGCGCGGTGAAGGCGGCGAGAGGGTCTTGACAAAGGTCTGCAACAGAAAGGAACAAACTCCGGGATGCCCACCCGCCTTGGAGAGGAGTGAAAGGTGTTGGCCGAGTTATGCAGCTCCGTGAAGGAGAATCGGTGCTTCGCGGCATCTATAGTAAGTGCTTGAGCGAACTCCTTTGAAAAGAAGAGCTCGGCGAGGAAGTCAATCGACGTAAATATGTCGTAGGTGTGCTCGCGAGCCGCCTGCGCAGAGGAGATGCCGTGATCAGCGGGTGATCAACTTCTCGGTGGTCAATTGCTGAACGAAGTTCGGCAGCGGCGATGGCGTCGTCCAAGCTTTATGGCCGCCCCTCTCCCTACCCGAGGGCCTTGGAGAACTTGCGGAGAAGCTTGATGGCCTTGCAGCAGCTTCCGCTTATGGAAGATATCTACTGCCGCCAAGGTGCCGAGGAGGCTGGGCCATGGTGAAGACGCGGTACAAGAAGGCAGATCCCAACCACATGGCCGAGGTCGGACTTGTGGGGCCCGATGGGAAGGAGATCCTGTGAGTTTAGTGTACGGCCAGTAGAGTTGGCGCGAAATATTCCCAACGGATCATAAATTAGACTGACCTATTAGGCGGATTGAGGAGGAATCTGATCATTCGATTTGACAATGTATTTTAAAATGACATGTGAAATGCCTTCTAGCCGGATTGTAGATCGTTTGTCTTTGCCGACCTCTTCGCTTCAACCTTGGGACCCTAGAGTCCGGAGTGTGTCCGAATACCTTCTCGGTTAAGAAACAACCAGGGCATGCATGGAGACCAGGTGTAGGGGTCATTAGTGCTTTATCAGACAAGTGCCCAACTAGTTATGTTATATTACATGGTTAGTAAGAAACATCTTCCAGGGAGAATAGTTCCATTCAGGGTTCCTTTCCCTGGGAGGCATGCCCTAAAGTGCATGTCCGGACTGCGAAAAGAGCAGGAAAACATCTGGGGGCAGATAAATAAATAGTTAGAAAATCATCTTTCAAGTCACCGATCGAATATTCCCTTAAGAACGCGAGCTTTCGGCTTCACCCAGTCTGAGGTACACATCCGGCTGACCCGGTAGTAACAATCGCAGAGGTGCTCCCTTTACCTCCTAGCCGAACAATCGGGAATATAGGGGTAAGCACAGGAGCCAGGCAACCCAGCTTGGCCAAAACTTAAGTCATATCGATGCATATAATGGTGAATAAAAGGTACATGTGGAAGTTTGACACATGTGTTGGGCATGAAGCCCTTATAAGTAAGCTTCTGGTAAAGAAGCCCCCGGGTATAATGAGTGCGGATAGCACATCAAGTGTGTGCGAACAATGCGCAAGTAGGCCTTCAAGGGCTTTTATGAAAAGGGTGAGAGAAAAGAGAGAAAAGAAAGACAATTTGAAATGTAAAAATTTGGGCCGGGAAGGAGAGCGAACTCTTAGTCCGGCGCTAAGCGTAGAATTATCGGGAGGCGGGCTGCGTTCCATGGGTTCGGCTTGAGTCGGTTGTCCGATGCATTCGCAGACGGTACACTCCCGGTCGGGACTTGATCGATAATGAAGGGCCCTCCCATTTGGGCTTGAGCTTGTCCTTTTTCTTGTCCGTGAGCGTAGAACTAGTTCGCCAACATTGTAAGTCTTAGCCCGTACTTCTCGCTTTGATATGTTTGAGAGTCTTTGTTGATAGAATGCGAGCGAGCCTTGGCGACGTCGCGTTCTTCCTCCAATCGCCCAAGGCATCCTGCCGATCCAGCTCGGTTTCTCTTTCTTCGTACATGCGCTTTTCGAGGTGAGTCATGAATGATGTCACAGGCAAACCGCCTCTGCGCAATATACCATAAAAATGGTGTGAATCCGGTAGTACGGTTGGGCATTGTCCATGACCCCAGTCTGAGTCGAGCTCCTCTACCCAAGGCGTGTCGGGTTTCGTAAGGACCGCACTAGTTTGGGTTTGATGCGCTCATTATTAGACCATTTGCTCGTTCCACTTGACCATTGGTTTGAGGATGATAGGCGAAGCGTAATCGAGCTTAATGCCCATATTTTGGCACCATAATTTAACCTCGTCGGTAGTGAAGTTCGTGCCATTATCGGTAATGATGCTATGGGGACACCATAATGGTGTACTACCCCGGATATGAAGTCTATCTTCGGGTGGGACTCGCCATTTTAAGCGGCTTGGCCTCTATCCATTTGGTGAATTTGTCCACCATGACCAATAGGTACCTTTGCTTGTGGGTTCCCCTTTAAGGGTTCCAACCATGTCAAGCCCCTGGACCATGACGGCGTGTAATGGGTATAGTTTTGAGGCGGTGGGTGGCATATGGCTCGATTAGCAAAGAGCTAACAATCGGCGCATCTTTGGACTAAGTCACGAGCATCTGCCGCCGTCGCCAATAAAATCATGTCGGAATGCCTTGCCTACGGGGCCCAGCTGCGGCGTGGTGTCGCCTAGTCCAAGCATGAATTTCAGCGAAGGTTTAATCCTCCTCTTGGAGATACACCTTTGAAGGACTCGGTTGTGCCTTTCTTGTAAAGTTCCCTCGTGGACCTTGTAGGCTTTAGACCGCCGAACTATCGTGAGCCTCGTTTTGGTCTTGAAGCTCCCGCCTAATCGGGTAGGCTAGGAATGGTTCATCCCACGGGCGATTATCGCCATTATTTCGTGAAAATGAAGGCGTTATTTCATCGGTGGGTTGCGGTTATGTCGATTGTTACGTGTTGGGTGGTGCGGCCGCTTCGAAGTTGTTATTTCGGACTCCTCTTCCCATAGTACGGATGGCTTAAAAGCCTTTCCGGGAAGATGTTTGGAGGAAAGCATCGCGTTTCGCACCGTCGCGTGCTAATCGTCATTTGCTTGGTTATTATCCCATTTGCATGGTGGAATTCAAGTCCTTCGAACCGGGCTGACATTTTTAGGACAGCGTTACGATAGGCTGCCATCTTTGGATCCTTGGCGTCAAAGTCTCCATTTACTTGGGATATTGCGAGGTTTGAATCCCCACGCATCTCTAGGCGTTGAATGCCCATGGAGATTGCCATCCGGAGGCCATGTAGGAGGGCCTCATATTCGGCTGCATTGTTGGAGTCCGTGTACATTATCTGAAGTATGTATTGGACTATATCCCCGGTTGGGGACGTCAATCTGACGCTTGACCCCAAGACGTGACATTTTGGAGCCGTCGAAATGCATAATCAATTTGAGTATCGCCTGTACTCTTTAGGGAGTTCGACTTGATCCATTCAATGACAAAGTCGGCCAAGACTTGTGACTTTATGGCTCGCCGAGGTTTGTAAGTTATATCGAATGGTAAGAGCTCAATGGCCCATTTTGCAATCCTGCCTGTTGCGTCGCGGTTATTTATAATGTCGTTGAGGGGCACTTCGGAGGCCACTATTATTGAACATTCTTGAAAGTAGTGTCGGAGCTTCCGGGATGCCATGAACACTATGTACGCTATCTTTTGATAGTGCGGGTAACGGGACTTGCAGGGAGATAAGGCGGTGGATCGTAGTACTTTGGTTTTGAAGAGGGAATTTATGCCCTACATTTCTCGTCGACGATGACAGTACAGCGCTTACATAACTTGATGTGTTGCCACGATGTATAACAACATTGGTTCGCCCAGTTAAGCGCGGCCAGACGGTTGTTGCCAATATGGCTTTTATTTTTCGAGTCCGGCGATGGCAAGATCCGTCCACTCGAAGTGTTGATGCGCTGGGGAGGCGATAGAGGCGATACCTTTTCTCCCAGACGAGAGATAAAGCGGCTTAGAGCCGCCACGCATCGATCGATTTTGGAATATCCGGTGTGTGAGCTCGGATCTTGGTTGGGTTTGCTTCAATTCCTCTACGGATACAATGAAGCCCGGAGCTTTCCTGTTTGGTGCCGAAAATGCATTTTTCGGATTGACAATGTCATATGCTCGGAGGTTGTCGAATGTGAGCCTCAAATCGTCTACTAGAGTTTCGGCGATATGGGTTTCGACGACTCGTCGTCTCGTATGCCTCTCTTGTTTTGCCGATCTGGGTAGCGGACATGTCCGAATCATGCGCATATATGTTCAGGCCGGTGTTTTTGAGTCCGGCGGCATCGTGTTGAAGCGTAATGGTCCATATGGAGTAATGAATGCCGTTGCGGCTTGGTCCGCCTCCGCCATCTTGATTTGATGGTGGCGGAGTATCGTCGAGGAAGCACAATGAGTCGTGCCTCGCAAAGAGCATCGATTATTTGGTCGATCGGGAAGGGAAGGATCCTTTAGGCGAGCCTTGTTGAGGTCTTTAAAATCGATGCATAGGCGCCAGATTTGTCCTTCTTTGATACCATTACTAGGTTTGCTAGCGGTCCGGATGTTTGATGTCTCGATGAATCCGGCTTCTAGTAGTTTGGCTAGCTCTTCTCCCATTGCACATCTTTTGGGTTCAAAATCGCGAAGAAACTGTTTGGTGGCTTGAATCCTTTAGGATGTTTAGGATGTGTTACGCTAATCTGCGTGGGATTCTGGCATATCTGAAGGTGCCGAGCAAAGATGTCCCAATTTTCGAAGGAATTTCATGCAGCGCATCTACATCGTGGTTCAAGCTGTGCCCGATGGAGGCCGTCTTTGTTGGG